>CM021747.1:2176307-2515622 GCA_011075105.1 Heteronetta atricapilla | reverse complement strand
GGGGGGGGGGCATTTCCCCGGGGTGGGGGACAGGGGGGTCCGGGGGGGCTGCAGAAGCCTTGTGCTGGCTCCTGGGGCCGGATTCGGGAGCTCCCCCCCCTGCGTGGGCAGGGTGTAACGGGGTGTAAGGGGGTGTAATGGGGTGTAACGGGGTGTAAGGGGTGTAAGGGGTGGGGAGGGGGCACGGGGGGCTCCCGAGGGGCCCCCCATGGGTGCGGGTGCGTGGCCGGGTGTTTGCTGTGGGGTCACACATCCAGCTGTGCCTCGATTTCCCCTTGATTTCCACTTTTTCATCGGGATGCCGTGGGACGGCCGAGCTGTGCCACGCCGGGGTCCCGGCACGTTTCGGTGCTTCGCATGGAAAATGGGGGCTCGGGGAAATCCACGGGGAGGGGAAGCTCGTCCCGGCTCCCCCCCCCAGTCACCCCGTGCGGACGTCTCCATCGATCCCCCGCTCCCATCGCCGCTCTCTTTGTTAAAAATAAGCCGGAGTTTGGTTTGTCAGAGCTCCTGGACTCGGTGCCAGCCACGAGCTATAAATACCAGCCTGCTATTTACGAGCGAGGTATTTATATTGCTTTCCCATCGCCCTGTCAATCTTCCCGGGCAGGCCGAGCATCATCAGGCTGAAGGCAAAATCACGGCACGTGTCCGAGCCGGCCCCATCCCTGCCCTTGGGGACACCCGGCGCCCAGCAGCCGTCTGCTGTTCTTGCTTCCATCGCATCTGGTGGAAAAAAAAATCAAATAACCAAGCAGCGGCACTTGATCCGTTCAAAAAATCAACAGGAGCCTCGGGATTTGGGGCCGGAGAATGGACCACGGCACCCAAACCACCTCGGGGCAGTGAGTCCTGCCCCACAGGAGCCATTTCACGCCGCTGGAGCCCCGCCGCCACGGCTGAAACCCCAAAGCTTCCCCCACAAACGGCTGCTGCCTGCTCCGGAGGCCACGAAAAGGGGAAGCTGTTTTCACCTCGCTGGCACTGGAGGCAGACATAAACGGGTAAAGAGGAGCCAAAATGTTGGACGGCCTCCTACCCTACGGCCTCCTACCCTATGGCCTCCTATCCTACGGCTTCCTGCCCCACCTTACAGCCCAGGGAGCCCCCAGCACCCAGCCAAACGACTTGCCAGGGGGCTGGAATGTGTCCCCAGGGAAGGTGGCTGCAGGGACAGCGAGGGCACAGTTTTGGGCACAGTTTTGCCCATTGCTTCCCTCCCCACCAGGGCCTTGGGGACAGACGTGTGACTGTCACAGCTTCAGCGCCCCTGGGTCTGCACCTCCCTTTCCAGCGCGACTTTCTGGGAGCAGGCCCCGGGGACGAGGTGGGGTTGGGTTCAAGCGGGCAGGTTGCAGCTCTCAGCAATCCCACAGAGCCAGGAGAGCGCGTCTGGCTCTGGATCCTGCCCTCCCCGGTGGGGGCAGAGGGGGCAGGAGGGCAGGTTGGGGTCTGGGGGGGTCCCAGTGGCACTGCTGGGAACACCAAGCGGTGCCAGCCTCCTGGGCCTCGGTGCTCAGCCACCAGGCTGTCCCTGTGCACCCTCGTGTCCCCCAGCCCTCGGGACACCGAGTGAGGACAGCAGCGGGCAGGGTGCCCCGCTGTCCCCAGGGTGGCAGCGGGATGCTCTGGGTGCAAGCAGCGCCCGGCCTTTGTGCCTGGGGCTTTGCCGCTGTCACCGCCTGGCCTCCATGGGGCTGGCAATATCGTGCACGTGTCCATCGGTGCCCAGGGCACGTCAGCCTCCAGCGTGGGCTCCCAGGGGAAGCCGGCAGGGCCCCCATCCCTGCTGGGGTTCCTGCAGCAGCCTGCGGGCAGCTGGAGGGGCAGGGATGGTGCTTTCTGTGCCCCGTGCCCATGTCCCCATGCCCCGTGCCCATGTCCCCATGCCCCGTGCCCATGTCCTGCACCTCTGCCTGGTGTCCATGCCCCATTGCCCTCCCCATGCCCTGTCCCCACGTTCCTGGCGGTGCCCATTCCCATACAGCTGTCCGTGCCCCCTCCCCATCCCCATGCCCCCCCCCCGCTGGACCCGCCCTACCCCCGCCCCCCCCCTGCCCGTGCTGGTTGCCGGCCACCAGTTATCCCAGTGCCGACCAGCAGAGGGGACTGGTGATCCACAGCAGCCACCAGCGCCCTCCTCCAGCCCCGGCAGGGCTGCAGCAGCCCCGCGGGTCCCCCCAGCCCTGCAGGGGGCTCCCCCCGGGCTGCTCGCCCCCCCGGGCTCCCCGCAGCAGGGTGGGCTGCCTGCCTGCCTGCTGCACCCCCTGGGGCATGTTTGGGGCTTTTTGTAGGGTCCAGGCTGGTGTCCAGCCAAAGCCATGCCTGGGGCTGGTCCTTGCCCCTCCAAAAAGGGGCTCGGGGGGCTCCGTGGCCTGCTGGAGGGGCCGGATCCTGCCCTGACTCAGCACGGTGTAATCGCGGCGTTATGTGGCAGCGCTGCTCAGCGCCATAAATCCCGCTGGAGCCGGAGGGACGGAGGGTGCCCAGCCCAGGGCACGCGGCCGGGCAGAGCTGCCCTCGGCCTTATCGGCACGGAGGAGCTGCAGGGCCCCAATTAGGCAGCGGTTAATTGCGCCAACGCCGGTTCCCGTGAAGGAGAGCAGCGAGCAGTCCCCGGAGCACGAGCTGGGGAGCACAAGGAAGGGTATGGCGATTGCTTCTGCTATCAGAGACAGGGAAATAAATCTTTACTGCGCTAACAGCCTTACCCTCCCGAGTGCAATGACTGCAGTGATGCGGCGAGGGCAGTGGGTGACCCGGAACAGCCGGCTCTGGGCGCTCTGCAGGGGCACAGACCGGGCTTCACACCACGAAAACCAAGAGGAGGACAGCAGGGGGGGTGTCCCCAGGGGCACCAAGCCTGCGGTGAGCAGGTGAAGCTGAAAAACCTCGGGAGGGGCAGGTCTGGTTTGACCGCAGTCGGGATAAAAATCTCGCAAATTATCGTTTATATTTTTGAAATGCTCCCTCGCTGACATAAATCGAGGCCTTGGGATCGCCCAGGAGCACGTGCCGGGTCCCAGGGGTGGGGGAGACGTCAGCAGTGCTCTTCTGATGGCCGTGGATGTCGCACGTGCCTCGAGGGCTTTGCCAGCACGGAGACTGTCCCCGGCAGCTGGCTGGCACCGGGCGCACATTTGTCCTTCCCCGGCTGTATTGAGAGGGAAATCCTTCCTTTCGAAGCTAGTTCGTCCAACAGATAATTCAGGCAGCTCCAGACAGATAAGCATTATTTACATCCGCTCAGAGAGATGTAATTAGCTGCCGTGATTAGACTTTATCGTGGTGCCATTTTTAAAGATCTGTCTCTAACCGGAGGGAAGGGGGGGGGCTGCACGGGGCAGCGCGGGGCCGGGCTTGCCGAGCCGCTCACAGCGTGTGTCGCTTGGCTCCCTCCGGGTGCTGGCACCCACCCGGAGCTCCCCGTGCACCCAGAGGGGGCCGGGTTCAACCCCATCCTCTGGTGCTTACTGGGGTGTAAGGGGTGTCCTGGGGGGGCGGGAGGGGAGAGCAGTCAGGGCTGTGCCTTGCCTGGCCACCATGGGATGGGGCTCATTGCTTGGGTGCTCCCAGTGCCCCCAGTGCCCCCCTGCTGGGTGGCAGGCGGGGCAGGACTCCTCTCCCCATCCCTTTCCTCAGCGGAGCCACAGGAGCAGAGGAAACCCAGAGCAGACGTGCGTGCCGGGACAATTTCCTCCGCAGACAGGAACGCGTCGAGAGGTGCTCCCAGTGATGGCACCGCTTCGAGCCCGCAGATGCTTCCCGCGATGACGAAGGGCTTCCAGTGAAAGTGCCCTCGCTCCCCCAGCCACCAGCTCTCCCGGACTCCCCAGGGTTTCGCAGCCGAGTGCCTGCCACCAGGCAGAGAGGGGCTGAGGCACCGCAGTCATGGCGCAACCACGACCCACAGGGCCGGGATGCCGGGCTCGTTTTCAGGAGGTTTGTCGAGACAGAAATGCCCTTTGTGTCTGCGCTGCGGCCTCCAGCCGCCGTTTGCACGCTATTTCTGCGTGCGACAAATATAGCCTTCCTGTCTGCAGATCAACAATATCAATGCTTGCTATTTTTTGCCTTTTAATTATTATTTTTCCATTTAGGAAATACGTCAGCAAGCAGAGGAGACAGGTAGGGGCTCAGTGCGTAGTGCTCCGGTGCTTACATGGTTTGATTTTTCTAAAGTAAATATTTTACAACGTTTAGCTGGTCTATTTAGCAGGACTCTGCGTGCACTGCTGAAATTATATTCCCCACATTTCTTCTTTATGGAGGAACGAGGCTGGGCTTCCAGTAGTGAAGTTACTGCCGTGGGTGGGTGTTTGCGTGTTTGCAGTTTGGGGGGATGCATTTCCCCCACCTGGGAACTACCCAGCCCTTCCCAGCTCCTGTAACTCCGATTTGCAAATGAATCCAGAGCCAGACTCCTCCGGGAACAGCGGGAGCAGCGCTAGGGAAAGCATTTGAAAGCCTCCACTGGAAGGATTTTCTATCGGAAACGAGATTTCGCCGAAGCTCAATTTCCCAGGAGAATCCCTCAGCTTCGGCAACATTTTGGCTGGGGAAACAAGCTGAAAATGAGTGCGTTGGGGAGGGCGAGGTGCTTGTACAGGGCACTTCCCAGACAGAAAGGCGAGCCTTTGGGGGCTGAAACACCTTGCAAGGCTGAGGGTAAGAAATATGTGAAGGGGAAAAGGGAGGATGTTGAAAAGCTCGGCTTTAGCCGTGGAGGCAGCGTGTCAGTGCGGGGGGACGGAGCCCATGGCCCCCCAGGTGCCAGCAGCAGGCGGTGGGGAGCGTCTGGGGCCGTGCTGGTGTCCTGGAGAGGCTTGGGCACCCTCCTGTCCTCCTCCCCAGCCTGTGGCCAGCCCCGAGGAGCTATTTCGGGCAGGGTAAACAGGATGGCTGACACACACCGCCACCTCCTCTCCTCCCGCCCTCCTCCCTCCAGGAGAAGCCTCGCGGCCTAGCGATGCCGGCTGGCCATGGCCCACCTCGGCCTGCAGCCCCGCCGGCCTCCCCGCGGCGGGGAACGAACAGCCTGAGCTTTGCGGCCACGCCGCCTCGGCCTCCCCTGCCTCCTCCTCTTCCTCCCCCGGTCACACCCCGGCCCGTCCTGGGGCCGGATCCTGCCCCAAGGAGCCCGCCGGGGCCGCTTCCGCCTGTTGCTGTCGGGAGGCAGCGCAGAGGAGCCGCGGCCCCAGCGGAGGAAGGAGGAGCTTTCCCAACGCTTCCTCCATCTGCCTCGCTCCCTCTGCTTCACACACTGCCGCAGCCCAGGCCCGGAGCTCGCCCGCTCCCTGGGAACTCAGCGACCTCCATCCCCGGCGGTGTGCGTGCCGGGGAGGCTGTGCCGGGCCGGGAGGCTGGCTGCCGGTCCCGGTGGGCATCTCATCGAGCCTCCCCTCCCGAACCACAGTGGCAATGATGATGCCGGCTCCCTCTTGTCTCCCCACAGCACGAAGCCTCCCTGCCCCATCCCCTGTGGCCGTGGAGCGCCGCCAGGCACCGCGTGCCTCCCCGTCCTGCCCGCCTGCCCGGCGAAGGAGGCCGGCGAGGCAGCGAGGCCCCTGGCCGCCCTCCGCCCCGGCGAGGCACGGCACGGCACGGCACGCCTCGGCGCTGGCGGCAGCCCAAGGCTGAGGTTTACGAGGAGCTGGGCGTGAGCGCGCAGGTAGCAAGGGAGGCGCGGGTGTTGCAATCGCCCTCTGAGGCAATGTCAGGAGCGGAGGCCGGTGCCAGGAGGGAGCCCGTTCGGCTGGCGCCAGAGGCCGCGGGAGCTGGCACGGCTCCTGCTGCGTGTGCGCGCTGGGGAGGCCACGCGGGGAGGAGAACCGGGCTGTGCGCCCCCAGCACCCTTCCCTGGGCTGATCTACACCAACACCGAGCGAGCAAATGAGGGCGGCTAATTAATGATGTGCGCCTGAAGGGGGGGGGAGGCTGGGGGCTGCGGGTGGGGCTGGGCGGCGGGGAGGGGAAGGGAAGGGAAGGGAGAGGAGGGGAAGGGAAGGGAAGGGAGAGGAGGGGAGAGGAGAGGAGGGGAGGGAGTGGCCGGGGGCGGCTCCGCAGCGCCGCGGCCGCCAGAGCCGGGGCTGCTGCCATGGGGCTCCGCAGCGCCTGAGCGCCCGCCGGGCACCGCTCCGCAGCGCCGCACGGCCCCGCTCCGCCCCGGCGCCATGGGCGATGTGCTCTCCACTCACCTGGACGAGGGCCGCCGGCAGCACATCGCAGGTGAGCTCCCCCCGGAAAGTGACCCCCCGGCCCCCCCAACCTCCTCCCGTCCTCAGTGGGGGACTGAGATTCGCGGGGTGCCCCCCCTCCCCCCCGCCATCCCGCTCCATGTCCCCCCCCGCCCCCCATTCCCACCCAACAACTTTTAACCAGCTTTATTTAAACTTTTTCACTTTTTTAATCCCTACGCACCACGTAGCATTTCTCCCCCTCCACGTCCTGCCTGCCCCCCCGGCTGGGCACAGCCTGCTTTTGGTTCCTTTGGGGGGTGGGGGGCCGGACCCCAAAGTGCCTGCCTGCACCCCAACAGAGGGCTGGGCTGTGCGGGGTGTCTGAGCTGGCTGCGGGGACGGGGTCAGGGGCTGAGCCCAGGGGGGAGCAGCGATGCTGGCACGCCGGGCTGTCAGCACGGCCAACAAGGGTTTTGCTGGGGCTGGGCTCGCAGAGAAACTTTCCCCTCCCTGGCAGTGCTGGGGGGTCCCAGGAGGGGGGGGGGAGGACAGGGAGAGCCCCGCCGGCAGGGACCGGGCGGGGTGACAATGTGGCCATTGAGAGCCCCGGCGGCCGTGCCGAGCGTGCGATGCCCGATTAGTGCCGCCCGGCGCGGGGCGGTGGCCTTTGTACGAGCGTGGGGCTGTCTGGGGCTGCCTGCGGGGACTCGTGTGACCCCCAGAAGTGGGGTCGC
Source organism: Heteronetta atricapilla (assembly GCA_011075105.1). Lineage (NCBI taxonomy): Eukaryota > Metazoa > Chordata > Aves > Anseriformes > Anatidae > Heteronetta > Heteronetta atricapilla. The sequence continues at coordinate 2,508,709 of CM021747.1, read as the reverse complement.
CAACCCCCGACCCCCGGGGGTGCCGTGCCTCGCTCTGCTCCAGCTGGGGCTGGGGTCTGGCACTTTGCACCCTTAGTTGGACCTCCCAGCCGCTCGGTGCTCAGACAAGCAAAAAAAAAAAACCTCTCCAACCCCCTCCCGAGCACCGGCACCGTGCACCCCACAAAGCCACCCCCAGCCAGGTGGCACAGAGCAGCGTGGCTTCATGCGGGACCCCGCGTGGTGGCACGGCTCGAGGCCCCGGGAGGCTTCAGGGCTGTCGCTCTGCCCCGCCGTGTCTCCGTGTTTTTTCTCCGTGCGCCTCTCCGGAGTGGGGGGGACCCGAGGGCTCCCGGCGGAGCCCGTTCTGCCTGCCAGGCCCCGCGGCCGGCTCGCAGGAATGCTTACGTGGTATGCGGCTCAGCAGGACGCCAGCAGGTTTGTGAGCTTTGAAGCCGAGCTCGTAATGAGCTGTGGGTTTTCACGTTGCGAGGCTCGGCGCAGCCAGTTTGCGACGGGGGCTCGGGGCTTTGCGCTGCGCCGGGTCTCGCTCCGTGGCCCCGAAGCACGTCCTGCGTTGCCAGAGCACATCCCTGCCGTCTGAACCCCAAAGAGCACGAGGAGAAGCCAGGCCGGGTGCCCGGGCACCAGTCTGACTGCTGGGCACGACCGGGGCGTTGGCGAGGCGAGGGAGGGCGCCTGCACCTCGGGGGGACCCAGTGCTGTGCCGGTGGGTTTCGGCCCACGCTGGGGGGTCTGGGGGCCGTAGGGGATTTTTCATGGATCCGTGCAATCCGTGCTCGTACGTGTCCTGCCCATGCCACAGCTCTGAAGTTTCAGGGTGAAAGTGGGGGGGACTGGCACCTGCCCTGGGGCACCCCCAGGAGGGGCTGGGGTCTGCCGGTGTCACCGAGCACCCCTGTGCTTTAGGTCCAGGCTCCTGGCGGGGTGGGAAACCTCCCGAGCTGGGAGGGGCCGCAACCCGACAGGCAAGGCACGACTTGCTGTCAGGCATGCAAAGCAACTCGGCGGGGAAAACTCAGGGTTTTCCTGCTAGCTCAGCCTGCTCGCTGCTGCTGCTGCCGGCACCGGAGCCGGGAAGGGGGCTGCGGGCTCCGGGTGGGGGCAGCGCGGGCGCAAGCCCTGCCTGCAGCAGGGACGGGGGCTCCTTGGACTCTTCCTTTGCTCTGCTCCTCCTGCAGCCCACCTGCACGGTGAGCCGGGAGCAGAGGGCTGAGCATCCATGGGTGGGCTGAAGGCAGGAGGGAGGTGGCAGTCCCCTCTCCCTAGGGACCCGGGGTGTAAAAAGCCATGCTGAGGAGGTGGTGAGGCTGATGCCAATGTCTTGTGGAGGTCATGAGCTGGGTGAGTGCGACGTGCGTGTCGGCAGCTCAGGACAGGGGGCTTTCTGCCTCGGGATCAGGGGGTGCTGGTGGGGTTCCACTGATCTGCAGCCGGAGGAGCCATGCGGGGAGCCTGGGGATGCTGTCCTGGTGCCAGCAGGGCAAGCTGGGGCTGTGCTGACACCAGGGTGGATTTCGGGCAGCTCCTGCCTCTGTCTCCCTCAGGTCTCTGCAGCCCCACGCTGGGGAGCTGTGACAGTGGGGGAACTGGTAAGGGTTTCCTTCTGCTGCCTTCCCTTAGGACATCGTCCCAGCCTGAGTCACCCAAGCTTGTTTGTCAACACCCTCTGGCTGCCTTCCTCCTCCTCTTCCTCCCCTCTGTGGGTGGGGACTTGTTCCCGTCCTGCTGCACGGGCTGGAGCCGGGACCGCGTCCCCTCTCCTTGCGCAAGGGTGCCCAGCGTGGGCACCGTCAGCACTGGGGACACGAAGGCAGTGGGGGCAGGGGGTGACAGAGAGAGAAAGGTTCCCAGGTTGTAAAGCCCCCTGAGGTCACCCAGCCCAACCTAGGCTCCCGCTGGGGCTCCTGGCAAGGAAGAGATGCCGCTGGTGGAGCCGCGGGGCTCTGCGTACTGGGCACCCTACGGATCTGGCACGAGGTCCTTGTGCCCGGCGGCACAGGATGGGTGCCCTGGGTGAAGCTCTCCTGTATACCCAAATAACTCATCCCCACCTTCTCCAGAGGGGTTCCCGTTGGAGAAAAAGGGGCTGAGCTGTGGCACCTCCCTGAGCTGGTGGGCAGGAGCAGGGTGCCTGCGTGGGGCTGGGGTCCCTGGTCCTGGCACCTTGCGGAGCCCCCGGGGAGGTGGGCAGCAGCACCGGGAGGGTCCTGGCGAGCTCACGCCTTGTTCTGGCAGCTCCAGGGAGTTGCCAGCTCATTAATTGCTAAATAAAGCAGCTGTTAATTTGGGGAGGGGCCAGATGGGACTTCCTGCAGACACCAGCCCACGCAGCTGGGGCAGAGGTGACACGGAGCCTCACCGGTGCTGCCGGACCTGCAGCTTTCCGCCAGGGCTGCCGGGCACCGGGAGCTGCCGATCCCCAGCCCCGAGGCGAGCAGCGTCCGTGCGTGCTGGGGGGCAGGAGCAGGAGGAGCCTTCACTTCCTTAAGCACGACACTTGTCTCTTTGCGCTGGTCTTGGACAACCTCCAAGGCTCCGGGTTTAGTCTCGAGGCTCAAGCCCTCGCCTCGCCCCAGGGTTGGTGCCACCAAACCCAGCCGAGCTGGGCGAAGCCCGGGGTGCCCCGGCTCTGGGTGCCGAGTTGTGCCGCGGAGCCGGGGAGGTCGGGAGGTTTCTCGTAACGCGGTGCGTGTCTCCTTTCATCGCAGAATAAATGCCTCCCCTGGCATGTCAGGGCTGCGCGCCAGCGGGGAACGGCCGGTCCTGGCGTGCTGGGGCTCACCCGCAGCCGTCGTGTCGGGGCACGGGGCTGCTCGGAGCCAGCGTGTCGGGGCACGGGACAGCTCCGGCTGCGGGGGCCTCTGGGGCCGGCAGGCAGTGGGAGCCCTCCCGGCCTCGGGGACAGGAGGAGCTGAGCCTGGACTGCAGCCGAGAGCTCTCCTTGGGTCCTCGGATCAGGCCAAAATCCTTCCCCGGGTCCCAGCCCTGCAATCAGCCACCCCTGCTCCCATTGCAGTGACCAAGCGCAGCCAAGAGCTGGCATCTGCCCCCAGATCCCTGCAGGGGTCCCAGCCACAGCTCTGCCACTGCCAGTCTGGCTCTGCAGAGGTGACGCGCGGTGACACACGTCACCGAGACAGCCTGAGCCCCCTTCCCATCCCCATCCCTCCTACAGGAGCCACAGGGGGGGCTCCTCTCCGCCCTCACCCCCCAGGTGAGGCTGGCACCGCTGTGCCCCCGGCTCACCCCAAGCCTGGCCGTGCCCCACGGAGAGCCCGGTGCCGGGGGAGCCAAGGGGAGGAAAGGCCGCAGCAGGGCTGCTAATTGCGAGCAGATTTCCTGCGGAGCTGCTCAAGGACAGAGCGGGAGAGGAAGGAGCCAAACTCCACCTTTTCCCCCCTTTTCCAAGGGAGAGGGCAGTGGCGCTCAGTGCGGGTCCCTGCGGTGCCGGTGGGGCACCGTGCCCGTCCCCCTGCCCCAGCAGGACACTCAAAGCCCTCTGCTGGGGGTGCTCCGGCCCCCCAGCTGGGTGTCCCCATGGAGGTGGCAGGGGACACGGGGCAGGAGGTGCTGCCTGGGGCGCGGGGACTCATCCTGGCTCCCTCTCCCTGCTGCCAGCGCTGCCCAGTGCCACGCGTGATGCCCGTCGGGGGTGTCCCCAATTAAGGGACGCGCCCCAAAGCTGGGGTGACCTCGGTGTCACTGCGTGGGGTGACCTCGGTGTCACTGCGTGGGGTGGTGGCTGCTGGGCAGCGCTCAGGGCAGGGGCAGCTTGGCCACGGGAAGCACCCCGAGCCCTTCTGCGGCTCCCAGGGCTGAGCACCACCTCCCTCACGGCGGGACCAGGCGGGTGCCCCACTGCGGCCGTGCCCCGCGTGCAGGTGGGGGCGAGGAGGAGCCTGCGCGGGCAGGGAATAGGAAACTCTCCAGCCGCAGGGACAGAGCCCAGAACAGGCTGAGGGCTGTTTTGTTCAAATAACTCTTTTTTTTTCTTCTTTTTTTTTTTTTTTTTTCCTTCCCTTTGACGTACATAAAAGTCTTTGTTCGGTCTCCTCCCCCGGTGCTGGATTGGGTTTCCCGCTGGCACTGGGAGCGGGCCAGCTCCAGCTCCTCTCCCTGGGGCTGGGCAAGGGGGCAGGAGGGGTCACCTGCTCGTGTCCCCGGGTGGGCGCTGCCACCTGCAGAAGGGACCGCCAGGACGTCCCCAAACGAGAACCATCTGCCTCCTGCCGTCCCCAGCACCCGGAGACACCCGGAAGACGGCTGGGGACGCCCGCGTTTGGGCAGGTCCCTTTGTCCCGGGGACCCCAGGAGCCTCCTGAGCCCACGGAGCTGTCGGGTGGCTCCCAGGTGCCGCCGGACCCTGCGTGGGTGCCCGGAGGGAGCTGCGAGCAGCGCCGCGTGCAGGGGCGGTGACTCAGCCCCGGCCGGGGTTGCGCCACGCCGGAGTGGCTCCGATCCCGAGCGGCCGGTGCTGGGGGAGCAGCAGCGTGGGGAGGGGCGAGGCGGGGGCCTGCCCCAATCCCTACGAGACACTGGTGGGACTGGGAACCCTGCAGGGACTGCGTGGGGACAGCCAGGCTGTCAGGGAGCATGGTTACCTCTGGTGGTGGGCTTTATCCTGGTCTTGGTGCCCAGCAGACAGCGGGACATGGGGCCGGGAGCTGTGCCCATGGCCTTGGGGCAGCAGGAGAGGGAAATGGGGCGATGTGGGGGGGGCTGCTGGGCACCCACCCACCTCCCTGCTGGCAGTGGGGGCTTGGATCCGTCAGGGTGGGAGCGAAGCTGTGGGGTGGGAGGGGATCTCCTCTGCCCTGGCACACGGGGGCTGCTCGGGGCAGGGCAGGCGCTTCGCACGCCTTCGGTGCTGCAGCCCTGGGCTCAGCCCGGCCACCACCGCCTTTCCCAAGACAGCAGGGGCCCTGGACAGGCCCTGGACGCTGTTTGTTATTCAAATGCACATTCCTTACACGCAGCCCGAGCAGCCCAGTTCCTGGGCAGCAGCGGGAGGCAGGCAGCCGTGGGGCGGAAAAACACGGCTCCCACCGAGAACACGGCTCCCACCGAGAACACGGCTCCCACCAAAAACACGGCTCCCACCGAGAACACGGCTCCCACCAGGGCTCTGAGCCCTCCCCATCGGGCTGGCTGCACCCTGACCTGCTCGGGGGGGCTTCTCCAAGGGGCTCCCCGGCGTGCTTGGGGGGCACACATAGAGCAGGGGGCTTGGTTCGGCCCCTTCAGACCCCCGGTGCTCCGACCGTGCACAGGGCTGGGGGCACAGCGAGGAGGGGACGCGAAGCAGCAGGTGAAGGGGTGGTGCGAGCCCCTCTCTGCCCTAAATCCCACGGTGCCAGCACGGTGTCCAGCAGGCTGTTCCCAGGCCATCCTTAGCTCGCCGTTTCGGTCTCTCCCCCGTGGGTTCGTGGTGTGCTGGGGCTCGTCCCGCGGACACGCTCGGCGCAGGTTTGTTTGCTCTGAGCTGGGAGCGCCGCTGGGAAAGCACCCGGCTGGGCGCGGCGCTGCGAGGGACGGGGAGGGCGCAGCCTCCACGGGGACAGCACCGGGCTGGGGGGACACCAAAGGACCGGGACTGCCGTGCCACGGCCCTGGGGACACCGGGGAGAGTGGCAGCACCGCCAGCAGCCGGGACGGGGGCACCCGGAGGGGTGGGGAGGTGGCTCTGGGACAGCCGTGTCCCCGCGGGCAGCGCGCTGTGCCCCATTTTGGGGTGGCTGGGTTGGGGCTTTGGCTCTCCGGGCACCACGGGCGCTGCTCCCCAGGGGCTGAGCACGAGCCAGCAGGGCCCTGAGCCCAGCTCCTTTCTCCTCCGAGGCTGTGCTGCCTCATCCCTTCCCGCTGCTCAGCCCCCGTCCTTCTCACCCTTCCCGAGAAGCGCGTGAGTCAGAGGGCGAGCAGGGCTGAGCTCAGCGCCGGCGCTGCCAGCGAGGGAGCGCACGCGGGGGCCGGGTGCATCCCCGCGGCCCTGCTTCGTCCCGTGCTGAGTTGCCTCGTGTGGTTTTTAGGGTACTCGTTACTCCCCAAAATACTCGGCGTGGTTTGAGAGCCCGTCCCACCGGGGTTATCGGCGCGGGGCTCGTCTGAGCGCGGAGCCTTGCAGCCCGGTGATAGAGCGAACAAAGAGCTGGGGAGGGCAGCCCCCGCCTTCTGTTTGTTCCCCGGCTGGCTCCGGATAAACTTAATCTAAATCCTGATAATGCCCTCGAGCAGATAGAGGCGGGGGGGGGTGAGGGCTGGCCGGGTGCCCCAGGGCTGAGGGCACAGGGACGGAGGTGTCCCGTCACTTCTCACCCATCTGGGCTGGTGTCAGCCTCCCCTGGCCCAGGAGAAGGGAGATGCCAGCACCCCGGGTCAGCCACCCCACTGTTCTGCCCCCCTTCTCGTGCCACGTGGGGAGCTGGTGCCTGAGCCCCCCCCATTCCATCGTGCTGGGATCCCCCTCCCGCAGCGGGGATGCTGTGCGGGGCTGAGCCAGGTCCCCGCGGAGCGCTTTGTGTTCCCTGGGTGGAAGCAGGGAGCTGGATTCCCAAAACACAGCGCAGCAGGACGGGGCTTAACCCTTCGGGGCTGGCTGTGCACGGTCATTTAAGCAGACGAGACGCCCTCGCGTTGCTGCTGGGGGGCACCCCTGGCCCTGCTGCAGCCCCCAGCCCCACGGGACAGTCCTTGGGGTCAGCAGCGATGCTGTGGGGTGAGGGCACGCACATGGGCTCTGCTCATTGTCCCCTGCTCCATCTCCGAGCATCGTCCCCTGCTCCTGGCGTGGCACCGAGGTTGGTGCCTCTGCCCCGGCTCAGCGCAGAGCCGCAGCCTCCTCTGGCGCCTTCCATCCCTGGGGTGCCGTTGTCCTGAGGCTGCCCTGGCTGCTGCTGCGGTGCCCTTTCTTGCAACCTTTGCTAACAGCTGGTTTCGGACACGATCCTGCCCTGCCCTGCACCCAGCTGCGAGCCAGAGGGCAGTGCTGGTGGCACGGCGGGGGTGCCTGGTGCCCGGGGGATGCACCCTGTGCCCATGGGCTGTGCACCCCCTGCCCTGCTCGGCAGCTGCAGGGGTTGCTCAGGGCTCAGGGGGTGCTGCTGGATGAGGTCTGGCTCAGCACCCTGTCCCCGGAGTGCTGTGCACCTCGTTCCTGGCATGCCGTGCACCCTGCCCTTGGTTGTGCTGCGCACCCCATATCCCCCGGTGTGCACCCCATAGCCCTGCTGTGCACCCCATACCCCCGGTGTGCACCCCATAGCCCTGCTGTGCACCCCATAGCCCTGCTGTGCACCCCATAGCCCTGCTGTGCACCCCATATCCCCAGGGTGCTGTGCACCCTTCAGGAGCCCACTGGGCCCCCGACCTGGGCCCCCCCCCCCCTTGCCCTTCCAGCACCTCCCTGCGGTGTCCCCCGGTGGACCCCCAGCCGGGGGAGCCAGGGGGGCCCCCATTGTCCCGCAGGAAGGCTCGGGGCGGTGGGACAGGACGTGTGGGCAGGGCGGCGTGGGAAAGCCGTGGTGGGGACAGCCCCGGCCGCACCCGGGGGGGCCGGTGGTGGGCGAGGGGGGGCCCGGCTGCTGCTTTGGCTTTGTTTGTGCGGCTGGAAGGCGGCTTCCGTCCATTCTTCGCCTCGGAGGTGTAAGCTGGCGGGGCTGGGGACGTCCCTGTCACCCGCCTTGGAGCCTGCGCCTCCCCGCCAGCACCCTTCCCCGCTCGTTAACCATTTACCGGCTAAATTAGCAATTAACTCCTGCCCCTGCAGCCTGGCTGCGCCATGGCCGGGCTGGCACGTGGTGATCACGGGTCCCCCGCCACCGGGATGTCCCGCAGGCCGCTGCCACCACCGTGGGGGCTTCGCCGGCTTGGGGATACCACCAAGGGGACCGCAGGCGGTGGCACGGCCCCGCCGGGCTCTGCGCAGCGCCGGGGCTTTCCTCGGGCCGCTGCTGACTCAGGCTGTGTGTGGGGACAGAGCCAGGAGAGCTGTCGTCACCGTGCGGGGGACACGGCTCAGCTGGCCCGGGGCGCGGGCTCAATGAGCCTTTTTGTCTCTTTTTTATTTTTTATATCATTTTTAACCCTGTGCTGGGGGGGGAATTCTCCGTGCCCCGTGCTCCCCGCTCCCGCTCCTGGTCGCAGCTGGGGGGGACGGGGGAGGCTGGGATCCCACGGGCACCCCCCTGGCCCCCCCAGATAACATCAGAGAGGGCGGCCGCGGTCCCTGAAGGCTGCATCTGCCGTGAGGGATGTGAGGGATGTGGGGCTCCGGGCTTGCAAAACGGGATGTGGGCTGCAGGGAGGTTTGGGGCAGTGCTCCCGCCCGCATTTCTCAGCCTGCGTGTGTGTGGGCAGGGGCACGCCAGCAGCCGTGGCCACGTCACCTCGTCCCCCGTCACCTTGTCCCCCGTCACCTCGTCCCCTGCCAGCCAGGGCTGTCGGGGAGGAGCTGGGGGTCCCCGTGGGGGCAGCCCCTCGTCCCCACCTCCTGCAGCAGTGGCTGGGGACAGGATTTTTGGGACCCCCCCCACTCCCCTGCGCACCTCTGTGCGTCGAGGCGTTAAATCCCATCCCTCTTCCCGTTAGGATTTAACGCTTGGCTGCCCGCACGAGGTCCTGATGAGTCAGGGAGGGGAAAAAAAAACCCATCTCCAGTGAGGCTGAGCCGTGCCTTTGAAGGGTACGGGGGGGATGCTCCGGGGTGGACAACGGGGTGGGGATGAGGGGTGGAAGCCTCTCCGGGCTGCTGGAGCTGGTGTCGCTGGTGGCTCCCCGTGGCAGCCGGCTGCAGGCTGTGGTCACCGACCACAGGGACCCAGCAGGATCCGACCTCCCGCTGCCAGACCTGCTGACTCGGTGGCTGTTGAAGGCGTCACTCTCATTTTCACATGATTTCCAGGGGAAGGAGGCGTTGGGGCCCCGGACGCCGCAGCCCTGCCCTCCCACAGCGGGCACCGCTGTGTGCTGGGCACCGGCAGGAGCTGCTGAGGCTGGCGCAGGATCGGGCCCTTCCCTTCCCGTTGTGTGGTCTCCTTTGGGCTGGAAGGAAGGGGGCACGGGGCACCGCAGCTGGTGCTGGCCCCCAGGAGCTGGCAGCTTTCTTTGGGCCAGCCCTGCTGCAGGATCTGTCCGTGCTCGCCTCCTCCCCAGCATCACAGCCAAAGGCTTGGGGACGTGGGGACGGAGATGTCCCCTGAGGGCTTGCAGGGGCTCCTTGGGTTCTCCAGAGGGCTCTGGGCTGCTGCCTGTGGCTCCGTCGTGCTGCTGAAGCTTTGAGCACCAGGCACTGGTGAGGGTGCCAGAGTTGGTGCCACTCTCCAGCGATGCCACCTCTGGGCTCAACCCACGGCTGATTTTTGTCCTTTTCTTTGCGCTGAAAGGTGCGGAGCTGGGCTGTGCCCAGTGACAGGGCTGGTGGGGCGAGAGCTGACTTCTGCTTTGGGGTGTGCGTGCGTGGGGCTGCCGGCGGTGCTGGAGACGTGCCCGGTGCAGGCAGCTTCTGCTCTCCGGCTTCTCCCCAGGCCGCTCGCCGCCTTCCCGGCCGGGCTGGCACGGTGCTCAGCCGCCCACCCAGGTGCCCAGGGGCTGGGGCTGTCCCCAGCTGCTGTGGCCGGGCCGTGAACCCTCTGACGGAGCGAGGCTGGAGCGGCACACACCTCTGGGAGTGCCGGCGGTGGCAGGAGCTGCCCGGGGGCTGCGGCCACCCCAGCCTCCTCCCGAGCCCTGTGCCACTGCCCGGGGCTGGCGCCGGTCCCAGCACGCTGCCACGGCCGCACGACCGGTCCGAGGGCTGGGCAGGAGCCGCCTCCGCGGGCCGGTTCCACCGAGATGAGCCCAGGTAGGATGCGGGGAGCAGCAACCCCGTGCTCCTCGCTGCTCGAGGCGCTGCCGAGGGGCAACAATCCGCCTGCAGCGCTCCCCCCCGGCACGGGCACCCTGCCCAGCCTCGTGCCGCTGCCTCGTCCCGCTGCTGCCGCCCATCGCAGAGCCCTTTCGCGGACGCCAGCGCGCTGCAGAGCTCCTTTATCTCGGCGTGCAAGGCGCCACGTGAATCTTAGTCATCAGGATGCCACTGCTGCGAAGGAGGGAAGGAGGGGAAACCCGGAGGCAGAGGAGCAGATGGAGCCTCTGCGGAGAGGTGCCAGAGAGCAGCTTGGCAGGAACCCGGGCTTGGGCACCCCTCGGGGACCACAAGCCGCCCCCAGCCCCATGCCGAGCCCTTCGTGCGCGCCCTGCCTGCGGCTTTTTGGGCTGCCGGGCTGGGGGAGAGTCAGCGCTCTTGGCTACTTGACTGAGAACCTTTTGTTTCGGTATCTGCAAGTAATTGACTTTTGCTTTCCCATTTACTTAAGACCTCCTAATTGGCCCCGTTGTTAATCAGAGAAGAATGAGTGACTAAGCCGTCTCGACTGCTGGGGGACCAGGGCTCTTTTTTTCCCATGGACTGAAAGGAAATGAAACCTCAAAATGTCCCTCTAAATCTCAGCTGTCAACATCGCTGCCCAGAGCCCCAGCCAAAATAACACATTTTTGGAGGCGCGTGTTGCAACCGAAGTACCTAGTGGACACAAGCGGAGTAACAGCGGGCTGGGCTGCGTCCAGGAGAAAATGCCAAAATCAGGGTGAGGAATTTCTCTGCTCGTACGAGCAGGCTCCTCGTTCCTAGCCGTTACAAACTTCCTTAAGCTAAAAGGATGCTTCGGCCCCAGCACCGTCGGTGGCGTCAGGGGAAGGAGCGCCCTGGGTGGCAGCCGAGCCCCAGACGTGCCGGCGTTCGCTGCCGTTGCGGTCCTGGCAGTGCCAGCACCTCCCGCGGGCTGCGCTGCCTGCCCCCGTCCCCTCCTGTGCCGCGGGGATCTGCAGCGTGCCGGAGCCAGCTGCTGCTCCGCGCCGGCGCGGCTGGCGGCCGCTGCTGGATGGGGATCTTGGCTCCTGCCGCAGGCTCCGGGCTCTGCCAGGGTCTGTTGTGTCTGGGTTCGCGCACCCAGCGTCGTGCTGGCTCCCGCGCCGAGGATGCAGGGGCAGCGTCGCTCCCGCTGCCATCGCCGGAGCTCCGGAGCAGCCCGGTGTGGGTGCAGGCAGCTTCGGCCATTTCCCCATCGTACAACCGGGGCAAAGTTGAGCGAAATTCCAACCCGAGTCGCCGTGCGCCCAAGGGAGCTCTGGGGAAGTTGCCCTTTTGCTGGAAGTCTCTCCCCAAAGCGCTGATGCTTTTAGGTGGGGTTTGCTGCGGAAGAGTACCCAGGGGGAGTCTGGAGATGGGCAGGCTGTTGTGGGGCAGGCTGTTGTGGGGCAGGCTGTTGTGGGGCAGGGTGTTGTGGGGCAGAGTGCTGTGGGGCAGGGTGTTGTGGGGCAGGCTGTTGTGGGGCAGGGTGCCCATGGGGCAGGGCGTCATGCTGGCAGGAGGCTGCTGCTTCCACCGTGCCCCCCCCGGAGCAGCGCGGGTGGCACGGGGCTGGCTTTCGGGTGCCATGCCAGGGCCCCGGGTGACTCAGGCTGTGGGAGTCCCTCGGGCACCTCCAGATTCCTGCGTGCTGAGGTCAGGCAGGGCGTGGGCTGCGGGGGCAGGTGGCTTTGGGGGGGGTGCAGGAGCCTCCTGAGCCCCATGGGGGGCACCCCCAGCTGTGGCTGCGTGCCTCGGGGCTTGGAAAGCCTGGCCCCTGCTGCTGGAGGTGGATTTGCAACGTCCTCTCCCATGCATGAAGTGACAGTGGGGTGCAAAGGGGCACCTCGTGCTCACCTTGCTCTGCAGGGGGTTGTGGTGGGGGTCCCCACCCCTTGGGGGGGGTGACACGGTTTGGGTTGTCTTGTCCCCTGCGGCACGGACGGCCCCGAGCATCTCCACCTGCAGAGCCTGCAGCTGCCCAGCGCCTCCATGTGATGTCCCTTATGGGGACACCGCAGGGTCCTGGGTGTTTTAACAAGGTCCCACCATGAGTGTGGGGTCTCGGGGGGGGGTTGCCCCCCATTCCCAGGCAGGCGATGTGGGGGTGAAGGCGCAGCCCTTCCTGCAGGGCTGCAGCGGGGCCGCACAATGCGCAGGAAGCGCCGCGGTGCCGGAACCAGCTTAATGTCAGGAATTTCCTGCCTGGGAGAGGAATCCGTGGCATTAACATTAAGGGCCAAAAAAAGACTGAGCTAACCCCGAGTGAGTCCCTGGGCTGGACGGGGAGGGCAGAAGGCAGCGGGCTTGGCGGTGGCCTCGTGCTGAACCCTGCTCCCATGGGCACGAGGGCACCGCAGCGGCGCTTGCCGGATGTGAAGGTGCAAACGTGCCCAAACGTGCCATGTGGGACGCGCAGGGACTGAGCGGAGCTGAGCCTGGGGTCGCTTTGTGGGGCTGCCCCACTGGGGGCAGAGGTGCTGCAGCCCCCATCAGGACCCGGTGCCGGGGACGGGTCCCCGGGGCACAGCCAGTGTGGGTCGGGGCGGCGGGAGGAGGACGGGGTGGGGAGCACGGGGTGCCCGATGCCAGCCCCAGCCTAACTCTCCCCTTCTCTGCTCTCTCCTTGCAGAGAAGACTGGGAAGGTGCTGGGGGAGTTTGCCCGCTGCTACAAGGAGCAGTACGGCGTAGCGCTCTTCAACAGCGTCCGCTATGAGATCGAAGGCAACGGGGGGCCGCAGGCGCAGCTGCTGCACCGCAAGGTAAGAGCCCGGCCTCACTCCCCAGGCGGGGACGAAGGCACAGCCTCATCTTCCTCCCCCTGTTTCGGGCAGCCCCATAGGGACGGGGGCACCACAGAGCTGGGAGAGGAACCAGGACAAGGTGATGGACGGGGTCTCCAGCCCACAGGACTCTCCGGGAAGGTTTTCTTCTCAAATCAGTGCACTGAGCAAACCCAGCAACAGGGCGAGGCTGGCTTTGGGCTGCAGCCCGGCGTGGACGTGTTTGAGGCAGGCAGGCAGGCTGGAGGTGCTCCTGGCTGCCGAGGAGCTCCTGGGAACTGCTCGTGCCCAATAAATCCCCGAGCGAGGCTGCTGGGTGCAGGGCACGGCCGGGCGTGCTGGGCTCCCTTCCCTTCCTGCTGGGGGCAGGCGATGCTGCGGGGCTGGGGCAGGGGAGGAAATCCTCCCTGAAATGCATCCATCGCCCTGTGCTGCTATGAGGAGCTGGTTTGGAGGCGCGGGGATGCCTGGAGAGCTTTGGGGTTTGTTTTTGCTGGGTTTCTTGAAACCACCGCTGGGGTTTTTGCTGCAGAGCCTGGGGCTGGGGCAGTGCTGTGGGGTTCCCGGCTTCCCTTCATGGTGCTGTCCTGGCCCCCGCGGCTCTCCCACCCCTGGTGTTACCTCGCTGCCATCAGTGAGGCCACCGTGTGTTTCCCAGAGCCCCTTGAAAAAAAAAAGGTTTGAAAAGGAGAAACTGGCTGAAATCTGCTGGGGGTTCCCAGCTCCCTGCAGGCCTGGGATGCCCAGCACATGCCGCGGGGCTGTGGGCACCCACGCGCCTCTCCCGGCTGGGAACGGTGGTCCCAAGGCACCCCGAGCCCCTGGGAGCGGGTGGGTGCTGGCAGGTGGCATCGAGCATCCTGCCTCCTGCGCCCCTATGGCCGGGGGCAGCGGGTTCCCTGCTCCCCTGGGGGTAGGGGCTCAGCCCCCCCCGTCCTGAGCAGGGCGAATTCGTGGCCGCGGGATGAAAGCAAGCGGGGCTGGGGCCGCAGATGTGGCCGGCCCTCTGCCTTGCTCAGCGCCTCTTGGAGCAACCTGGGGCTTGCATCAACGAGCTCACGGCCGGTGGCTGTCCTCCGCCTGCCGACCTGCGGGAGCGCACATCCACCGCCTGTTTTCGGGAGGGGAGCACCCCACCCCGGGCACAGGGACAAGTCCCGGCCCTCCCCGCCGGTCCCTGCAGCAGGAGGTGACAGCTCCTGGGCTGTCCTGACCGGTGCGGGTGGTGCTGTGCGGGTGTTGCAACAGCGGGCACGGGGCGTGCCGGGCGCAGGGAAGGCGTGGAGGTGAATGTTCCCAAGTGGGGACAGGGAGCCCGGCACCCGCAGGGAGGAGCCGCTCGGGTTCATCGCGGTTCGGCTGCTGCCTTCCCGGGGTGGTGCCTCCCGAAGGCTGCTCGCCCTCTGCACCGAGCCCAGGAACGATCGAGACCCGGCAGCGAGCGGAGAGGTCGGGGACACGGTGTGGCCCCGCAGCACCGGGGTGTAAATAGGGTGGTCCTCCTGCAAGAAGCCCCGTGGCTGCTCCTCTGCCTGCAAAGCCCATAGCCAGAAGGGAATTAAGGGGCTGGGAACACGGCTGGGGGTCCCACGAGTGTCCCCAGGGTGAGCTGGGTGGGAGCTGGAGGCACCCTGGGGCTCGGGGCAGGGTCCGAGGTCACCAAGGAGCAGGGAGCTGTGTCCTCCAGCTAGGCTTGGCGCTGCCCTAACTTACTGAAAAGGACGTGGATGTCAGGATGTAGGGTGGTGTCCTCTGTGTCCCTGGATAGAACTCTTCTAGCTGTTTTGAAAATTTATTTTATTTTTCTTATGTTTTTTGGCCACCTCAGTGCCTAGCAGCACCTCCCGCAGCCATACCAGGAGCTGGTGGCCCAGAGGGGGACATCTGGGCCACGGTGCCAAGCGCAGCTCGGTCTCCTGAAGCGCTGGCGAGGAGCAGCAGTGACCAGAGCAGGGACCAAATATTTCCGCCGTCGGTGCCCCCAGCAGCCTGTGCCACCCCCGGCAGCCCAGGCCCCACGTTCCCCTCCCATCTGGTGGCAGGCCGTGGGGACGTGACCAGCCCCTGGGAAGCTGTCCCCATGCATCCTCCTTCGCCCTCCCCCGGCAGGCTCAGCGCCACCTCCCTGCCCCTCCTAGCAATTCGGCACATACCTGCGTGCCCCAAATACTTGCCGGGGGTGTGCAGGGCCGGCTCGGCGAGGCCGGACGGGCAGGATGGTGCTCAGGGCCCCAGGCTGCTGGTGGCCACGAGCTGCTTTATATGGGACAGTTCTTGTTGTTTGCTGATGGGGGTCCTGAAGCTGGCGTCCCCTCGGCTCTGCTGTCCCTTCGCTGTCCCCATCCCTGCCAGGTTGGGGGTAGGGCTGTCACCACCAGCTGCCTCCCCCCACGCAGGGTTTGCTCCCTGCTCTCTCCTCCCCTGTCCCCATTATTCCTTCGGGATCTGCTTTGGGCAGGGGGAGGCAGCGTGTGCCAGCCCAATGCCCGGCACCGGGGTCCTGCTCCTGCCGGTCCCTCCCGGTGGCCACCACGCTGGGTGCTGGGTGGCCACCACGGAGCAGCTGCGGAGCGCTCCCACCGCCAGGAGAGCTCTTGGCTCTTGTTTGTATTCCTGGGGTCATAAAAATTCCTGGGATGAATTGTTGGCTGGCTCAGCGCGCCTGTCTTCGGGACGGTGTCGGGGCAGCCTGCGTGTGCTGCCAGGCACTGGGCAGGCTGCGGGGGGGGTCCCTGGCAGGGGGACGTGGGGTGTCCCCTCCAGCCCCATTTGCAGCATCACCTGCAGCTGGGCTGTATGTGTCCCCTCCTGCCTCAGGTGGGGGAAATCACAACAATTTAGGTTGGGGAGGACTCCTGGAGGCCCCTGGTCCGAGCGGGCACTCAGCCGGGCCGTCACCCCGAGGTGCTATTTGGGAACTGGGATATGACAGGGGGGTGCTCCGGGCAGCCCCTGTCCCTGCCACCCGGGTCACCGCGGGTCTCCCCTCGGCAGGTCCCGCTGGAGGACCATGTCATCTACTCGGGCAACCTCTTCCAGTACATCGAGGAGAACAAGAAGTGGAGGAACCGCTTCTGCGTGGTGCCGCACAACTACGGCTTGGTGCTCTACGAGAACAAACTGGTGAGGACGCCCCGGCTTCGTGGTGGGGGGCAGCAAGCTCAGCGTGCTCAAAGCCTCTGATGTCCCCCCTCTGCTCCCGTCCTGCCCTCCCCAGGGACAATACTCGGGGCTGAATTCCTTGTGAGGGCTCGGACATCCCCGAAATCATCCGTGATCCTTCCCGGTGCCCCTTGATGTTTCCAAGCCCTCCCTGAACACGCAGATTTTCTTCCCCCTCCACCCCGATGGAGGAGGACGGGGACCCTCTCGCCCACCTCCCACGGGTTCAGCTCCGAATGGAGCCGTGGTGCCGTGGTGTTCCCCCCCCCCGTGCTCCCCACGCTCACCAGCTCTTTCTGCTCAGGCTTACGAGCGGGAGCTGCCGCCCCGCGTGCTGATCAACAGCGCTGGCTACAAGGTCCTCACCTCCGTGGAGCGGTACCTGGAGCTGGTGAGCAGCAGCCTGCCTGGTGAGTGGGGGCTGCGGGGCGACGGGGGCTGCTCGGGGGTCCCTGCGCTGCCGAGAACCCCATGGGGACGCCTGGGGAGGGGTGGGGTTGGGGTTGGGGGCTGCAGGGAGGGAGAACGGCCCCGTGGTCCCCCCCCGGTGGGGTGTGGGGTGAGGTGTCTGCTGTGTGCTGCTCCCTCATGGGCAGGCAGAGGGATTGTGGTGGAGGCTCTGGAGGAGCCCAGGGGTCTCACGTGCCCCTCCTGCACCTCCAGAAGCTCTGGGGAGTCCCACGTCCCGACCCCTGCCAGCCAAGGCACTCGTCTGTGCAGGCAGTGCGGTGCAGAGCCCCGTCCCTTGGGGCTATGCTTGGCCTTGGCGATTTGAGGAAGAGCCTTGACAGCTCCCCGGCAGGAAACGTGCTCTGGGTTTGTCGGCGTTCGCTTTCACAAGACCACGAAGCCCTGTGGACGCCCGCACAGCAGCTGCCTCCGTCAGGATGCTCTGCCCCTCACAAACCCCTTGGGGCGCAGATGGGCAAGGGACGGGGGGACAGCCACCCCCTGCCCCTTCAGAGCATCCTTCCCCCCGCAGGCGTGACGCCCAAGTCGGGGAATGCCCCCATCGTGAAGTGCCCCACGGATTTCCCCCTGATCCTCTGGCACCCCTACGCCCGGCACTACTACTTCTGCGTGATGACGGGCAAGGAGCAGGAGAAGTGGGGGGCGGTTTTCCAGGACTGCGTGCGGCACTGCAACAACGGTGAGCTGGGGGCCGGGCTCCCGAGGGGGTGCTGGGGGCCCCGCTGCGGTCCCTTCTTGGCCCTAAGGGGGTGGTTTGGGGTGAAGAAGGGGAATTGGCCGGGAGCTGGGGAGTGTCTCAGCCCCGCTGAGGGTGGGAGCGGGGGGCTCCAGCCACCCGGCACGTCCCCATGTTCCCAAGGATCCTGTACAATGCCTGTGCCAGTATTTGCGAGAGCCAGCTGGAGAGACGCCGGTGTGGGGAGCCCTAATGACTATTTTCCACCCCGAGGCAGAAAATATTTGGCAATTAAAGTCATTAAAACTGCAGGCCACCGTCCTGCGCTCCTTCCTCCCACTCTGTGCCGCCACCGGCTTTCGGGCAGGGGCTGCGGACGGCCGGGGCAGGCAGGGCCGGGCGCCCACACCGCCGATACCCTGGCAGGGAAAGACGATTTTCCTGCTGAGCCGTGCCCGGGACGAGCCCCGGGGCTGCGCGGTGCGAGCGGCGTCCTGGGGAAGGAGGCGCTGGCCCTGCAGCCGGCTCCGTGTAGCCAGCAAGGAGCCACCTGCCCGGCCGCTGACGCACAGTTCCCCCCCGGGAGGTGCTCACAGCCCCGATATTTTAGGGGCAGAGCGACAGCGTGGGTGCAGAGCCTGAATTTCAGGCGGGCTTTCATCCCCCCGTGGTAGCTGAAATCCGAGTGCTTTGCTCTTTCCCTTCCTTTTGGTGCTCCTTGCTCCAGAACACATCCGTGCGCCCTCCGTGAGCCGGGGATGTCCAGGCTCAGGGGCTGATTTATTTATTTTCAGCTTTTATTTATTTTGAGCTTTCCCCTTTCCCCGTGGCCGCCCAGGCTCTGTGCGGGTGAAGGCAGAGCCGTGAGCCCGGGGGAGCTGCCGGGGCCGTCCCTGCGGCCGTGCTGCTGAACCCTCTCCTCCTCCTCCTGAGCTGGAGACGAAACAAGGCACAGACACGGGCACGGGCCCAGGAAGGGATCTGCTCGGGTGGATTTCTCGATTCTTGCAGGCTGTTTTTCTTTGTGAGACATTTCTTCCCTCCCCAGCTCCAGATTTCTGCCCGCCGCTGCTCTCGCAAGGTTTCGGATACTGTTTCAAATCCAATGAAAGATCTTTTGTTGCCGTTGAGCAACTTTTTCCCAAATTAGAGGCTCCGTGTCTGCCTCCGCTTGTGATTAGTGTGGGAAGTTTCACCTCCCTCTGCAAGTCTCTGGATTTTTGTAACACCAGCTCTTCCCTAAGGACGGGGACGAGCGATGTCAACCC
The DNA here is from genome assembly GCA_011075105.1 of Heteronetta atricapilla. Taxonomy (NCBI): domain Eukaryota; kingdom Metazoa; phylum Chordata; class Aves; order Anseriformes; family Anatidae; genus Heteronetta; species Heteronetta atricapilla. The sequence continues at coordinate 2,490,465 of CM021747.1, read as the reverse complement.
CTACGGGGGGGGCGATGTCCAGAGCCGTGCCCCGCAGCCTGGGCACCTGTGGGACCCCCACCCCGGCTGGCCTGGCTGCAGCATCGTCCCCAGTGCCCAGCACCCGACATGTCACCGTGGGAGCCTTGCCAGGAGATGTCCCAGGCCAGGCATTAGCATCCGTCCTATCCCATCCCGGACACCAGCGCGGTGCTGGATGAGCCCGGCCGCCCCTTGGCAGGCAGCAGGGGCCAGACTCCAGCTTTCACAGCGGTTCTGATTTTTCCCCACGTCTCGAGCTGTCCCTTAGGGAAAGCTGCTTAGGCTGGGAGTTAAAAGCGATCATCTTAAAAAAATCCCTGCGTGTTGGAAGACGCCAACAGCCCAAGGCTGCCCTTGCTGGGTCGAAGCCACCTGTGGCTGCGGCTCCCCAGGACCTCTGCCCCGGCGTGCCGGCCGCTCTGGGGCTGTGGCGGGTCCCTCCTGCCTGTCACCAAGCCCAGGTCACTCTCCTGGGGGGTCCTGCAAGGCGAGGGTGCAGGGCCAGCACCGAGGACCTCTGCTCTCTCCTTCGGCATGGAGTTTAGTGGGGTGAGGGCTCTGTGGGGGTGTCCTGGGGCCGTTCCCTCTTCCTGCAGGCACCCGGTGCTGCGGCACAGCGCCAGCGCTCCTGGGGCCGGGCAGGGTGTGCGTGGGGCGGGTGGCTCCGAGCCGTCCTGTCCGCTCCCTGGGGTCTCTGGACGTGGCAGCAGGGGACAGGGGGGGTGACATCTGTGCCCCCCTCGTGTGACAGCCCCACGCCGGGGTGAATCAGGGCGCTGACATCCCGGGGGCAGCAGAACCGGCTGGAGCACGCCGCTGCCGCTGCTGCTGCGCCTCCCCGCCAGGCGCTGCCGTGACTCATCCCCGCCGCCCAGCGCCTTCCTCTTCCTCCCCAGCTGCTCCGCATCCCACAGGGCCCCCTGCCTCCAGCACAGCCTGGGTAGCCTGGGGCCCCGGCCTCCCAGGGGGTTTGTAGGGCCCCCAGCTCCCCGTGCACCACTTGCAGAACCCCCCCCCCCCCCCCCGCGGTGGGGCCCTGCTCCTGCTGTACTCCAGGGCTTGCTGAGCCCTCACGGTGCAGAAAAGCCCCTGATTTTGCCGAGCCTTTTTCTTCTGGGTGCTTTCTTTTTCTCCCCAGTCTGTGTGAGTCCCCCCAACCCCCTGGTGTGGCTGGGGCACTGTCAGGGCATCCCCCAGCCCCACCGGCAGCCCTGGGCTCTGTGCAGTGGTCCTGGGGACGTGTGGGACCCCTGCAATGTCAGGCTGGGGGTGCTGCCAGCGGCTCCCCTTGGTCCCCACGCTGCCCTGCTCACTCAACCTGCTCCCCCCCCAGGGATCTCCGAGGACTCCAAGGTGGAGGCCCCAGCCTTCACCGACGCCGTCCGCATGTACCGCCAGTCCAAGGAGCAGTACGGCACCTGGGACATGCTCTGCGGCAACCAAAGCCAGGTGAGGGCTGGCCCTCGGGCCGGGGGGGGGGTCTGTGGGGCTGGGACAGGGGCTGGGCAGGGTCCCCAACACCTCCTCCCTTTGCAGGTGCTGAGTAACCTGGTGATGGAGGAGCTGCTCCCGGAGCTGCGGAGCGCCATCGGCCCCCGGCTCAAGGGCAAGGCTCAGGAGCGCCAGCGGACCTGGATCCAGGTACGGGTGGTGGCTGTGGGGACACCGGGGGCAAACCTACACCCCCCTACACCCCCCTGCCCCCATGCTGGAGCACTGCATCAGTCCCTGTCCCACTGGGCCGGGCGCCTGGTGGCTTTCCTGCTGGTGGCACCCCCTGGCACCACAGCCCTGCCTGTCCCTCCCTGCTTCCCAGAGCGAGGGAAGCGAACGGGAGGAAGCCCGGCCCACGAGCACAGCCCAGCCCAGCTATATTTAGCGAGCCATTTGTAGGGCAGCGCAAGCTAAATCCAGCTCAGGACCTTGCCAAAGGCCGAGCACATTTCAGAGCTGCCCGTCACAGCCTTGTGGCCAGCGGGGTTTCCACCCAGCACGTAACGTGAGGCAGCCTACGGAGGCGCAAACACTGCTTTTTCTGTCGGTCTGGTCTCCGCGGCACAGCCCTGGGTGAATGTGCGCAACTGGGAAGGGCGAGGGAGGGAGGGGAAGGACGGCCCTGCCGCCTGCCGGCCCCGAAATCGCAGTGCCGGGCTGCAAGGGGAGCTCCAGCAGCCACGTGGGGCTCGTGGGGTCGAGTCCCGCCCGGTGTCCCCCTGCTCGGGGACCTCCCGTGGCTTTGTACACGCCAGGGGCTTCATCTCGCCCAGCTGACCCCCGTCCCTCCGCAGATCTCGGATGCCGTGTACAGGATGGTGTACGAGCAGACCAAGGCCCAGTACGACGCCATGGTGGCCAAGTGCGAAGTGGAGCGGCCCCAGATGGAGAGCACCATCCGCACCGACATGGACCAGATCATCACCTCCAAGGAGCACCTGTCCAGCAAGATCCGGGGTGAGCCCCGGGGGACAGGGCACGGGTGGGCTGTGCACGCCTAGGTGCACACGTAGGTGTGTAGGTGTGTAGGTGCACACATGTAGACGTGTAGGTGCACACGTGTAGGTGTGTAGGTGCACACGTGTAGGTGTGTAGGTGCACACATGTAGACGTGTAGGTGCACATGTGTAGGTGTGTAGGTGTGTAGGTGCATGCATGTAGACATGTAGGTGGACATGTGTAGATATGTAAGTGCACACGTGTAGATCTGTACATGCCAGACACGTTTTGCCGAGGTTTTGGGCGGGCGCCAAGTGTGCACACACATGGACCTGCACTCCTCAGGGAGCTGGGGGATGTAGGAGGTGGGAGGCAAGGTGGGCATCAAGCCCCAAGCAGGGCAATCAGGCAGAAACGTGTTCAACACAGACTGAGGGGCCACCTTCAAGAGCCCTTTGCCTTGTGCTGTGGGTCTGGGAGACTTCTCCCGGAGCGGTGTGGGGATAGAGGCATAGCTCCTGGGGGCTTAGGGACTGACTCGCAGAGCAGGGAGGGCAGAGGAAGCTCACCGTGCTCACCCCTGCTCTCCGCCCAGCCTTCGTCCTCCCCAAGGCGGAGATCTGTGTCCGCAACCACGTGCAGCCCTACATCTCCTCCATCCTGGAGGCCCTGATGACCCCCACGAGCCAGGGCTTTGCCGAGGTGCGGGAGGTGTTCTTCAAGGAGGTGACGGACATGAACATGAACATCGTCAACGAGGGCGGCCTGGAGAAGCTGGTGGAGGTGAGCGCTGGCGGCGGGTCAGCGGGACGGGGCTCGGGGTGACAGGGCTGGCCCTGGGGACAGACCCTGTGGGGACAGAGCTGGGGCACCCCGAGCTGGGATGGTGCCCGGGGACGATGCCCGTGGGGTGGTGCGGGCTGCTGGGCACGGCGTGGGGTGGCGTGTGCCAGCCCTGGCCCTGCTGAGCGTGGCCGTGTCCCCAGTACATGGAGAAGCTCTCCCACCTGGCCTTCCACCCGGTGAAGATGCAGTCGTGCTACGAGAAGATGGACCAGCTGAAACTGGAGGGCCTCCAGCAGCGGTTCGACGTCTCCAGCACCTCTGTCTTCAAGCAGAGGGCCCAGATCCACATGAGACAGGTACAGTGGGGACGAGTGGGGGGACAAATCCCAAATCCTGTGTCCCCCAGGCTGAGCAGCTGGGACGCGGGGACAAAGCCACTCCAGCACCCTCAGTCCTCAGGGTGGAGCCCGTGGATACCAGGCAGGGTTGCTGGGAGCCTTGCCAGTGTATAGGCTCATCCTGGTGTCCCAGTGTCCCCAGAAGAGCTCCCCACGCATTCCCTGCTTGTCCCCCGCTGGCGTTGACCCCGTGGTTCTTGCCGCAGCAAATGGATGACGCCGTGTACACCTTCGAGACGCTGCTGCACCAGGAGCTGGGCAAGCTGCAGGGCAAGGACGACCTCTGCAAGTCCATCCAGCGCATCCTCGAGCGCGTGCTCAAGGTGAGGGCTGGGGGCTGCTCCTGTGCCTCGGGGGCTTCAGGGTCCCCCGGTGGCCTTCACCCGAGGGTGAGGAGCCTGGGGAAGTGGACAGCAGGGATGCGTAACAGGAGTCTTCTGGGGAAATATTTATTTCTATTGAGACTTTCACGCATTTGCTGAGTTTTGGGGCGAGTGGGAAAGCCGGTGGAGGAGTTGGGGGGGGAGCGCAGGGTCAGGCACCCTGGGGACTGCTTGGGTGGGAGGGACAGAGGAACCCGTTCAGCCCTGTGGAATCGGGACCAAAACGCAGGGGTTGTGTCCACGCCACCCTGCGGCCCTCATGGGTGCTGACCCCAGCCGCTCCCACCTGCCCCGCAGAAATACGACTACGACAGCAGCACCGTGCGGAAAAAGTTCTTCAGGGAGGCCCTGCTGCAGATCACCATCCCCTTCCTGCTGAAGAAGCTGGCGCCGACCTGCAAGGGGGTAAGAGGAGTGGAGCAGCGCCCCGTGGAGGGGCTGCGGCACCCCTCAGGCATCCCTCGGGACCGGGATCTCCCCGTCCTGCGCCCCGCTGACCGGCCTCTACCCCGCAGGAGCTAGCCAAGTTCCAGGAGCTCATCTTTGAGGACTTTGCCAGCTTCATCCTGGTGGAGAACACTTACGAGGAGGTGGTGCTGCAGTCGGTGATGAAAGACATCATGCAAGGTAAGGATGGGAGCCTGGAGCGGCTCGGCTCTGCCCCGAGGGGATCCTGCAGCCCGGGGTGGGCGCTGGGTGCTGGGTGGGGAGACCCCAGAGTGCACAAGGCCAGTAGGGTGCTGGGGGTCCTACAAGGAAGGGGTGACTCCACACAGGGTGCTGTGTCCCATGAGGAAGGGGTGGCCCCGCATAGGGTGCTGGGGGTCCTACAAGGAAGGGGTGACCCCACACAGGGTGCTGAGTGTCCCATGAGGAAGGGGTGGCCCCATGCAGGGTGCCGGGGGCTGGTGCCAGCCCATCTGACGCCTCTCTCGGTGCCTCCAGCTGTGAAGGAGGCGGCGGTGCAGCGGAAGCACAACCTGTACCGTGACAGCATGGTGATGCACAACAGCGATCCCAACCTGCACCTCCTGGGCGAGGGCATCCCCATCGACTGGGCCGAGGAGCATGGTGGGCAGCCCGAGGCCGAGCCGGCTGCCGACAAGCGCCGCAGGGCCAAGCAGGTGGTGTCGGTGATCCAGGACGACGAGGGGGCCCTGCCCTACGAAGCGGGTGCCGAGGCGCTGCTGCCCCCCAGCTCCCCAGAGCCGCAGGAGCCGAAGCCCGCGGTGCCGCCGGGGTCCCCAGGCGGGGTGGCGGAGATCAGGGAGGTGCTGGCGGAGGAGAGCGTGGAGGAAGCTGCCGGCGGCCAGGCTGAGGAGCAGCTGACGAACGGTACCCACGCCACGCGGCAGCGAGGGGCCACCGAGGAGGTGGTGGCTGCGGGGTCTGCGCCGGGAGACAGCCCCCCCGGGGGGTCCGGCCAGCGATGGCGATGGGGCACGCCGTGACGCACCGGTGTCACCCGCATCTGGGGCTGGGGAGCCATCGGGAGATAAGGTGCACCCCCCCCACAGCACCATCACCGGCACCTAGAGCCGAGATCCCATCAGGAGATAAGGTGCACCCCCCCACAGCATCCCCTACATCTGGAGCTGCAATCCCATCAGGAGATAAGGCGCACCACCCCACAGCAGCATCCCCTACATCTGGAGCCGGGGCGCCATCTGGAGATAAGGAGCACCGCCCCACAGCACCATCACCTGCACCTAGAGCCGAGATCCCATCAGGAGATGAAGTGCACCACCCCACAGCACCACCACCTGCACCCAGAGCCGAGGCCTCGTCAGGAGATGAGGTGCACCACCCCACAGCATCACCTGCGCCCGGAGCCGCGGTCCCGTCGCCGCCCGCCGGGACGGATTGCCACCAGCCCAGTGACAAGGAGACGGGCGAGGAGGTGGCCCCCCCCGGTGGCTTGCAGCCCCCCGCAGCCCGTGGGCACGACGGAGAGCGTTGTCGAGGGGGTGCAGACTGAGTTCTAGCCCCGTGCCTGCCGTGGACTGGTCCTGGGGCTGCCGGGGCTGGAGCGGCGCTGCGGGAGAGGGAGGGGATGGGAACACCGAGGGCACCCGACGGGGGGGAGTCCTGCTGCTGCGCGGCTGGCCGCCACCCGGGGGGGGGCGGCTGGGGCCTGGCTCAGCACAGGGCACCCGCTGCACTCTGCTCTGTCCTTCTTCTGCCTTATTTCCTTCTTTTCTACGGGAGAGATGCTTTGTCTGCCTCCCCTCCGGCCGAGCTCACGTGCCTGGGGCTGTCTGGGGGTGCTGGTGCCCCGCTGCCTGCGGGATGCTCCCAGCTGCTGGCCCCTGGCGGTGGGGACCGTCCCCTGCCTGCATCCGTGGGGTTTTCCTGGGAGCCTCCCCACGGGGAGCATCCCCCGGGCGGCCTCGTGCTGCCACCAGCACGAGGGGAGCGAGGGCTGCAGGGGCAGAGGGGGGCAAAAACAGGATGGCGAGGGCTGGGGGTGCCGCAGCTCTGCGCGGAGGTGAAGGGAGAGATGAGGCCAGGAGCACGGGGACGTGTGGGGCAGGCAGAGGATGGCGTGGGGGTGCTGGCACAGCAGCTGCTGGCCCTTTGGGGGTGAGGTGTGGGGCTGCCTGCGGCCCCCAGGCTGCTCCACACCCACCCCGGGGCTGCCGTCACCCCATGCCCAGGCTCGGCTGGGAGTTAGGGAAAGCTTTTGGGGGGGAGGTGGCAGCGGGGGGGGCTTCGGCCTTGGGTTCTGGCACCCGCAGCAGCGGGGGGAGAAGACCTGGGGCTTTGGCAGAGGTTGGCGGCAGGGTGCTGGGGGCAGCGCTGTAGAAGGGCTTCCCCCCACGCCAGGACCCCCTGCAGGGTCGGTCACAACCCTGGGGGATGCACCAAAAGCACTGGAGGGCAGCTGGGGGCACTGGGCGAGACTCAGGAGCTGGCAGCGTGTGTGTGTGTGTGCACACGTGTGAGCACAGGGCCTGACCGGGACCTCGCCCCGACCTCCACCTGCATTTCAGGTGCCGCTGTTCCTGCCTCTGAAGGGGGTGCCCAGCCCAAGCCACTTGGGGAGCCCCCCCCCCAACCAAAGTGCCTTGCCTTGGGAACTTAAAACCTGTCTCTTCCAAGATATTTTATTAAGAATGTTATACAAATGTTTAAGATATGCTTATAATAATTAATAAAAGAACTAAAGCTTTATTTAAAGCCAGAGGAGACTGTCCTTACTCCTTGACCTCTCGGCCCCAGGACGCTGCTGTGTGCGGGGGGGGGCTGTGACGGGGCTGAGGTGCAGCCCCCCCGAACCCGCTGTGAGCCAGGGGTGCCAGGGCCCCACATCGCCTCCGGCAGCCCCGCACCAAGCCGGGGGCCGAACAACCCCGGTGGTTTTATTGCCACAGGCAGCAGGAGGCAGCAGCTCCCCACCCTAAAGTGCTAACCAGCAGGCATGGGGGTGAGGTGGGGGGCGGCCACCCCCCCCCCCCCACCCCGCCCCTTCTGCAGGCACCCCCAAGGCACAGTGTGAGGGGTTTGGGGCAGGGCAGGACGCAGGATCAGTGCTGGAGGGGAGCCCAGGGGCCTGCCCAGCTCACCCACGGAGCATCCCAGTGCCAACCCCCACCCCCAGAAGAGGGGGGGCCCAGCACCCCCACCCCCAGCAGTCAGCTCCCCAAATCCCACGGCCAAAAGCTCCCTGAGAGCCGGGGGACGGCCCCCAGGGCCACCCCCGGTGGTGCTGCGTCCTGCACAGCACGGGGACAGGGACGCAGACGTGGCGGTGGCTGTGTGACAGCAGTGACACCCCAGCACCCCGCGGTGTCCCGGGGGGGGGGTCCCCACCCCTAGCCCACCCTGAGCAGCGGGTACACCACGAAGTAGCCGACGGTGGAGCCCGCGAGCACGCCGAGGAAGACCCAGGCGTTGTAGGACATGACGGCCAGCATCAGCGCGTAGCCCAGCACCACCTGCACCACGTGCAGCAGCGTCTGGGCCACGTGGAACTGGAACCACCTGCGGTGGGAGAAGCAAAAGCCCTGTCAGCAAGGGGATCAAGTGGGTGTCAGCCCCCCCCAGGGCACCGGGAGCAGCCTGCGGGGGGTTTGTAGGGCGCGGGGAGGGAGCTGGGCACGGGGCTGGGGTCAGCGAGAGGCTGGCGTCAGGAGCAGCCTCAGGCACGGCTGGGATTAAAGGTAAGGTGAAAAACCCAGGTTTGGGCTCAAAAGGCTGTGATGGGAGGGAAACGCCCCGGCCAGCCTTGGTTGGGGCTGCATCAGCTGAGCAGTGCCTGTCCCCATCCCAAAAGGACCCCAGGGGCTGCGGGCACTGAATGCAGCCGAAAGCACCGGGGGCAGTCCCCGGTACCCTGAGGGGCTGGGACACCCCCGGGCTGGCTCCTGCGGCCACGTCTTCCCTGGGAGCCCCTTCGCAGCCTTCCTTCTCCACTGTCCCCACCTCCCAGCCACCCCCAAGCACCACGTAGGGCCCAATCCTGCCCGGGCCGGGCCGTACCTGCCCTGCGTGGCCCTGTGGTCACCGTCCCCCTCGTCGAGCTCCAGCAGCTCCTCCTGGCTGAGGCTGGGGGGCACGGCCAGCAGCGCCCGCTGCAGCACCCTGGCCTTGCCCATCTTGACCACCTCGTACAGCACCGACAGCAGCGCGACCACCAGCACCGAGAGCACCAGCCCTGCCAGAAGCAGACCCCGACGTGTCAGCAGGTGTTTTTTTTTTTTTCCCTTTTTTTTTTTTTTCTGAAAAGAGCAGCTTGCTCTCAGCTGAACAAATATTTTTCAATGGGGAAAAAAAATAAAAAAGCTTGCCAGCCACTCGCAGGAGGAGGGCTTGTTCATCGGTCCCTTTGCAGGACCTGCGGGTCTGGGTAACAGCTGGGGCCGCCCCACAGCCCCGCAGAGTGCCTCCTGCAGCAAAAACCCCCGTGTTAAGTGCTGGGTGTGGGGGTTTCGTGCCCATCCCCAGCTCCCAGCCCAGCAGCAGGTATCACTGCTAGCATTACGTGCCAGAAATGCAAAAATCCCTGGTGGTTTTTGTGCCCTGCGCCCCTTTCCCCGGCTGGCGAGCACGGCCAGCAGCAGACGGCCGGGGCTGGCAGCCTACCTGTGGGGGTGTGCACGCTCCAGAAGTCAAACAGCAGCACCACCCTGTCCGAGAAGAAGAAAGTCATCTGGAAGAGAGGCCGAGGACAGGGGTTAGGAACCGGCTGGGGGCAACGGAGCAGCCCGCACCGCAGCCAACACGGCCCCGTGGCTTCTGCAGGGCCGTGCGCTGAGCACCTCACTGCCCTCCCACGGCTGACAGCGGCCCCTTCCTGCCCACGGCCCTTCTCTGACTCAAAGCAAGAGGGGTGTGTGTGTGTGTGTGTGTGTGTCTGCTCTTTCTTCTTTGCAGGCGGCTTGTTTTTGAGCTGCAGACTTCAAAGGGCAAACCTGGTGGCCCTGCCCCTCCTGCGCGCGGCACAGCCCCCGGTGCCGGGCAGGCACGCGGTGCAGATTTTGTCCGGTTCCCGAAATGGAAAGAGGAACTCAAATCCCAGCCGCGCAGAGCGGGCTCGACGCGTACCTCGGCTTTCTTGCAGGGCGGCTTTTTCCCTGCAGCCCGTGTCTGGGCTGGCGAGAGAAGTCCTGAGCTAACCCTTGGGTGGAGAGCCGGCGGCCCCAAGCTCCAGCAACCCGCACGCGCTGCCGGGGCTTGAGGAGTGGGAGGCAGACAGCGGCTGTGGGTGCCGGCTGGAGCCTAAAGCGAAACTGGCTGGTGGCTGCAGCCCAGCCCAGGAACCCTCCGCTTTCCTGCACCTCCCACGGGATTTTCTTGCCTGCTCCAGCCAAAGCCGGCATCGCCCCAAGGCTGCTGCGGCTCCGGCTGCTGGGAGCTGCCCAGGACCCACCCAGGACCACGAGTGCTTTGTGGGGAGGGCTCGGAGCAGGCAGCGAAGCCGCCCGGTGCTGACATTCCCAGCCCTGAAGAGCCTTTAACCAGTGACCACCCGAACCAGAGCTTCAACGTGCCGAAACAGGAGGAGAAAGCCTTGGCCCGCGGCTCTTCCCCAGAGAAACCGCCCGGAGCTGAGGGCACGGCTGCCAATTCCTGGCCCTTTGCCACAAAAACCTGCGCTGGGTTTTCCTCCTGCCCTTGGTGGATCTCCCCAGGTCCCAGCAGCTGGGACCCCCCGGCCCAGGTCTGTCCCCCCCATGCTCCCCGTGCCCATGGCGAGCGGTGCCCGCGCCGCTCTCAGGCTCCAGTTCAAACGCTCTCACACGCTCTGGCCACTCATTACCAAAGCACATTAGGACGTATAATTGGCTTACGCTTTTAAGCCTCCTTTGGCAATGGATTTATGATAATTAGCCTTTAAATGAAACTATTTCTCCTTTGCATGCTTCAACCCTAAGTCTGCAGGGCTGGGCACGGTGGAGGTCACGTTATTCTGGGGACACGGGTGACTTGCAGAAGGTCCCCGCGCTGCTCCTGGTCCCAGGGTGCCCAGCCTGGGCAGCTTCTGCCCCATGCCCTCGGGTACCCAGTGTGTCTGGGAGGCCAAAGCGATGCTCCTGGGGCCAACGGTGCCCTGCTCCCCTCCTCCATAAAAAGAGGGGGGGGGCCTTCTGCCTCTGCACCTCGCCTGGCTTCACGCACCCCAGCAGGGCTGCTGGGGACCACCCCACGCTGCAGCAGCTCCGCTGCACGGCACATCCCTGTGGGGCTTCATCCGTGGGGTTCTTCTTTTGAAAAACTCAGCGCCGCCTGCTCGGCGTGGTGCGGGGCTGGCTGCCCGCTGCCTCCCGACCTGCTGCTCCGGTCCGACCGGGGCACCCGGCCCCGCACGCCGGGCTGAGCCTGCCTGGGTGCATCCACGGAGCCGGGGCTGCAGGCAGCGCCCGGGAGGGCTGTGGTGCCAGGCTGCCCACGCCACAACCCCGTGTGGGCAACGCACCAGCCTGGGATGATGGGGGGCTCAAGGGGGCCGTGTGGCTGCTGTCCCCATCGCCTCCGAGCTTCGAGCGAGCGGTGACAACGCTTGTACAGGGACTTCAGCTCCCAAGGGACGTCTCTGCTGTCGGTCTGTGCCCGTGCCATGGCTGAAGGGAGACCCTCTGGGTGGGGACACCATGCACTGGGGGGCGAGGAGCAGGCATGCAGCGCACCCCACGGCCGGCTCCCCGGGGCCGCTGCTGCCCGCAGTCCCCGTCCCAGTCTGGCCAAGTCACAGGCACAACACGGGACAAAAACAGGAACCGCGGCGCAGCTCTTGCGGGAAGACGTGCGGTGCCGAGGGAAGTGAATCAGCCCCCACACGGCCCCTGGGAACGTGCAGGGGGGCCACGAGATCGAAGAGCAGAGGTTTAAAGGAGGCGGCTCTGCCGGCTGCTCCGGGGGGACCCCGGCCCCAAAAGAAGGGGGTCTCCAGAGAAGAAAGGGGGTCTCCAGACAAGAAGGGGCTGCTGCCGGCCGGGGAACAGCGTGCCCCGGGCTGGGGCGGCGGGGCCGGGGGGTGCCTGCACCCACCCGCACACCAGTGGTACGGGGGGCTGGGGGCTGCCCCCACCCCTGGGTGCCAAGCGCGGTCCCTCCGCACAACCGGGCTGGCCCCCGGGCACTGCGCGCTCGGCTCGGCACGGCTGGGCACGGTTGGACACGGCACGGCTGGGTACAGCACGGCGCCACGCCGGCGGCAGCCTCACCTGCATGGTGGCGGTGCAGAGCGGAGCCTGTCCCGTCCCGGTTCAGCCCGTCCCGGTTCAGCCCGTCCCGGCCCGTCCCGTCCCGGTTCAGCCCGTCCCGGTTCAGCCCGTCCCGTCCCGTCCCGTCCCGTCCCGGCTCAGCCCGGCGCGGCTGCGTGACGCGCGGCGCGGAGCGCCCCGGGAGTTGTAGTGCTGTGCCCGGCCGTGCCGAGCCGTGCCCAGCCGTGCTGTGCCGTGCCCAACCGCATCCAGCCGTGCCCAGCCGTGCCGTGCAGCCGAGTGTGCTTTTCCTTACGGGCAGAGCTGGCACTCTTCCCAGGCTGCATTTACTGCTTGAAATGATGTCAATAACAAAAGTCCCCCCCCGCCTCAGCCGTTCCCCTCAGGGGCAAGCACCCGGTTTGGGGCTGCTGAAGGGCCTCTGGGCCAGGTGGGGGGTGCGTGCGGGTCTCCTCCAAACCCGCTGCTGCCGAGCGAACCGCCCGACCTGGCTTGAAGGGGAGAAACCGGACTTGGTTCACAACCGATTTTTCCTCCATTTATTGTGAGGCTGCCCAGAAGCTCTGGCTGGGGTTTTCCTGGCAGTGTGGGCGCACCCAGCACCCTGTCACAGCCCAGCTCTGATCCAGCCTCCTGCGGGGCTGCCCAGGGCTAAGGTAACCCCTCTCCGTTCCTACCCCTGCCGTGCACAGATTTCCTCTCTTTTTGCTGCAAGGTTTGACCTCCCCCTGCCCTGACACCCCCTTGCGCTCCTGTGCCCAGCCCTGGGTGGACAAATGGTGGCACGAAGGGACACGGGGCTGGGGCCAGCAGAAGGGAGGCGCCAGGCCAGGGCTCCAACCCTTACGGTTGCCAGGGGGCTGGTGCCGAGTGTGCCCATGGCTGTGTGAGCTGCAGCCCCAAAACAGAGCTGAGGGCGAGGAGACGAGGCTCCAAGCATTTACATCTCTTTCCCCAGCAAAGAGAAGCCCGTTGCTCTCCCCTTGTCCCACGCCAGCACTGTTTTTGCCTTCTGTTTCTTCTCTCCTGGCTGTCACGATTACACGATTCTCATACGTATATATAATATATAATATATATAATTTATAGAGCAATGACTTTTGTAAACAATGTTCTTCTACTTCAGAAGGAAGTGTAGTCCATGGCACACTGCAGCTACAGAGCCTGGGGGCGGGTGGGGGCCCCGTACCCCCACCTCCGCACGCATCCCCCCCAGGCCGGGCTGGGGCTGGGGAGGAGGGGCTGGTGCCGGGTGGGTGCCCCAGGTCTCAGCTGAAGCAGACGGGTCCCACTGTGAATCCGAACTGGTGCGAGGCGTCGCCGTTGTGAAACACGGCCAGGTCCCGCAGGGGCAGCAGGGAGAGCTCCTCGGTGGTGAACTGGAAGATGGTGTCGGTGATGGAGGACTCGTTGTCCAGCTGAAAGGAGGGCGGGTGGCACTGAGACCACGTCCCCCTGCCACATCCCACCCCATTCCCCAAGCCCGGGGCAGCTTCCCAGGGCAGCTCTCCCATCCCAGCCCACCGAGCCCAGCCAGGAGCTCTGCTCGGAGCCCCAGGCACGCAATGCACGCAGAGTCTGGTGCTTCTTCCCGGCTCGAGCCCCCCCAGCTCACCAGGCAGCCCTGCAGGGTGGCTGCGTAGCTCTGCTCCCGGGAGTCCGCCAGGAAGAGGATTTCCTTCTCGGGCTGGGGCTGGCCCTGCTCAGGGGCTGGGCTGCAGGAGTAGGAGACCTTCTGTGCGGCCAGGCGGCTGTGCAGCCGGAGGAAGCGCAGCTGCACCGCGCTGGCCCCCGCGTACTCCAGCTGCAGAGGCAAGGAGAGAGAGAGAGAGGTGGTGGGGGCTGCTTGCAGGGTCCGTGCCCCCCACCCTGCCTAAAAGACAGGGCAGGATGCAGCCCTGCGAAAGCACAGCTCTGAATTTCCTTGCGGAGGGAGGAGGCGATGGTTGTTGCCACGCAGGGGCAGCAGGTCCCCGGGCCCGAGCATCCAGGAGCTGGGAGGACCCCAGGGAAGGGCTTCGTGTCCCCCCAGCCGGTCACTCACCAGGAAGCCCCCAGGCAGGGCGCTGAACCACTCAAAAGTGTCCTTGGAGGTGTAGGTGCTCAGCCAGGCCTTGATGGGGACCTGTGGTGATCGGGGACCACGTCCCGGTGTCCCAGCAGGGGTTGGTGGCACCACCAGGTTGAAGACCCGGCTGTGCCAGCCCACGCAGGCTGAGGGTGACCCGTGGGGCCGTACCTGGTTGTGGACGGGGGATATGCAGGTCTCGCCCCCCGCCGTGAAGTTGCAGAAGGCCAGCAGGGCGTCCCGGGGGCTGCCCTGGTTGGGGTCGATGTAGTAGTGCCCTGTGGGGATGCAGAGTGGGGCTGGGGGCACAGGGAGGACAGCACACGGCTGCCACCCTTTCCCCAGCTGCAAACCCTCAAGCTGGGGACGTGCCGTGTTCTTTCCACTCCTTGCACCCGCCCGCACCCTGCTGTACGTGCACACAATGCCCACAAGCACCCCGACACGCACAGAGCCCCCCCAAACCCTGGTGCTGGAGCTGGTGCAGGAGAACATCCTGCACGGAGGAGCTGAGGATGCCCATAAACCCCGCTGAGCTCATCCCCAAATCCCCCTGATGGCGTTTAGAGAGGGATTCCTGCCCCTGTGCTGTCCCCTGGCCCCGGACAGCCCTTTAGGCCAGGGCCAGGGGACAACGCAGGGGGGCCCTGTACCGTCGGGCAAGCTGGGGTGGGCCAGCAGCAGCTCCTTGCAGGTGGCCGCCGGCTTGTCCTTGGTGCCATCGGGGTGCTCCACCAGCGCTTTCAGCTCGCGGCTCAGGGCCTCCAGCAGAGCCCACACCACGGTGCGGTTCAGGCGGTCGGAGGGGTGAAGGAGGTGCTGGAAATAACAGGGACAGAGCCCAGCTCCTGCTGCCCCCCCTCGCATTTTGGCCAGGAGCACGGCCAAGTGCCCAGGGGGGTCTGGGGGGCAAGGACCGATCCCGGCGGGGTGCAGGAGGGATGAACCCATCTGCGTGCTCTGCTCTTTGTGCAGAGGGCAGCGCTGGGACGTGAGACAGCGTCGCTGCCCCTGTGTCCCCAGCAGGCAGCAGCCACCAGAGGCAGGGCTGGAGCCCCCGGCCCCAGACAGCGCCACTCACCCGCAGCTCCTCCTTGGACAGTGTCAGCGCGGGGCCGCTGGGGCCGGGGGGGGCCGGCGAGACCCTGGGTGACAATGACACGGGTGACATGGCAAGCCCCAGCCACCCTCACAGCTCCTCCGACTGCACCAGCATGGCCCGTCCCCATGGCACCAGCCACCACTTTGGGTCCCCAAGGGATGTTGGTGGCTTTGCTTACCGGCAGTCCAGGATTGCCCCTGGGTCCCGGCTGGCCCGGGGAACCCTTCAGCCCCTGCCCAAAGATGAGGAGGAAGAGGAAGGAAAGGCATCGTGGTGAGATGCTGCCTCGTGTCCCCAAAGTGCACACAGGGCTGTCCCACACCCCCAGGACGAGGACAGGAGGGGACAGCGCCCCACAGCAGGGCTCACCCCGCTGCCCCCGCACTCACTTTTTGTCCTGACAAGCCCTGGAAGAGAAAAGCAAGGGGGTGGCTCAGAGGGAGGCTGCCGGCCCTGCAGACCCCCGTGTGCTGGGGGATGAAGGACTTACCGGCTTCCCGGGGAGCCCGGGGAGCCCCCGTGGGCCAGGGGGGCCAGCATCACCCTGCAGAGGGACACGGGGACGTCACACCTGGCCCCAACGGGGCATCTCCCAGCCCCGAATCCTTACGACCAGCCCCTTCCCCAGGTTGCTCATGGATTTTGCTCCAAAGGAGGAAGAATTTGTGCCAAACACCAATCCCTGCCCCATCCCCACCCACCCCACAGGTACCTGCACTCCCTTGGGTCCCGGCCTCCCGGGGACACCGTGGGGTCCTTGCTTGCCCTAGGAGACATGGAGGGGTGTGACACGGGGGGGTGACACGGGGGGTGACACGGGGGGGAGAGAAGCACAAGCCCTCCACGCACCTTGAAGCCATCGTCCCCTTGCGGCCCCAGGTCGCCCCTGCTGCCCTTCTCGCCCTAGGAGAGTCGGGGAAAGAGTTGGTGGCCATAAGGAGGGTGTAGGTGGCCAGGGACAGCACTGGGGGGGACCCTGACCCAGAGACCCCCCCATTTATTCCCATGTCCCTGTCTGATGGGGTGGGCACAGGGGGTGCTGCTTGTTGCCTGGGCCATGGCGGGAGGTGTCGGCCTGGCCACATCTCCCCAGGGCAAACGGCTCCTGGCCTCCAGCAAGCAGGCAGGTGGCTGGGGACGGGAAATTCCCAGGTCCAGCCACCTGCAAAATTTCCGGAAAATAAATCACCCTTTGTATCCTTTAGCTCATATCGCTTGGGGAGGAGCGTTTTCATCCTCTGCTCGGCCGCAAAGGCGAGCCTGGGAGAGTGTTTTATCGAGTAAAATACAGTTCTAAGAAAGCTCAAGGAAATGCTTGGAAAAAGTCGATACAGGGAAAAAGCTCAAGGAAAATAAAGAAAATTCTGTCCTGTGGGAAGAAACCCCCCCGGAGCACCCCCCCGCCTGCAGCCCCAGCTTCTGGCCTTGGCCCTCAGCTTCTGCCTCTGCTCGCTCAGCCTCTGATCCATCTCAGCTCCATTTATCGCTGCCTTTCCCTTCCCGCCGGCCGCCAGCAGATCCCCGCCCCCAGGGCCTGCTTGTCGCTCTTATTTGGCTCTTATTTACGGCCTGGAGGCTGACAGATGGGGCGTGAGGACGCGAGGCTGCCTGCGCCAAGGACAATGCAGTCCTGGGCTTCAAGGAGCGGGGAGGAGGAGGTGGGGGCACCCAGCTGGGTGCCAGCCTGTGCCCGGGGCTCCAGCCCCGCACACGTCACCTACCTTGGGTCCTTTCGGTCCCGGGGCTCCTCTGCTGCCCTTCAGCCCAGGGATGCCCTAGGAGAGACGAAGCGACAGCGCTGGCCCAGCACAGCCCACTGCCGTGAAGGGGCCTCGGGAGCCACAAGGGCTGCGAGATTTTGGGGTGTTTTTAGGGACCTCGAGGCGTTCCTCAGCTTTCATTCTCCCTTTTGGCAATCCCTCCTCACCTTCAGCGACCCCTGCTATAAACACGGGTCAGGTCCCCCGGCTGGCTGCAGAACATCCTGCCTTTGTTTTGCTTTTGGTGCCATTTCCAAAAGCCGAGGTTTATTATTATCATTACTATTTAACGGGAGAAAAAGCAACTCCCAACAATCAGAAAATAAACTTGGCCATTTTTTTTGGCTGACACTAAGCTGGGAGGAGAAGGCAGGATGAGAGCTGTGCAGCACCTGGAAGCTCCACCTTTAAGGTCCCTGCTCTGGTTGTGGGGGGCACCCACAGGGTGCAAATGGGGAGCAGGGGGCACCCCAAACCTCGCTGTTTGCTCCCAGTACTCACGTACGGTCCTTGTGGGCCCTGGGGCCCCGCCAGCCCCTCGTCACCTGGGTGGCCCTGCAATGCAGAAGCAAGAGACCCTCTGCTGGGGCAGGACGGGACTGGGAGGAACTGGTGGGGGACAGAGGCCTGGCAGTGTGCCACGGTGCCCCTCTATCAGCCCGTCCTTTGGGCACAGCCAGAGGATTCCAGAGTCAAAGGCATCCAAAGCACCTCTGGCCACCCTACCTTGGGTCCGTGGGGGCCTCTTGGGGGCCGGTGGCCTGCCTTGCCTCGCTTGCCCTGGGGACAGGAGACTGAAGACTCAGAGCACAGTAAATGCACCGACCCCACCGCCTGCGTCCCCCTCCCCATCAGCCCAGCTCTCTCTGAGGACGAGCACGCCCTTACCCTCCTGCCAGCTTCTCCAGGGACCCCTTCTTGCCCCTCACGCCCCACATCGCCCTGGGGGGAAAAGAGAGGACCTGGGAGATGTTTTGGTCACCAGCATCAGGACATCAGAGCCTGGCGCGATGCCGAGCAAGGGATGCCCTCCTGGTGCTGGTTCCCTGGGGACCACGGCTTGGACCCCCCCCTCTGTGCCTCCCCCTCGGTGCCCCTGTGCTGGACGCTGCCGGCGGTACCTTTTCTCCTTTGCGACCTTTCTGCCCCTGGGGACCGGCTTGTCCTGGAGAGCCCTAAAATCCCAAAGGAGAAAGAAACCCCTCTGGAAAGGTGCTGGGACGTCCCCCAGTGCTCTCAGCCACACCGTGCACAGCAGCAGGGTTTGAGCTGAAGCTTCTTTGGGGCAGCGTTTTGGCAGGAGCAGGGGCACCCGTGTGGGGATTTGCCGCATCTCCAGGAAATTTCAGCTCAGCTGCCCACCCTGCAGAACCACCAGCACGGCCGCCCCAGTCCCTCACCGTGCGCCCTGGTTTTCCCGGTGTGCCCGGCTCCCCTTTTGCACCCAGCAGACCCTAAGAAGGAAAAATTAAGTCAACCCAGCTCCAAAAGACAGCATTTGGGACCTAAGCCCCAGCTCCCCAGGCAGCCTGGTGAGGTCCAGGCTGCAGAAGCTGGACAAGGGGAAGGGAACGAGGAGCAGCAGGACAGCCACTCACCTTGGCACCGCTCGACCCCGGGGCTCCTGCACTGCCCGGTGGCCCTGGAGCACCCTGGGTTCATTGGGAGACAAAGCAGGGACCAGCATCAGCTCCGGGCATCGGGGGCAAGCAGCAGGGGCAGGGCTCGTGTTGGCACCGAGGCACCCTGGTGCCACCCCTGCCTTTCCACCCCGTGCCTCAGTTTCCCCCCAAAGCCCACACCTCACCTGCCGGCCCGGCTTCCCCAGTGCGCCCACCGCTCCTCTGGCTCCTCGGTGCCCGGTGTAGCCCTTGAACCCGGGGCCGCCCGGCTGCCCGCGGGCACCCACCGAGCCCTGTGGGACACACACGCTGAGGACACAGCCGTACCCGGGCTGCCCAGCGCTCGAGGCCGGGGCTGCAGGCAAGGTGCAGCACCCCCAGCACGTGGCAGCGCTGCACACCGCAGGACCACGGCCGTAACCACATCGTTTGTTTCCCGGCCAGCCCTTAGCCCTTAGCCTGCAGGTTTGCTCTGTGAAAGCTGGAGGAAAGGAAGCCAAACGAACCAGACCTGCTTCGGGCAGGCTTTGGGAACCGGGGATTAAATGCACGGTGGCCACAGCAAATGTTAATGATTTATTTAATAGCCCTATTAAAATGCCTTTAATGAGCTGTGGTTCTGGAGGAACCAAGGAAACGACAACTCATTCCCAGGTGACTGCAGAGCCACCCAGGGCAGAGGAGCAGGGTCTCTGCGTGCCCTCAGGCTCCTGCCCCCAGCAGCAAGCAGCCCGAGGTGCCCGGGGCTGCCCGCAGGTGCCGTTACTCCCGTTCCACGCTGCACCTTTGGGGGGTTGGCACGGAGGCAGGCTGGTACTCACCACGGGGCCAGGCTGGCCGCGGTCTCCCTTTGCTCCATCATCTCCTGCGGGTCCCTGTGGTGATGTTGGGGGGTCAGAACAAACCCAGCCCCACCACGTGCTTCGTGCTCAGGCCCTCAGCAGGCATTTGGAGCATCCCCACCCACCAAGGGTATGACAGTGCCTGGTGGCACCTGGGTGCCACGGGGTCGTCGATGTGCTGAGATGGCAGGGGTGGGCCCTGCACAAAGCATCAGCACCCCTAAATGCCAGGCTGGTTTTTGGGGTGGGGGCACGGTCCCCCTGCTGGGACTCAGATCCTCATTTCTGACCCCCTGAGCAGTTACGGAGCAATAACTCCTTTGGCTTCAGTTTGTACTAGAAATTGTGAAGCCCTGGTGAAGCCTCAGAGAGCTCCCAGCTCCACAAGCCTGGGGACACCAGTACCTCCAAGCCGGCGGCACCGGTGGGTCCATCCCTGCCTCGGGGTCCTGGGTCTCCCTGGGGAAGAAAGGGAAACGCTCCCAGCTCTGTTCCTGGCAAGCTTCTGGCCTTGGAGATCTTGGCTCGAGATGCCAGGCTGCCCCGGCCCCGGGTCTGACCCAGGTCCCCAGAGCGTCCCCCACCAGCCAAGGAAAGCAGTGCTTGGGCAGAGCCCAGAACGAGGAGGGCTGGAGCATTGCCCTCCCTACCTTCACTCCCTCGAGACCGTTGAGCCCTGGAGGACCTCGCAGACCTGTGCTGCCCTGTTTGGGGTAGAAGAAAAACACGGGGCTGACAAGCCTCAGCCCTGCCCGATGCTCCCGGTCACACGTGTGTCCCCCATGTCTGCAGTCTGCCCGAAGCGGGACAGGGACACGAGGTGACTTACAGACCGCCCTCGGGCTCCTGCAGGTCCTGCAGCACCGGTGACACCGACCTGGCCCTGGGACAGAGAGGGGAACACGCTCAGCGGCCGGAGCTCAGCTGAAGGCAGCATGAAACGGGCACACGGCTGCTTCCTTCAGGCCGTGTGACAAGCAGCTGTCCCAGAGGTAACGGTGGTTCCTCCCTCCCTGGCTCTACAGGCACACGGGGAGAACCAGACCCACAGACACCACTGGAGGAAAAGAGGCACGAGGCCGGACCCCTCCTCCCAACACATTGGGCAGAACTCTGGGTCGCTCGGGCTCCTCCTGGCTCTGGGGTCCCAAAAGCTTTCAGAGAGACTGAAATCCACCTCTGAGAGAGTCGTGCAAAGGCAACATGCACGAAGGGGCACTGATCTCACGGGGTCAGGTGAAACTCTGCACACCCAGCTGCATTTTTCTGCCCAAAGGCTCACACGCAGGGAGCTGCTCCTCCCCGGGCCTGGCACGCATCCTTTTGTGCCAACAGGACCCCATTTGGGTGTCACACCCATGAGACACAAAACCCCCTAATTAAGGAGCTTTGCCAATTCTTAGCATTTTCTGTAGCTCCTGGAGCCCAAGGTCTCCTGCTGGGGGCAAGCCCTGTTCCTGAGCACCCCACACCCAACCGGGGGAAGCGCTGGAGCCCCGTGCCACTGGAGCACTCCCTGGCTGTACTTGCCAGCAAACCTTCCTGACCCTTCTCTCCTCTGGGGCCTTTGTCTCCAATTTCCCCCGTGGCAGCTCCTGGTCCTGGCACTCCGGGAAGGCCCCGAGGGCCAGCATCTCCCTGCTCCGAGATGGAAACGGCGGCATCACCACGAGGAGGAGGAAGGAGAAGCAATTAAGTGAGCGTCCCCACCAGGACACATCCCCCAGGCACCCAGCAGGTCCCGGGGACACCCCCTTCCTGCACCCGTCCCAGTGGGACAAACTGGGAGGCGGAGGCAGAGCATGCAGCGGGTGGCAGCACAGCAGATGCACTCCCCACCTTGTGTCCCCTTGCTCCCGGCTCGCCCGGCTCTCCTGCGTCACCGACATCGCCCTGCCCGGGGGTGAAGCACCATCAGCACCCGAAGCAGCGGCCGTGCCACAGCCCTGTCCCGGGGCAGCCGCAGCCCCCCAGCACGCACCTCCTTCCCCTGCTCCCCGGGCCCCCCCCGGTGGTCCCGCTGGCCCCTCGTCCCCTCGCTCCCCACGGCTGCCTCTGATGCCCGGAGCTCCGTGGGGTCCTGCATCTCCCTGGAATGGACAAAGACCACCAGGATTATTCTTAGCTGCCATCTCCACACATCTCCTTCCTCACCCCCAGTTTTCCTTGCACCAGGTGCCAAAGCTTCAAGAGGGCCCTGGGTCCCCCTCACAAACCCAGGCATGAGCACGCTGGGGCCATGGGAACTGACCTGCTGCCCCTTGGGCCCCTGCTGCCCCTCAGTTCCTGGTGGTCCCGGTGGTCCCTGCAGAGGAAGCACACAGCCAGTTCCTGGCACATCTCGTCCCCACCGAGCTCCAGGGGTGGGGATGTTCTCCTGGGCAGGCTGCTGCCTCTACTCCCCCCTGCTTTCCTTCACCCCACGTTGCACAAAGCCCTGGCCCCCCTAGCACGGACGCAGCCTCACCCTCGGGCTCCAGCTCAGGGTCAGCAGGAGGAGGGCACGGTGTGGGGTGTCCCTGCCACCTACCTGCTCGCCATCCAGCCCACTGACACCAGCGTCCCCTGGATCTCCCAGGCCACCCTGCCAGGGGACACAGGGACGTGAGGACAGGCAGCCATGGTGTGCTCACACGGCTTGTCTCCTACTTTGCATCGATCCCCATCCCTCTGGGTCGAGCACATCGGGCTGCAGCCCAGGAGAGGGAGCACCGCTTGTGCCAGCAGAGCCAGCCCTGCTGGGTGGCTCCAGACCCACAGGGCTGGCCGGGGGAACCCGACCTCCTCCTCCTCCCGTACCTGCTCTCCTCTCATCCCTGAAGGCCCCTCGGGTCCTCTTGGACCTTCCCGACCCTGCAAACGAAGAAGCCACGTTAGCGACAAGGCAAGGCGTTAACCCAGGAGATCTCTGCAGCTCCTGAGCTTGGATGCTGGGGGCTGAGGACGCAGCAGCCCACGTCCTCGCTTGCTCTCCAAGCCCCTTGTACCAGCCTCCCTCCTCCCCTGTGCAGAGAAGGAAGCCCTCGTCCTGCTGGAAGAAGGCAAGGCTGCAGCCGGAGCTGTGCCGTACCCCGCAGCAGCCACGTTGGGCACTTACCGGGTACCCAGGGGGGCCAGCAGCCCCCGGCGTGCCGGCTGCCCCCGCTTCCCCAGCCAAACCAGGCTTCCCGGGGACACCGTCCAGCCCCCGCATGCCAGGGGCTCCCTGCAAGGCCAGAAGGATGTTAGTGCCCCCCGAGGCGTAGCCCAAGGGCAGCCCCTCTCTCCTCAGGAGGGCGATGAGATGGGTGAGGCCCCCCCAAGCCTGATGGCACCCCAGGTCGCTGCGGGTGCAGGAGGGCACGGCCGCAGCCCCAGCCCACAGAGCAGCTCTGCAAGCTGCAGCTCTCCCACTCACCGGCAGCCCTGGAAGCCCCCGAGGACCCGGCTCTCCCGTTCTTCCCTGCAACGCAAGGGCTGTGAGCAGCAAGGGAACACGAGCAGGCTGCAGCGGAGCCACAGACCTGCCTGGGTCACCCCAGAGGTGCAGCAGGACCAAACCCTGCAGGCAGCGAGCAGGACCGGGGTCCTGCATCTCCCCTGCGAGAGCAGATGGGTCTGGGATCCCCATCCCTAATGCTATGGGTAGTGCGTGGGGTGCATGGCGTATGTCGTACGGCACTGCAGAGCATTACGTGGCATGCCAGGGCATACGTCGCAGGGTATTGCAGGGTATGCCATGGTGCATGGTGAAGGGTGTTCCACGGCATATGCTGCAGGGCATTGTAGGGCATATATTACAGGGCATTATTATAGGGCGTATGTCGCAGGGTGTGCGATGGTATACATTGCAGGGCACTGCAGGGCACTGCGGGGTATCGCATGGCATATGTTGCAGGGTATTCCGTGGTATATGTTGTAGCATGTTCCATGGCATATATTGCAGGGCATCGCGTGGCCACAGGGGCCAGGAAGCCCAGAGCAGCCCCGCTCCCCCGCTGGGATCCAGCCCCGCTTCCCCCATGGGATCCAGCCCCCCTCGCCACTGGGGTCCAGCCCTACCTGGGAGCCGGGAGCACCTCGTGGCCCGGGGGGGGCCTGGCAGGGCCTGGGGGAGGACAGAGATGTCAGAGCCCTGCGCCCAGCCCTGACCACGGCCCCACAGCTCCCCTCTCCCCACGTAGCCCCTTGATGCCGATGGCAAGGATTTCCCACGTTCTGTGTCCAGCCCAGCAGAGCTGATCTGCTTGGTGCTGCCTCGGGGGGGGGGGGGGGGGGGATTTGGAGCCATGCAGAGGTAGCAAACAGCCCCCACCTTGGGACCGGCTTTTCCAGGGAATCCTGGTGGGCCTCGGGCTCCCGTTTCTCCCTGTTGGGAAGGAAAAGAAAAACAAAACACACCAAAACCCCAAACCCTAACCCTTCCTTTCTTCCATGTGTTTCAATGCAGTAACTCCCCAAGGGACTAAAGACAGCAGCCTGCCATCTTACAAAGAGGTGCAGGAGCTGAAGGGCCAGGGGAGCTGTGGGTTCGCCCTGATGGGGCCGGATCCTGCCACCCTCCTCCTGCCCAGCACCAGCCATGGGGTTGGTGTTGCCATTTCCCAGCCCTACCTTGTCTCCCCTTCGCCCCAGCCTCCCACGGACACCGGCTGGTCCTGGGTAGCCCTGGGGAGAGGAGAGGCATTAGGAGGCAGCTGGGGCCATGCTGCACCCACGGGGTTTGGATGGAGGTGACGGTGGTGCTGTGCTCATCCCAAAACATTCCAGTGCCCCCTTGCATGGAAAGACCTGCTGGCCACAGGGTTTCCCCTCTCTCAGCAGCACCAAACCTTGCTCTTCACCCCCACCCTTGGACCTCATGCCTTCCCCAGGGGTCTGGGGAGAGGAACCGTGCTCCAGGGAGCCCGCGGCGCTGAGCACGGCCAGGCGGGCAGCTGCAGCACTTACATACATGCCGACAGGTCCCTGCGGCCCCTCCGCACCAGGCTTCCCGGGCAGACCCTGCCAGGAGAGACAGGAGCATTCACCACCCTGCTCACGTGCTGGGGGTCTGGGCAGGGCAGACCCCACGGGGGCAGCAGATTGCCCACCTAGGAACGCATCCAAGGGATGTGCGTCCTGCTTTTTGCCCCACTTCCAGGCAGTCAGCCTGCTCTGAGCAATGTGTGTGTCCCTCTGCGTGTCCCTGGCGGGGACTTGGGTCTGAACTTTATGCCCACGCATGGTGGGAGCAGCTCAGATCCCCCAGCACCGTGTTCCCATCCTGGGTGTCCACCCCCAGACCTCAGCAATCACCCGAATCCTCCCATATCATCCGAGAGTCACTCTGGGATGTTCATCACCCCTGGGTGCCCCAGCCAGCCCCCTGGACACTCACACCCCCGTGGGCACTCACCTTTGGGCCCAGGGAACCCGGCTCTCCATCAGGTCCAGGTTTTCCTTGCGGGCCCTTTATATTCAGGGGAAATGTTCAGGGAGGAAGGGGTTGCAGTGAGACAAACCCCACCGAGGCACCGCTGGTGGTCCTGTGCTCCGCAGTGTCGGGGACAAACCCTGCCTGCCCACCAGCACCGCAGGGCTGGCACCCTGGCAGGACTGTCACCATACAGGGTGACTAAAACAGAGGGGTTTTGTTCTCAGGGTGCCCACTGAGCCCAGGTGAGAGCGGCCTCCCAAAGGGCTCATCCAGCTGCAGGAGCTGCTCCAGCTTCCAGCACAGTGCTGGTGTCCACTCCGGCCACACGGACAAAGGCATGGGGTTGTTCTTCATGACCCTGCGCCTCCAACTCCCACCCAGGGAGGTGCTGATGGAGTAAGTGCTTTGGTCCCCTCGGGTCACCCAGAACCATGCTGCCCGGGTGAGGAGAGGTTCCATGGGCTGCCCTTCCCCACAAAGAGCACCTCTGGCTGGGGAAAGCTGCAGGGCCCCCCAGGCAGACTGAAAACCTCAGGAAATTATTCTGGTCATCCATATTTGCAGCTGTTTCTGCTGCTGAGGACTTTTTAAATGTTTTTTCACACAAAAAGATACAGGCCTCACAGATAATCTGATCACTTGCTGGTTGCCCAGCAGCAGCACCAGATCTCCCTGGACACCCTGGTGGCAGAATAGGAAAAGGGGGGGGGGGGGGGGTGTCCATGCAGTTTCTCCTTACCATAGGTCCAGGAGGTCCCGCGTGCCCTCTGCTCCCCTGCATGCCGACAAAGCCCTGGAGGGAAGAGCAGAAGATGAGCTCTAGGGAGAGGAAGAGATGCACAGGGGCAGCAGTCAAGGGGCTGGGAGGAGAGCAAAGGCAGAAACACCCAGGGTGGAGAGGATCGAGGATCCCTGCTGGGAGCACGTGGGCACAAACCAGCCCAAAGCAGCGCACAGCACCCGCACAGCAGTGCCCAGCCTTTGGCTTGCTGCTTCAAAGCAGCGCTCCGGCTGCTTGATGCTCATTGCATCGGCTTCTGTGGGCACACACACACAGTGCCCGTGCAGACATCTAGACTGTGCTGTACAATGACAACAGCAAAGTCAGAGGCACTTCTCTATCATCAAGAACAGAACGTTTCCCCTTCTTTTCAGGGCAAAAACAAACAAGTATTAGAATTCCTGCAGAAGGAACTACTTGCCACCAGTGATAAGAAACATCAATTTTGCAATAGCCACTTCTTACATGCACCCCCTGTTCCCTCTTCCTCAATTTTTGACGGCACGTTTCCCCCAGGGGCAGAGAGATGGGCTGTGAGCTGCTGAGGGAGAGCAGAAGGAAGGACAGACAGACAGAAACAAGGCAGACAGACATGCTGCTCTACTCACCTGGGGTCCCATTCTGCCTGGGCTGCCCACGGCCCCTGGGGGACCCTGAAGGACAAGACAGGTGATGATGAGGATGGGGAGGCAGACATCCCATCCCATCCCATCTGTCATGTGCAGAGTTGCAAAGCCCCCACGAGTACAATCCTGACCCAGCTCATTCCCCCAAACACATCAAGGGCTTTTCCCATCTCCTCGAGCCCCATGGTGTTTGGTGCCTGGCACCAACAGCCCCATGGCGCTGTGCAGGGACAGAACTAGGGACAGCCTGGCTCTGCGTGGCTGGACAAGGTGTGACACAGTGCCAAGCCCAATGCACGCTCTCAGGGCTCCTCTGTGCAAAGATGGCCTTGGTCTGGGTGGCCCTGGGTATGGACAGGTTTGGAAGAGTCCCCCCTGCATGGCTGCACTCCACCTCACCAAAGGCACCATGACATACAGCCTTCAGCTGCGGCCCCAGCCCTCATACACTGCACCAGCCTCGCAGATAACCAGCAATAGGGCTAGAGGGAATGGCCTCAAGTTGTGCCAGGGGAGGTTCAGGTTAGAAATCAGGAGACATTTCTTCTCAGAAAGAGCAGTGAGGTGTTGGGACGGGTTGCCCAGGGAGGTGGTGGAGGCACCGTCCCTAGGGGTGTTCAAGGAGAGGTTGGACGTGGTGCTTGGGGGCATGGTTTGGTGGGTGACATTGGTGGTAGGGGAATGGTTGGACCAGATGATCCTGAAGGTCTTTTCCAACCCTAATGATTCTGTGATATAATGCATAGTACGTAGTACAGAATGGGAACCTGTGTACCAGGCTTTCCTTCTGCGCCTTCTGCTCCTGGCATGCCTCGCGAGCCCTGCAAGGAGAATC
Source organism: Heteronetta atricapilla (assembly GCA_011075105.1). Lineage (NCBI taxonomy): Eukaryota > Metazoa > Chordata > Aves > Anseriformes > Anatidae > Heteronetta > Heteronetta atricapilla. Next base: position 2,463,743 of record CM021747.1, on the reverse strand, counting down.
TCATCTCAAAGCAGAGCCCAGCAACAGACACAATAGCTTCCCATCAGCCATACCCTCCCACAGCAGCCCGAATCATGCAAAAATAGCAACAAATACACAGTGACATCATCCCCAGGGTCTGTAGGAGCCTCGGGGCCTTCCTGAGCTGTCAACGGTTCTTCAGCATTGAGCCGCCCTTGACACGCTTCTTGTCCACAGCTCTGTGCATGTGCCTTGTAAAGCTCGGGGATGAAATCAGAGCATGCAGAAGGGCAGCCCCAAAAGCAAGACGGGAGAGGGGTTGAGAAGAGACCCAATTTCCTGAATTTCTAAGCCCAGGACAAGAAGGAAATGTCAGTGTCTGATGGGTGATGTGCCACAACCCGGTGTGCAACGTGCTGGGGCCCGAGGCGCTCACCTCCAGTGCTTCCAGCACCAGCCCCAAGCAGAGCTGAGCCTCTGCCCGGGTCCCCTACCCACTGCCCCCCTTCCAGCCCCATGTACAGTGCTGGATGTCGTGCTGGTTCCTTACGGGCAGTCCTGGGACTCCAACCAGCCCGCGCTGACCCATGCGTCCCTGGAAAAAAGCGAGCGCTAAGAAAAACATCTTTCTGGCAGCATTAAAGCACCAGATTGAGAGGACTTCCTGCAGCAAAGCTGGTGCTGGGAAATATTACTGTGAGAGGCTGAGTGCGAGGTGCTACGGGCCTTCTAAATGCAGAGAACTGGGCAGAGCTCAGCACGGTTTGGTTAGGTTGTGCTCCCTGGTGCCTCCCCCTTTGAATGGGGGCACAGAGGAGGATGGGGAAGGAGCTCTACACCTCATCCCAGCCGTCCTTCCACCCCAGGCAGTTGTTATGGCACTGTCCCATGCCACCCAGCAAGGGGTCTCCAGGGCTGTTGCAGTCCCCCCCCACCTGAAGATGCTCCCAGATTTGGCTACGGATACTGCAGCCTGTTCATTACCCTGGCTCCCCGCGGTCCTGGGGTTCCCTTTGGGCCATCAGGTCCTCGGCTTCCCTAAAATTCACACAGAGGGAAATGCAGGCATTTTAGGTAACCCTGAGGGTCCCCACAACCCCTTCACCCCAGTGAGCACCGAGGGGACTCATCCTGCCCCGCTGCCAAGGCAGCAGGTAGCAGGTACAGGGATGTCATCCAGGGGGAACAGGAGGCCAGGGATTCCCTGGGCTTGGCCACAGCCTGATCCCTGTGGGGGTGACACTGTCCCCTGGGTGCTGGCACCCACACTGGGGTGACAGGGCAGGGTAGCCCATCCATGTCCCCCTGTGTGGGGCTGAGGGCAGCCCCATGACTGCCAGTGCTGACCTTCGGTCCTTCGCTGCTGTTCAGCCCCGCGGGGCCGATCTGGCCTTCTTCCCCCTGTGGGGAGAGGAGAAGGGGCGGCTGGAGCTGCGCCTTGTCCTGGCAAAGGCAGCACCCCACCCCCTGGGGAGGCCACAGACCCCCAAAAGCATGGGGACAGTGGGCATGGAGGCCGGAGGGGACAATAAATAAAAGGTGCTAAGAGCCATGGCACCAGCCTGGGTCATTGTGTGCTTTGGGCTGGCAGCTCCCCTTGCCCCAGGGTTATAAAGTCAGCTGGAGGAAAAAGCAAAATGTTGTCCAGAGCAGCACAGCTGAATATTTTTGTTTCCTGCTGATCAAGTTAGGGGCAATTTCAAGCACTGCTGTGCCTAGGCTCCCGCCTGCTCAGATGCAGCCCTGGTGCCCAGCTGTGGCCTGGCTGCTGGGCCCCGACATGACAGGAGCCATGGCCGGGGCAGTGCAGCCTAGCGAGGCTGGGAGGGCAGCGAGACAAGCAGTGCCACCATGCCGTGTCCTGGGGAGGTGGGAGAGTTCGCTTCTCATCCTGAAGAGAAAACAGGAGGGCAGATCCAGGCGGGCATCCCACAGGCCCTCCCAAGAAGGAGGCAGCATGATGCTGCCCTCAGAGAGGGGGAGGCAGGTGGAAAAGCCACTGGAGGTATGGGGCCAGCCCTGGGGAGCAATATTGATCTGCAGCTGGGTTCAACCATCCTGACGGCTCACTGGGAGTGTGCAATGTGGGAAAAGGCACCTGGAAAATTGTGCCTTTTTTATTTTTTCTATGGTCTTTGAGCATTGTTATTTTGGCTTTCGGGAGTTCAGGAGGGCAGGGGCCGGGCAGTGCCACAGGCGCAAACTAGGCAGCGGGCTGAGGGATCGCTGCCCTCTGAAGCTGCCAGCGGTGGGGTCTGGAGGGAAGCACTGCGGTGCTGCGGGATCCCGAGTCCCTGGAGCAAGTGCAGGCCCAGCAGCACAGCAGGCGGTGTCATTAGAGGGCTCCCGTGCTCTGTACCAGCTGCTGGGAGGTTGGGGAGGGCAGGAGGGTGGGGACCCAGGGCCTTCATCCCATGGGAGGAGGAGGAGGAGGCGGCAGCTGGTAGTGCTGCCCTTGCTCCCTGCAGCCCTCAGGGCTGCCTCGTACCAGGCCACCTGCCCGTTACTCCCACAGCACCCTGCCTTACCTCAGGTCCCCGGGGTCCTGCCACCCCACGGGGGCCGGGGAAGCCCTGCAAACCCATCTGGCCCCGTGGTCCTGGGGGTCCCGCTGCTCCCTGTGCTCCATGAGGACCCTTGGGAGACAAGGTGGCAGCACGTCACGGCCAGCCTGCAGCCCCTGCCTGGTGACCACCCCACAGCCCCCTCCGAGAGCATCCAGAAGGCCCAGAACAGGGCAATGCAACATGTTAGACACCAAACCAAGGCAGGATTTTAGACATCAAACCAAGGAAAGGTGTCAAGGGGCAGCTGAGGAGCAGCTGCTTGGTGTGAGCATGCAGAGCTCAGCCTGGCTGATTTTCACAGCTCCAGAAGGCAAAGGGGCATGAAGCAGCTCCAAGCCCCAGCCTGGGAACCGCGTACCTTGTCTCCTTTGGCTCCCAGGTCTCCCTTGGCTCCAGCGGGACCTCGGCAGCCCTGTAAGAGCAGCAGAGGCAGAGGGCACCCTCAGACCTGTTACACTCTTCACACTGCAACCAAAGCGTGCTGTGATCTGACTTTGGCATCTAAGAAAGACAGTTTGGACCGGTTTGGAGCAGGGCTTTGCTTCTGATGGGCCTTTTGGAGCTGCAGCAGGTACGTGCTGGATGTGCTCCCCAGCACACGGTGACCCTCCCCAGCCAGCCCTGCAGCAGCCTGCGGTGACAGCCCAGTTGCACCATCCCAGTGTCACCCCCCAACACCTTTCCTTGTTAGCATGTTATTTCACACGTGCTGAAGTGCTCCCTCTTTCCTTGTCACCTCCCCAAAATGTGTTGTCTTAGGACACACCATTGTGTCTAAAAGCTCCTCTTATTACAGTGTTTCATGGAAGCCTAAGTGCAGCTCAACCTTCCCCAGAAAACTGCTTTTGCTACCTATTCCAATGTCAGGTCTGAACACAGATAAATAACACAATGCTGGTGCTTTGGGCTGCTCTAATGTGGCTGTCCCACACCCCGAGCCATGCATGGTGTGGGTGCCATCACTCACCCGCTCTCCTTGGGTGCCTTTTGAACCTGGCAGGCCAATAAACCCCTTGAGAGAGACACACAAAACTCAAGTTAAAGAAACCCAAACCACCCACCACGAAGCAAGCTGTGTGCCCATGGGGACACCGCTTCGGTTCCCCAGAGCTGCTGCTGGTGCCCCAGTGGGATTAGATCCCCAGCAGGGATGAGACTGGTGTGGAGCTTGGGGATGCACAAACCCTCTTGAGGCTACAGCCACCTACACGACAAGCCTCCCAAATGTCAGACCCCAAAATGCACCATCCACATCGGGCGGCAGGAAGCCCATGCCATCCTGGGCCCCATCAACCTTCAGAAACAGCAGCTCAGCACCCAAACTGCTATGGGGGGAGTGCACCTAACCACACACCCAAGAGGAGCATGCTGGCAGAACGGAGGCACTGCTGCTGGAAAGTCAGGGGGAATGTTGTGGTGAGCAGCATCCAGGCTCCTTCTTGGAGCATGAACACACATGAACCCACCCGTGGTGGGATGTGAGGGTCCCTCCTCTGCTCCCTGGGGATCCTGGCCAAGGAGCAGGCCAGGGAGAGGCCGTTGCCCTTGGGGGTGCAGAAGCACCTCAAGCACAGCGGGGGGATTGGGGCTGCTATCATCACCCTGTGGTGCTTTGGGGTGCCACAAGCTGTAGGGAAGGATGGGGGCACCCCGCACCCAGCCACCTGCTCCCGTGGACTTACCCCAGGTCCCTCCTGTCCCAGCTGTCCCCTGAGGCCAGGGACCCCCTCTGTACCCTGCAAGGGGAACGGGAACGTCAGCATCAGCCAGGCCTCCCCCCTGGCTGCGGTCGGGGGGTCTGCTGCACGCACGGCCCCTCCGAAAGCAGCACGGCACCCACGGGAGGGGGCTGCCTCCAGGGGAAGCTCTCGAGCCCAGGTTTCATCCCCACCAGAGGCCAAAGCAAGCTGGGTGAGAAGCTCTTACGGTGTCTCCTTTGGGACCAGAGAACCCCTCCATCCCAGCGCGGCCCTGCAGAAAAGCACACCGGGAGGGGGCTCAGCAGCTCCTTTCCCCTCGGCATGCACGTGAACAGGGTCCTGCCCCTCGGAAAGGCAGTGCTGAGCCAGGACAGCACCCGCAGCATCATGTCAGCCAGGACAGCATCATTTACCTGGGTGCCCCCGAGGCCGGGGGGGCCGCGTCGCCCCTGCAGGCCCTGCGGTCCCTGAAGTGCAGCGGGGAGGATAAAAAGCTACAATTAGGATTAAATCCATGCATGGCTGGTGCAAAGCCTGCAGTCCTCAGCCATGACCCATTGCGAGAGGCACAGAAGGGATTTTTGCTCCCATCCCAGCCTCTGTGGAGGTTTTGGGGTGGGCTGAGGTCCCAGCCCTGCTGGAGGGGATGCCCTGAACCAGGGAGACCCCTGGACCACCCAACCTCTCCCCCCAGCACCCCACAGGCTCTCCCAAGGCGCCCCACTGTCACCAGGTTTGCTCGTACCTTAGGGCCCTGGGGGCCAGGCAAGCCAGGAGGACCCATCTCTCCCTGGGGAGAGAACAAGGAAGGGACGGGGTGAGCACAGCAACTGTGAAACCCCAAATAACAGAGCAGGGTGCCCAGGGCAGACTCACCTGGGAGCCGTTGACTCCTTGGCACCCGACGGAGCCCAGCTGGCCCGGCTCCCCCTGCAAGGTGAGCGATGCTCAGCCCTGGGGCTGCAGCACCGAGTGGGGGCCGGGGATGGAGCCCCTGCCACAGTGGGGACCACAAAGCTGTGACTTACCGTGGGGCCGGCAGGGCCAGCGGCACCCGCTGGGCCACCTTCTCCCTGGAGCAGGAGGGAAACGATGCCTTTTTTTGCTTTGATTCTCTCTGTTTAGATTTCACATCCCAAATTCCCTTCTTCTTCCCTTCAAGCATCAGACACTCGAGGACCCTTCTAGGTGACCTTTGCTTCCCCTCTCCCTTCCACGAACCACTTCAGTTTTCTTTTTAACCCCCCTTCAAGCCCTTCCCGGGGTGCTTCCCAAGGAATTGGCAGCAGCTCTGCCATCAGCATGGAAAAACACAGGTGCTGCCGGGCCGGGATTCACCTCAGCTGCAGGTGTCCACCCAAACCCCAACCACAGCACAGTGAGCTCTGCAAGGGCTCGGTTCTCTTTATCCAGACTGCCCAGTGCCTCTTTTGGGGGGTCTGGGGGCCCAGAGAAAGCCAAACCCCTTACCTCCAGCCCTGCAGGGCCCTGGAAGCCCATCGCGCCCTTCAGACCCGACATCCCCTAGGACAGAAGGCAGAGCAGGGTGTTAGCGAGGTGCCTGCCCCGAGGTGACGGCTGCTGTTGTCGCATCCCCTGCAGCAGCGCTGGGGAAGACACGGAGCCCCGAGGGCTTTGCCCAGAGCCAGGGGAGCACACGCAAGATGGAGCCAAGGGCTGCCCAAATTGTGTCTCCAAAGGGAAGCGGTCAGTCACGGAAAGGGGAATGAGGATGGGTTGAGAGAGGGAAGGAGAAATCCCGGCACAGCAAAGACTGGGATGCCCCGTGCTTCTGCACCAACTCACCGGAGCCCCTGCAGGACCCGGCGGGCCGCTTTCTCCTCTCACCCCCTGGAAAAGCCAAGAGACGTGCAGGGGAGCGTGACCCAGCGGCAGAAGCAGGACCGGGAAGGAGAGGTCCCTGCCCGGTCCGGGCAAGGCTGCAAAGGGCAGGGGCAGACCCCCTCACCTTTGCCCCCTTCTCTCCTTTCTCACCAACTGGTCCGGGGTCACCCAAGAAGCCCTGGAAGAGAACAAGGATGGGAAAAGGCACAAAGAGGGCATCAGGAGCCAAACCACAGCTGCTGTGCCTCAAAGGAGTGTTAGCGTGGTGCAGGGGATGGAGACCCTCACGCTAAGTGGTCTAGCCCCAGAATAAACCAAATAAATACAAATAAATACATAAATAAATAAAATAGCCCTGGAGGCTGTCCCCAACATATTGCCACCCTGCTCCAGTGTCCCAGGTCAGCACTGTGCCATGTTACACAGCGGTGGCAGGGCCAGGGCCATGCCCAGTAGGACACCAGGTCCCCAGGCTGCCCGCAGGGGCTGTGGGCATGAAAGGAAAAGCTCCACAGGCTTGTGTGAGGGGCACAGAGCTTTGCTGGCCAGCAGCAGCCAGGTGCAGCAAGGTGGACCCCAGGGCAAGAGGTTCTGTGTCTGGATGGTGGAAGGATGCTCGGAGAGGCATGGACTATGGGCCAGAAAAGACGCACGAAAAAGCACCTGGGGTTTGTTTCCAAAAAAAAAAGAAAAAAAGAAAGAAAAAAAAAAAAAAAAAAGAATCTGGGTTGAAATGACCAAGGGATCCCCAGACACCCTGACCTGATTGGGCAGGGTGGTGCCAAAATCCCTTGGACACTCCCCTGGGTGAACTCACAGCCCAGGTATGGGACACAGGCACTGGGAGGGGTGCTACTGGTGCAGTACCAGTCAAACCAGTAACAGAAAGCTGTTATCACTTGCAAAACATTCACAGCACGAGGTGCTGGGGGTGGCACAGACTCACACCCATGCAGCACCACCTTACCTCTTCCCCCTTCTCTCCAGCCAGCCCCCGGTCCCCTCGGAAGCCCTGCAGGCCCTGCGGAGACGAAGGAAGGAGCAGAACAGGGGCTGGGCAAGCTCCCAGCCCGAGCTCCCCGGGGATTGCTGCTGGGGCTCTGGGCACGGGCCCTCTGCAACGTGCTCACCTGCTCTCCTGGCAGCCCTGACGGCCCTGGTTTGCCTCCCAGGCCAGGGGAGCCGTCCGAGCCAGGCTGTCCCATGCGACCCGGTGAGCCCTGCAGCCCCGGCTCGCCCTGCATAGAAGAACCGTGCACAGTGAGCGAGCCTGGGCTGCCCAAATGCTGCCCGCAATGAAACTCCAAAACTCCATGGTGTTGTGAAATGGACGGGCTGAGTGCTGAGCTCTGCCCGGCTCTTGCTCTGACAGCAGTGCCTGCTAACCACCACGAACCCCGCAGGGACAGGGACACGGGGCAGGGCAGAAGCCGCACGTGCAAGCTTCATCCTGCCAAACCTGAACAACAGGGGAGCTGCAGCCAGCGCTGCAAGAAGCAGGGGAAGAGGCAGGGAATGAGCAATGCAGGTCAGGCGAAAGCCCTCTGCATCAGCTTCCCAGCTCTGGGGCTTGCACTCGAAGCCATCTCCGACCTTCCCCACGTGCACGAGCCGGAGCAGAGCCCCGGTGCTGCTCACCGAGTTGAAGCCCGGCAGCAGCTTTTTAGTTTTCCTCAGCTCCCTGGCAATTCTGACTTAAGAAAGGATAAAGATCATTCTGGAACAAGCACAAGTCATTTCCCTTCCAATTGCTCTGTTTGGATTTCCCAAGAATTCTGGAACATTTTGCCAACCCCAAAACCAGGCTTTGTTTGCGTCTGGAAAGTCAGAGTTCAAGGGAAGCACAGAGCAACACAGCTGCTTTGGTTCCTTTTCAAGGGAAGAATCTGGTTTGGAAAACACAGAAGCTCGTCTGGGGGCGGTTTTCTTTTCCAGCTCCCTTCCTAGTGATCCCCTCGCTCCCCACAGACCTCCACACGTGCAGCCACCCCCACACTGCTTCAGCAGTGCCTGCTCACATTCGGGGCACACAACCCCAAAGATCACCATTTTGTCCCATTCCGCTTCAAGTCCCCGCTTCTGGGATTTGGGGAATATTTGCTGTTATTTGTGTTTTGGTCCGTGATGAGTGAACACAGGGGGTTCACTGCAGGGCTTGCCAGGTCGCATGGGACAGCCCGGCTTGGAGGGCAGAGATCCCAAACGCAGAACAGACCATGGGTAAATGGGTAAATGCGCCCTGAGCGGGGCTTTGGTGCCTGATGCGGACATGAAATCCCTCCTCCTCTTCCTCACCCTGCTGCAATCACACCCTCATCGCTGGGTCCTCACAGCAAAGCAGAACAAGGACAGATCCCTCTACGAGCGGGTGCTTCGGAGCCCTTTGTGAATCGGGCGGCAGCACCCACGCCACCAGACACGGGGACAAGGGACGAGGCACAGGCAGTGCCCAGCAGGGTTCTGCCATAGCTTGAATGGGCGTCACTGCTTTTGGGGCAAGTTCTAGCAGAACCACGGCACCTTGCCCAAAGTGGTCACCAAACCCACCCTCAGGATGAGCTGAGCAGACATCGGGCTTGCAGCCGGATGGGAAAAATGCTCCTGTCCGTCTGTGCTCCCCCCGCAGATCCTGCTCACGTGAAGGCAGGGAATGATTTTGGCACCTTCTGGTTAAGCTCCACTGGCTGACTCCAGTGTTTACACTCAGCTGACTTAACGCAGCCCGTGAAGCCTTCCAGATGCTGGCAGCTGGTAGCTCGCCATCCCCACGTGCATCCCTGCTGCGAGGGAGCGGGGCCGGGTGGAGGCCACCTTGCTGCGGGGTGCGCGACGGGGAGCAGATTTACTCCGGCACTCAGCGCCCTGCAGTGTAGCTCCGAGCCTTACTCAAGATTTCACCTCTAAACTTCACCGGGAGCTTTTGGGATTGAGAAGATCCAACACAAGCGGGAGGACCTGGCCCAGATCCTGGTTGCCAGCCTGTAAAGTCTGCCTTTAGACGGCAGGGAGAAAGGAAGGTCACTGCGGGAGGGACCCGAGGGACCAGGGCACTGTGCCTGAGGGTGCTGGGGAGGGACGGGGGCACTGGAGGGCTGAAGGAAGAAAACCACTGGGCTGAGCAGCGAGGAGGAGCAGCAAAGGGCTCTGCTCATCCCCTGCAGCAACCAGGACAGAGACCATGAGAACCAGAGGTGCCAGGGGACACCTACAGACCAGCTCCCCTGAGGTGGGCACCCTTGCATCCCATGAGCTGGGCACCACCGAGCGCTGGCAGGGAGCCAGTGGGATCCTCCAGCAGTGAGGGAGGTTGGGATACCCACCCTCATCTCTTATCCCTGGGGCATTCGAACCCCAGAGCTGTTCTCACTCATCCCTGGGCAGGCAGTGGGGTCCCGGGGTCCCGCTACACAGCGGCACCGCTCTGCTAGAGCTGAAGGCTCTCATGTCCCGTCAGCTGCAGGGAACTGGGTGGATATTTTCCAGGAGGTCACAAAGGGACAGTGCACAACGGTCCTGCAGAGGGGACTGGGGCTGCTTCTCACACAGCCCTTCAGGTCAGGCACACATCTCTTCGCAGAGGTCCCAAGCCAGCAGCAAACCTCATTTTTAGGATTCCTCTCCAACCGGTGCTCCAAAGTTTGGTGCCCCAAGAAGGGCCTGGCTGCCAAGGATCCCACTGAGGGCACGATCAACCTCTCTGAACAGAACCACCTCTCTACCCCACACCCCTTGTACCAGCCTGCACCCCTGCCAGCAGTCCCCCAGCCCCAGGCACTCACCGTGTACCCCCGTTGGCCTTTCTCGCCCGGCTCCCCCGGCTCTCCCGACGGCCCCTGCACACAAACACGCAGCAAGTCAGCAAACACTGGCCACGCTCCCCCCTGGTCGTGTTGCAGAATTCACTGTGCTGAAAGATGTCAGAGCCTCGTGGATACAGTTACGGGGAGAACAAGGAACAATGCACAAAAGCAGCCTTGGGATTCACATACAAGGATGGATCCGCACCCAAGTGCCCTGCGGCTGCACCAGGGCTCGCTCACACCTGGGCACGCTGCCCGTGTTCACTGCTCTGATACCCACGGGAGGCTGGGATGCATGCAGTGCGGTGGAACCACGGGGCACGCAGACCCACCACCCTCTGCAAGCATCCCACGAGCTGTTCTTTGGGTTTTCATGGTTTTCTGAATGACTTTATGCCGTCCTAATCCAAACACCTGGGCGCACACAGGAGCAGCGTCAGGAACCCAGTCCCCAGTGAGAGGGGCTGCTGGAGGGAGGACCAGGGGCAGGGAGCTGGGACATCGAACGCCACTTGTCCGTCGGTGGCCCACAGACAAGAAAACCAAGAGGCCTCTTTGAAACCCAACCCCAAGACCCTGAATTACAGCTGAATTTCAGGGAGCCTGGGATTGCTCAGGGGGCTGGGACACAAACTTGGGATGTGTCCATGGGAAGGCAGGAGCAGCCCGGAGGTGTCCGTGCTTACCGGCACTCCTGCTTTCCCCGGGTGTCCTGGAGGGCCAGGGGCTCCGGGTTTCCTCTGCATGAAAGAGAAAGAAATGTTGGCAGAGCAGATCTCACTGCCAAGGAGCTTGGAGAAAGGAAAACTCAGCTGGCCATGCAGAGGGAAAACCAAACCACAGAACTTCCCAGCGGTACTTACCGGCCAGCCTGCGTGCAGGAGCTGGTAAAACGGTGATTGCTGAAAAGAGAATGGGAAAAAGTGACAAAAAAATCCCCCAAAATCCCCAGCCTCTTTCTGCTGGTTTCAAAGTCTTTTGGGAACAGGCAGCAATGAACCATTCCTCTGGGTTACTCGTTTTTTATACTATGTGTATGCGAGTCATGGGAGAAGGGTGAATCAGCACACCACGACGTGCAGGACATGAGGAACTGCTGCCCTCGTTGTGCCTGGCTGAGATGACAGAGAGCCCAGATCTTTGGGCGTGGGGGGACCAAGCAGCCAGGTCACCTCTGCTGCTAAACAGAACCTGGAGAATTTGTTATGAAAACCACTGATTTTAGCCAAGGTTGAACTAAAGCAGATGTGACACGTGGGTTGTGCAGGTTGGAAACCTCACCCCCAGCAGCTCCAGAAGGCAGAGATGCTGAGCTTCCCCTCACAGCCAAACACATTGCACACTTCCAGCTTTCAGACGACCACCAAGGGACGAGCAAACACCCAAAAGCCACAGGACGGGCAAATCCCACCTGGCCACAGCTAGCCCCACAGTGCTCCTAACCAGCATAAGGCTCCTAAACACTTCACAGCACAGCCTGCTCTGCGTGCTCCCAGGTTCTGGGAGACGACCAGCAAACAAAGCAGCATGTATTTAAAGCAGCCAGCCAGCCTCCTTTTCTCCCAGAATCATGAACCACAGACATTCAGGATGCAAATCCTATCTCTCCTCCTCCTCACTCTATGGCGAGGTCAGACTCAAGGTTCAGGCAGCTTCCTCCAGTCCTGGATTGCATCAAATGCTAAAAAAAAAAAAAAAATCCCTCAAACCCAGCCTTGTTCCCCACCCAGACCCAAGCAGCTGGAGGGGCCGGGTTCCCACACGCTCAGGTTTTACCCAGCACCAGCCTTGGGGGCTCAGGGAACCCCCCCAAAGATCAGCCCTCCGATAGTGGGGCAGGGAGATGGGAAAGCCAAGGCCCTCATTACTGAACATAAACACAGACCTTTCAACATGTGGAAATATTTCTAATAACGAGCGGGGCTCTCGGGGCAGATGATGGATGGAGGCATTTAACGAGCTCTAACACTGCACCAGGCATCTCGGCAGCTTTCAAGTTGGTCCCGAGCTGATTAACACGAGCGGCCCCCGCCAGGCTGCGGCCCCTTGCTCAGCCACTTCTCATTTCCCCCAGAAAGCTGCTCAGGACAAATTTCAGGGGCCTGGAGCACAGCCAGTGCTATTGCCTTGTCTTGTGAAGCGGTGAACTCGGGTTCACTTGGGACAGGATATTATTTCATTAGGCTTCAAAAAAAAAAAAAAAAATCCAACTTTTGGGGAAAAAAGAAATACCACAAGAGGTGAACTCAAGCTTCAGAGCAGCAGGCACCAAGGAGAGGAATGAATTTTCTTTTGCAATTTAAGCAGGGAACTGCCCAAACTTTGCCTCCAACAGCCCTGATGAGCAGCGCGATGGGCACCGGGATGTTGGGGGGACAGGGATGGGACTGGTCACGGTGTGGGACCCGTCCTGCAAGGCTCCAGCCCTGGCACGGGGCAGGAAAAGCCTGCAGCGAGCAGGTCTGCCCGCACCCTGGGCTGCTCCTTCAGCCGAATTTCATTTTGCTCTGGGGTTACCAGCCCTCCCTCCCCAGCCTGACCTGCAGCAGCAGCAGGGCAGGAGAACGCGGAGGTCAAGCAGGTCTGGCTCAATGGGAGCGAGATCTCTCCCCGCAGCCAGCTCTTGCACCCTGCAGCATTACAGACCTCCCGTCCTGTGGTGGAGCCCACGGCACACCGCTCTGTGCCGTGCCCACGGGCAGACCCCAGCCAAGGGGGGACAGCCCTGCCTCAGAGCCCCCAGGACAGCCTGGGCTGGGGCAACCAGAGAACGTCCTAGGGGCTTTGTGGATGGACCTGACATCCACGTCGCCGCTCCCATCCAGCATGAAGAATGCTTTTGATCCTTCGCAGGCACTGAATGGCACAGGCTGCCTTGCTTGTAATCCCCACTTCCCTCTCATCTCCTGCCAAGCACCTGCTGGCAGGGGCAGCACCAAGGGATGGGTGCAGCAGGAAGGCCATCGCCCCAGCCAGGCTCTCCCCCAGCGCCTCCCCCTGCAGCAGGAGGATGGAGCCCAGCACCTACCAGGCCATGCAGGGATCTGGGGGGCTGGTATCAGGGTGCAGCAGGACAGGGCTGAACCTGACCCCCTGGGGCTTTTTGGGCTTTTGGAGGAGTAAATACAAGGGACCTGCTCTGCATCCATCGATGTGTTGCCAGCATTAGAGGCACTTAGAGAGGGATGCCATTACCCTCTGCACAAACGCAGAGCTGCAGATAGGAAGTTGAATCTCTTGGTCTCTGGAGGTTTTAGGAGCTGGAGATCCAAGCCTGGCTTTCAGAGCAGCCCATCGCCCCAGCCCACACCAGCTTCTCCAGTGCCACTGGGCAGATTGCAGAGACAGCACAGGGACATCACACATACACAGCGCAGAGCATCCCGCAACAGGGAGCTCGAGTCCAGGCTTTTGGAGTGCCTACAGCAGCCAAAAACCCAGCACCTTCAGCTGCTGCCCTGCCAGGCTGAGGCAAGGCTCTCCAGGGTCTGAAATCCAGCTTAATGCCAGCAGGCACTCTGCCAGGGGGAACCTGGATGAGGCCGCCTGGGTCTCTGCAGCGGTCGCTCCAGTGCAGAGGCAGGAGCAAGAGCCCCCTTTTTCCTTTCCTCCCCTCCACCCACTGGGTTTAGGAATAAATTAGCCCACTGTTTCCATTAACAAGGTCAGCAATGATTTCTTAACACAGTGGGAATGGCACGAGGGGTGTGGTGGGGCACTCAGGCCAAGCAGAACCAAACCGTGCTTGGTGCTTGCAGCCACCAATGCCGCTGCCGACCAGCCCTGTTCCCCTCCCAGCAACATCTCACCCCAGCAAGGAGCCCGATGGCAGCAAAGCCAAAGCCAAATGGCACAGCCGAGGCACTGCAGAAAATAGGAATGTGGTGGAAGACAGGAGCAATGGTGTAACTGGCATCACAGAGCAGGAGAGGGGCTGCTTGCTGCAGGGTTTGGGTCTACTCCGGGCTGTTTGGTCCCCATCCTACAGAGACGTGACATGGATCACCCACGGGAGGTCTCAGATACATGTGTGACACCGACACACAGCTCTGGGGTGGGTGCTGGACCCTCTGGCAGCACCACACAGTTCTTGTTTGGATCTGTCTCACAAGCCGGCCTGTGTGCATGGCACCAGCAGGCAGTGGGATGCTGCTTTGGAAAGTGTTAAAATACCAAAGGAACCTTTCCTCGTGCCACAGTAGCATGCAGCCCTAGTAAGGGAAAGGGGATAACCGGGGCCCACACTGATCCCATTTCTAGGACAGCTTCCAGCAAATCCGTCCACAGTGAGCATCTCCTCTCCCTGCATCCTCCCATGTCTCCATCCTGACAACCTCCCCTGCCACTCCCTGCTGGCCAAGAGAAGATGGAAAAGATGGGGAAAACCAACCAAATTAACGAAAACACATTCTGAAATGTTAAACAGAAAAAAAAAAAAAAGAAAAGAAAATGGAAAGAAACCCCAGTGCACATCCTGAAACTCTCCCCTCCCAGCTCCCAGCCCAGCGGGGCACAGAGGTGGGGCTCCCGACTCACAGTGAAGGTCAGCCAGTCCTCCCGCGAGTTCCTCCAGAGGACGATGGTGGGGACGCCGGGGATGCCCATGGGTCCCGGGTCCCCTGGGGGTCCCATCCGCCCCATGGCTCCAGGGTATCCCTAGGAAGAGAGAGGCAGCTCCTTAACACCAGTGTGGGGTTTTAATGCTCATCACAGGCTGGAGACAGGTCCTGGCCAGGCCAGGAACACTCTCACCATGTCACCGATGGGGAAGTGGGGACAGAGATGTCAGTGCGAGCTGTGATGTCCCCAACAGCCCTGCTGGGGGCTGCAGCAGTGCCTGTGACAGCCTCGTGCCTCCACGTGCTGCAGGAGAGCAGTAGGGCACAGCGAGGGGAACCCACCACCCCTAACCCACAGCGTGTCGGTGCACTGACTGCAGCAGCCCCAGGGCATCCCCTTCAGCAGGCAAACTTGCCCCTCTCTCGGTGATTTAAGCAGGGCCCTGCTACTTTCACCACCAAAAGGTGGAAAAGGTGCTGCGGGACCAGCACCCATGGGACTGGCCACCAAGGTGCAAGGGGAGAGATGCCCCTCTGGCTGGTGGGCGCAGCGTGGGACTGGACTTTGGGACATGGTAGCATCCCTCCAGGTGACCTGAGCTAAAGCTGCTTCATGGGCTTCAAATACCCAGCTAAAATAGTTTTATCCTCCTCCAAATGTATATAAGGGGCCACCAGGCTGCAGCATCAGATACTCACTAGGCGATTTTGATGAAAAAAGAAAACCAAACACAACAAACACACAAGCAAGCTGCAAACCCCAACCATCAGTGATGTTTGCCCTGGACCCTCGGCCACATCTCAAGGCTTTATGTGGTTTCCCAGATACTCACCTTGTCTCCTTTGGGCCCCACCAGCCCACGTCTCCCTGGGCACCCCTGCAAGGCAAAGGAGCAGAGCTGTGTCACCTGGCTCTGCTGGCTTCCCCAGCCCAAGTGAATCCATTCCAAGTGGGAATGGATTCAGCCTCCAGCTGAGAGCAAACCAGGAGCACCAATTTCCCCAAACCCAGCCCCGAGAGCTGGTGGGGCAGGAGGAGTACCCCACTTGGTGCTGCCCTGCCACCAGGATGCAGCTCTCTGCAGAGCCGAGCGCTCCTGCTGCATCCATCACACAACCGACCCCGAGCACACAGAACAGGAGCACATCTCCTGAGGAAAGGCAGAATGTTAGGGAAAAAATGAAAAGAGAAACAGCTGGACCATGACAACGGACTCAAACAGTAGTTTGGAGGAGGATGCAAACATCTGCGGCTTTTAACTTGTAGGAGATCTGATCTGCCTCATCTCTGGTCAAACGTGCACTTGTTGGCCAAGTGATGACCTTGCTTCAGGGCTTACAGGAGCATCTGTCCGGACAGAAATGAAGCCAGCTGGGGGATCCCAGCTTTTCCTGATGAAAGGAACCTACGTGGGAGATGTGTGCAGACCGGGTAACGCCGCAGCACAGCGTCTGCTGCACAGCGGCGGCTCTGGTGGCAGCAACAGCCGCTCTCTGTCCTCTGCTTGCACACTGCCTGCCCGAGCCCTGCAGCCTGAGGTCAGAGGCACAGATACGGCCTTGTACCAACTGTGGCCACGGCAGCCCTGGCTGTGTGTCCAGAAGCAGCTTTGGCACTGAGGAACATGTCACCGAAGGGATGCTCATCACCTGCGGTGCCCAGACCTGAACCAGAGGACCAGATCGCACCAGGAGAGAAACACAAATGGATCCAGAAGATCTCTCCCAGAACAGAACCCAGCAAACTGCACAGCACCGCCGTGACCCCCTTCCTGTGGGGTGTCCCCACAGCAGGGACCGTGTGTGCCCCAGCCTTGGGGGCTCCTCCAGGGACAGCGCAGAGCAGCCTGCACTTGCCCTCAGCACGAGCTCATGCCTCTAGCAGGATTCACTTTAAGCCTACAAAGAGCAAATACGTCTCTGCTCCCAGCCAGCCAGAGCTAAGTGACAGAAACAAGAAAAAAAGGAAAAAAAAAAAAAAGTGGTAAATGGCTGAGAAAAGCCAAGCAGCTTTTGAGTGCTGGCAGCACAGCAAAACCACGGCGAGGAGGATTAGCGAGATCATAAACAGCAGCAGCTCAGAAAGCAATAAGCACTTTCTGCTCCTCGCTGTGTTTGGTTCCCCTCAGAGCTCCAGTGCCTTCACAGAGGACAATGGCTGGGGTAGGAACTGGGGCCATGGGGTCCACGGGGTCTGTAAGGGTCCTCACCAGAGTTTGGGCACAATCAGGAGGTGGCAGGGTGTTGGACAAGCCTCCATCCGCACCTCCCTACCAGAACAGCCACTGAAAATCATTCTGCAAGCATGTGACAATTTCTGAGGGTGGCAAACCAGATATACACAAACCTGCACCTCCAGGCTCCAGAAAGCAATAGCATCGGTTTCCCCCAAATTCACTGATTTCCCTGAGTGACATTGCCAAAGACAAGAAAAATCCCCATGAGCAAAAATGTTGATGCTAAAACTCGTTATTTCCAAGCTTTTCCTCTAGGAAAATCAGGAGATATCACCTGCAGACACCTGCCCTGCTTCCCACCACGTTTCTGCAGGCAGGGATGCCCGAGGTGACCCAGCAGAAGGGGGTGCGCCAAGCCCAGCACACAGCACCACCAAAACCAGCAGCAGGGCAAGGCCACGCTTCCAAAGGAAAACCCTTAAATTCCTGGCACGAGCAGCATTTACACACCCTGCTACCCCCTTCACGTCCCCACTGGCATAGCCACACCATGACAAGGGACAGCAGCAAGAGGTGCGGGGGCAGCGGCCACCTCCCTGCCTGAGCCCAGCAGCTCAGAAGCCCTTCAAGCTGCTCCAAATCCTGATCCAAGCCACCATCAAAATCTATCTCAATGCTTCCTACGGGGGGAAAAAGCAATTCCCTGCTGGCTCAGCCCCCTCCTGCCAGGCCACCGCAGGGCTGTCAGCCCCCAGGATGTGTCTGCTGCTCCCGCGACGTTTCCTTCAGCATCTGCTCCTTTTGCTGCTTTATTCTATTTCCACAGGAATGAGGAGCTGGCTTGAAAGGGAAGCTAGCAGTCCTAAATTTAACTGGTGTCCTACAACGCCTGGCACGCCGATGATGAATTCAGGGCCATTGCACCGAACGCAGCCATATGGACAGATGGCCCTGCACAGAGACTGGCCCAAAGGTCCCCAAATCCCAAATCCAGCCCGGGGCAGCCCCATGCCCGACATGCCCACACACACAGGGTAGGAGGAGATGATGCCTGTAGTATCCCTCAGTTGTGAAACTGGGTGAATAAAATGCAGCTTTCTGCTTAAGAAAACCTAGCCAAGTGAAGGCTGACAACTTCTCTAAAGACCTAGCTACTCTAAATTTACTATTTCTAATTTTTTTTTTTTTTTCCCTCATCCACTACACAATGAATGAGAACCACATTTCACTAACAACTTGAAAAAACAACAAAACCCTGTGATCCCTGGTTAATTCAATGCTTTGAGTGTTGGGTATGACAGTGGTGGAGAAGCAAAGGAGAGCGATGCCAGCAGGGGCCCGCTGTGGGGACAGGGGCTGGAGATGATGGTTTACCTTTGGGCAGCGTAAAAACAAAGCCAACAGCGCTGTTAAATGACTTGAGACCACGTCTAGGGCAAGGGACAGAAGGGAACAGTCTCCTCTCCATCTGCCCATGGAGCTGCTGCCCACCCCCTCATCCCTCCCCATTGTCTCCACCACTCACCGGCAGCCCTGGTGGCCCCGGTGGCCCCGGGGGTCCTGGCTTCATGCGAGCCCGCTGCCTGCGTGCTGCTGGTGAGATGGGGTACCCCAGGGTGGGGGGAGGGTTCTCCGGGTCACCTGCAGCCATCCCCATCCCCGGGGGACCTTTGGGTGCAGCCGCCTGACGTGCTGATGGGGACAGCTTGGGGACAGCGTTGGGCACGATGGCATGGCTGGGTTTGGTGGGTGGGAGGCGGCGGTGGGCGCCCACAGCACCCTTCTGCTTCTTCATGGTGACGTTCTCCTGCTGGGGGTCGGAGGCATGCTCCTTCTGGGCAGCTCGCTGCCATTTGGTTGGTGGCCCTGGGGGATAAAGCACCATCAGGTACAGGGCACTGCACCCGGACCTGGGAGAAAGGGAAAAAAGTGTGACAGCAGACTCACTGGTGCTACCCGTGACCCGTGGTCTGCTCCTGCTGAGCCCTGGCCTTCCAGGGCCAGTGATTTTATTGTAGGTGGAATTCAACAGCTCAAAGCCTTCATCCTCAATAGAAAGGATTCCCTCCTCCTCCTCCTCCTCCTCGTCTTCCTCCGCCGACGGCATCTCATCAGCAGAGAGCGAAGGCAGGTCGCTCCCATCCGGCTGGGGGTTAATTGTCTCCTCGGAGTCCTCCCATGCCCGTGGTGGCCCTGAGGTCCAATCTGAATTGGAGAACCTCCAATCCTGAAAAGGAAAAATAATGATAAATGAGGTTCTCTCTCTTTTTTAAGCCAGAAACTTGTTTCACCAGGGATTGAGAGGCCACCACTGCTCTGATGCCCAGTTCTGGTCCAACATGCACCCAGGAGCCCCTTTCAGCACCAACACGGAGCAGGACATTGAACAGGCTCCAGGCAGCTCCCCAGCCTTGGGACAGCTTGTCTGAATTTGTCACCTGAGTGAACCTGAGTTCAGTAACAAATTAATTTACCACGGTGGTTTGCAAGGGATTTGCTTTGCCTTCATCTCTCCCACCAACGGTCCCTTAAGGTCAGCACATGGGAACGATGCCTCCCTCCGCCCTACAGCCCCAGCAGAGCCCAGGCACCAACCAATGGAGAAAAATGGCAATGTTGATAGTAACATCCACAAACAAGACAAAAACCGTGAATGTGGAGAAGGAGATGAGCATTACAGAGCTGACCTGCACCTGCAGCACACTTAGGTTTTACATCCACCACTGGTGTCAGTATCACAGACTGGGATTGTACCCCGAGCCTAAAGGACCCGACCCTCCTCGGTAACAGCAGTGTTTCCAGCAGCCCCCCATGCCTCCCAGTGCCTGCTCAGAGCTGTCCTGTGGGGCTGGGCAGCCCAGTGCCGGGCAGCAACCAGAGCCCACGGGACCATGGCTGGTGGCTCCCCGGGGCTGGTGCAAGGCAGCTGAGGAACAGAGTCTGGGAGAAGTCACTAGAGGGAGATGCAGGCCCGTGAGTGCCTCGCAGGGCTGCGGGAGGGGAGCAAGTACAAGGAGACACCGAGCATCCTTCCCAGTGAGCCTTCTTCTGACTGAACCCCTTTTTTTGGCCCTGATCCTGCTCTGTTGCAAACCCGTCCCGGTGCTCCCAAGCCCCCCCCAGCAGCAATCCCACTGCCAGAGGTTCGGCCAGCCCTAGACCCCAATGCTCACCCCAAGAGACAATATTCTTCTGACCCAAGATGTTATCTAAGTATAGAGATCTGAGGGAGAACAGGAATATTTCTACCTCCAGTTTCAAGGTCCTGAGGGTGCAGAGCCGGGTTCTGGGCTGCCTTCTCAGACACATGCCACGTACTGAAGGTCTGACTAAGCCCCGCACTTCAGAGCCACCCACGTCACACTCCTGCTTCAGCTAGAGCTGGGAATAACGCCACAAGGTGCAATCCAGCCTCCCCCACTGACTCAGAGGCAGCAAGCTCACATTTTGGTGCCCGACACCCATCTGACCCCTCCAGTCTCGTGCGCAGCCCCCCCACAACAAAGCTGGCTGTGTGCGGTGAGGCAGAGAGCCCAGCTCGAGCAAAACTCCCCTCGTGCGCAGTCCTGGAGCTGCTGAAGGCAGCCTGACATGGCATTGACACAACCACCTGCCCAGCAAAGCCAGGTGGTGGCAAGGGCCTGATTACAACGAGAAGCTGCCAAAAGGCAGATGACAAAGAGGAGAGCTTCGTTCAGAAGTGATGTGGCCGTGCTCTGAGTATACATCACAGGTTTACTTTTTAAAATTGTTTAAAGCCATCAACAATTTGTAATTAAATGCAAAGAAGAGGAAGAGTTGGGGGAAGCAAAACGCATCACATTCCCATGCTTCAGACCTCCCCGCTCCGTGAACCCCATAAAGCAGCACAGCAGTGGGGTGCTGGCAGGGAGCAGCACCGAGTCACCGGCAACATGGTGAGAAGGTAAGATCCAAGCCCTAAGGAAATCACAGAGCTCTGCTCTTAAACCACTTGGGCATTGTTTTGAACCCCAAAGCTGCTGGAATAGGAGTTGAAATGGTGAAGCACGCGAGGACATCAGCTCTGCCCACTGCGACGTTGGCTCCCCAGCCCTCCACAGCACTGAGCTCCCAGGAGGATGAGGCAGTGGCCATCAGCGCTTCTCCACCACATGTCATCAGCCTTCCTCCTCCTAGCACATCGGTTCAAGGTGCGGCAGAGCTGGGAGACCAGAGCAGGGGAAGGCACAGACGTGGCCTCCCCCCCCCCCCGGATCCCCCATTCACACCACCATATGATTGACTTTCTCCCCGTATCTCCGTTTTGCAGCCTCCCCACCCACAGCACAGCAATTCCTCTTTCTCCTTCCCCCAGTGACCTCCAAGGAGACTGAGCCCCAGGCATCCACCCCCCATCACACGCCACCCCTGGGACCCCGTCCCCTCCTGGATGCTCCCCCCGAGCAGCACCCCTCCAGGCAGCAGGCTGCAGGCACGGGGGGCTACCAGCCCCCTCTGCAGCCATCCGTACACACACCAAGCTCGAGGTGTTGTTCCCCTGGGGTCCCTCTGGGGGGCTCAGAAGCAGCACTCCCACCCACCTTCAGGAGGCTGAGGGGGCATCATTAAATAGGGCTCTTAATTAAATCACACCAAGGATGCACGTCCCTGCTGGATGACTGCTTCCTTGCTCCTCCTCACCTGCATCTCTGCTTCCTCCAGCAGTGGGGCACCTCTCCCCATGGGCCCCATCCTTCCCAGGGCTGGGGGCTATGGTCCTGAGCTCAGAGCCCACCTCAGCTGCCCTTGGCTCTGCCCACAAACCCCTCAATGGACCCTCAGAGCTTGGGTCAGGTACCACTGCTGGCCTTCTTCCCATCGCCCAGACGGATCTGGAGTTCCTTGGTAGGAGCAATTAGCATCTTAGCCTATTAACACACTATAATTAGCAGCCATTAGCTCACTTTCCCCCCGAATAATGCCATTTACAGCCCATGTAGTTTGTTAGCAAACCTCAGAAAAATTGGGGTCAGCTCTACGCACACTCCATCATCTGCTCAGCAAACAGTAAATGCTATTTGTAAACCTCCAGCACCCGGCAACCTGCAGAAGAGCATCTGAAATGGGAAAGGGAATAAAAACTCATCCTGAGGGATGAGAGAGGCTCAGAGCAGCGGTGGCACCAGGCATCAGAGGCTCCTCCACGAGCCTCATCCTGCAGCCAGGCACGGTAATTAAACCCACGGTCTCTGCAATCACAGCTGCATGATTCAATTTGGGGTTTGGCGTGTAGTAAATCCAAGGAGAAATGAGAGCTGGTGGGGGCTGGGGACTTGGCCTCTAAGTTCACATTAAAATAGTTTCAGAAATTGACTCATTCCTGGTTAGATTTGGGTTTGGCTCTTCTGTAGTTGGGGGCGCAGAGGAATTCTTCGGTTTTCCCCAGAGAAAATTTCTCTTATTTTCAACTGAACTTCTCATTAATGGGCAGAGCTGCGGCAACGCAGGACACAGTGGGAAGGCTCTGCAAGCTGGAAGGGAAAACCTTTCAGTCCCAAGGGGCAAAATGCAGCGCTGAAACCTGCCCTGGGCTGCAGCCTGGGTACCAACCTGCTGCGAGCTCCCACCTCCCCCAGCACCCAGCCTCACAGAGGTGCAAGAAACCTGGCCACGGGCAATTTTTCATTTAATTTCAGCAGGATCTGACAGCTTTTCTGGGAAAAAAAATCAGGGACTTCTGCTTCCCAGGTCCCTCCTTGGGATCACAGACACCATCCCCATCTCCCAGCCCAAACCCCAGCAGAGCCCATTGAGCATCCACCAAGATGCAGGGGGCAAAAAAACAACAACCAACCAACACATTTGCTTCACACCAGAAGGCAGATGTCCCCAAACGGTCCCCTCTGAGACAGCGTGTGCTTTCATCAGCTGCCTGAAGCGGTGCTAAACCCGGGCCTCTGTTGGCTGCCCCAACATCATCTGCTGCCCTAAAAAAAAATAAAATAAAAAAGCCACAGCAGCTTCTGTGTGAGCTGAAGTGGAAAAGCATCAACTTTTTGTTTTCTTCTGAAAAATTAAATTGTGCAGTATTGCAGTTTTAATGTTAGGTCTGGTGCTTTGGGAGGGTTTTCTGATTACAAACAGTTTTGAAATGCAGCTTTAATGGTAAAAACTAAAGTAGATCACAAGACCCCTATTCCTCCCCTTCACCAGAAATTTTGTCGTTTTAAATTCATTTAGGAAGTGCTAATTTCTTTAAAATAAAATTGGCAATAAATGAAACCATGACACCCAGATGTGTCAGCTACCTTCCAAGAGAACTTTGCACTTCATTCTGCGTGTCCTACCAAGAGGGCAGCCGCGAGAGACAGCGGCAGCTCTATTTCATGCTGCAGAACGAGGAGGGGATGGGTAAGCCCATGAAGTGCAGACATCAGCAGCCAGTAACCCTTTGACAGGCAGAGGACAGAGGAAGGTCGAGCTTAAAGAGATGCTGAGATCCCACCTTGCAAATACTCCACAAAGCCTCAGATCTAAAAGCCGGTTCTTCAAAGGAAAATCCCCAGTTTCTAAGGGCTGGAAGAGGAGTGAATGGGAACCCACTGCCAGCGCAGCCTCGGAGACCAGGAGCAGGCTCAGAGCTGAAGGAGGTCCTCAGGGAGCTGAGGACCAAAACCCCAACGAGCATCATGGGCCAGACCTCCACAGAGACATGAAAGCTCTCCCCTTTCTTTGCTTTGCAAAGCACTGACATTGCTGCTAAAATTAAAGCCAACATCAGCTGTTAGCTGCAGAGGAAAGGCATCTAGGCAATGCTGGGGGGCGGCATCAAGTGAGGAAGAGTATGGAAGGAAGCCTGGGCTCTGCTCCCACTTGCCTAAAATACCAGGCTTAAAGGTTATCGATGCCAAACACAGGCGTGATTAACCAGGGGCGAAGCATTCAGGTGTGCAGCGGGGGACATCAGGGCAGGACAAAGGCATCGGTGCAATTATACCGTGTGAGGGAATGGGACTCGGTGGGAAGCCGGGGTGCAGCCCCACAGCGTGCACCAAAAAAGCACTGGAATTTCAAAGAAAATGCTTGTCTGCGATTTTTAAATTCAGCTTGGATGTCTGGCATGGGAAAGGTCTGTACTAGAAGCTCTCATCTGGCGAGCTCCGGGGAAAAGACTGACTCTAAGCTGAAAGTTACCGGTCCCTTAAGCACCAGTGATCACAGCTGAACTATACGGGTTCTGTGTAAACAGAGCAAAGAGCCAAGATCAATAGCATCCACGCCTGCTCCTTTAAATGGCCAAATTTAGAGGTAGAAGACATTATGAGGAAAACCAGTTGAGAATTACAATCTGAGAAGTGCTTCAGGCAGCTGCCCATAGCATGGGGGGCAGAAGGCATGGGGGGGGGGGGGGTGAAACCCCCAGATCGACATACGGGGGGTGGGAACCAGCACGAGCTGAAGGCAGGCAGGGGATGCTGCACTGTGAGGGAGCTGAAAGGGGAACAGCCCTGGGGTAAGCAACGCGGGGCCACATCTGTCGGGGAGCAGTGGCAGAGCCACCGCAGCCACGTTCCTGTCCCACATTTGGGAAAAGCCAGGCAACATCACCAGAAGACATCGAGATACTTTCCATTCCAGCAGTGCAAGGAGGAGGCTGAAGCCAGGTTTCTCAGTCCAGCCCCATTGATGCACCCCCCAAAGCTCTGACACCGCAGGCTCTCCGCTACACACGCTGATGTTCGATTTGGCTCAGAGCTGGGGGAGTCCCAGGGGACTGGGAATGAGCTTTAACTTGTGCCAATAAAAAAATAATAATAATAAAACACAAACAGCAGGCCTAGAGTAATTAGAGACATCATCCCCAAAATGAAGCCCAAGCTAAATAGTGGAGCAAGTGCTAGAAGGCTTAGAATAACAAAATCTCAAATAATGCAATTAGTGCCATGGTTTTGAGACACGATCCTGTGCAACCCACTTGGTATCTCGCCCAAGGAGATTAAGAGCATCTTGTTGAGACAGATAAAACAGTGTCAGGGTAGTGATCCAAGACTTCTGCAGGGCTTTTTACTTGGTACGGCTGCATACCACCATCCCAAACCTAAATTCACTCGGTGAACGGGAAGAAGGTTAAAACCCAGCTTGGGGCACAGCTGTCGGCAGGAGCCCAGACAGCCAGCATACCGTGCTGCACTCGTTTTCATCAAGGTCAGCCTAGGGAGAAGGTAATTCAAAGCTTCATGCCTTCCTTACCAGGAAGCACAGGTTTATTAATAGAAACCTTTTCTATCCAACAGTCAAAGAAAGGTACAACGCGATTTATGAGCTTGTGATCAGAGAAAGACAATTTAAAACTATTTTTTCCCCCCAAACAACATCAAACCCCTGGGAAAAGCTTTCTGGGAAAGCTGAAAACCAGGACTGGGCTTTTTCCTAAGTGAACTAATTTATAGTAGGAATAATCACCAGGGAACCCTATGGGCTGTGTTCCGCAGAAGATAGACATGATGATACCTGCAGCATCTGCAGCAGGAGCCTGGGGGAAGGAAACTTTCTATTGCAGACCAAAGCACAGAATCTCGTGTGCAAGAGCTGTTTGCTCAACCACAAAATGGGTTGGCTCAGCCTACTGATCACCCACACCACTGCTTTCCGTGACCAAGGGCAGCAATGTTTGCTCAGCAGGTTGATATATGGCACTCAGATGCTGGGTTTGGGAAGAGAATACGTTGTAAGCCTAAATATTAAGATCCATGATTTCTCTTTAGCGGTCCTTGTGAGCTGCTGCAGAAGCAGCCTGTTTTCACAGAGCAATGCTTGGGGTTCCCTAGAGCCTCACACAGTGGATTTTAAGTGCAATAAACCATCCGCAGATACCTTACGCTGCCTGAAAAAAACAGTTTTGGAGGTCTTCCGATGGCTGAGATATTAGAGCTGCCAGGCCCAGGGACAACCACCTCCAGGACACTGCTGCGAGCAGTGGAGACATCGCTTTGCTCAGGCTGTCATAGTTCCCCACCAGCCTTCACGACAAACCTGCCGGGATGTTTGAGACCAGCCCAGGGCACCCAAGGAGCCCAGAGGCAGTGGGAACAGCGGGGAGAGGGCCGGCAGCACCCAGCAGGGCTCCTCTTTGGTAGGTAACATGTGTTTTAAGGACCAACATCCACATGTACATCCATCTCTTGGCTTAAGCAGGCTTCAGGCTGCTTGGACTGTACAGGAAGGATGCTTTGGTAGTACTTGAACATTAAGCAATCAAAGGCACTAACAAGAATTTAGCAACTAAATCTCCATTAACTGCTTTCAGAAGTTGTGTGTCAGATGGGCCTTCTTCCTAATCTTTAAATAGAGCCAGCATTCCTCTGGCCATAAAACAAATAAAAAGAGAAAAAGTTTCTTTCCTCTTCTCTACACAGGAGTTACCTGTAACCACCACGAGCACCACACCGTGATTTGCTTTTCTCTGCTGGAATGTGTCTTGGCATGAGCAACAACCGGCAAGAAATCCTGTAGAGTACACTCCAGTAAAATCTTTTACCTTAAACAAAGAGTATTTAAAAATGTTTTTTGTTTGTTTGTTTCTTTGTACAAGCTCATTGTATTTCATTTGCACTGCTACTACCAAGCACTGCCTGACCCAGCAGAAATACACACGCAAGTTGTGCTGCACAGGAGCATCTCCTCCAGCTTAAGCCTCTGCAAAATGAGGAGCAGGGACCAGGTTTTGCCCAGTGCTTTCCTCCGGTTTATTTGGCCTCTTTCTTCCCAGAACTGTTTCCAAAAAAAGTTACTTGCAAGGAGCTCCCTGGCCACTGGCTCACACATACCATAAAGCCTTACTCGTTTCCCTGTTCATAAAGCTTTCAGGACATTTCAAAGTCCAGATGACATCTAGGAGCTAATTTAGACAGTGGAGTTAAACCTGTGAAGAATGGCTTTGGGATCTCAGATTAAACTGCTTTGGAAAAGTCCAGTGACGAGCCCAGCCCTCACTCACATAAAGAAAGGAAGACCAAAGGGAGCAGAAGTGGGGCAGCACCACCCATGAAGATGGCCAATAAATAGCAAAACACTTAAAAAAATAATAATCACAAAGATGTAGACTGTAATTTAGGCTGCCAGTAACAATTCATCTGTTCCCTTCATTCACTTACGTCTTCCTCCATCGTCTATCTCCATAGCACTCCATAATTAATTAGCCCTAATCAGGAACTCAGGAATTTACCGATACACTAATTTACTTCTAAGTGAACAAAGGCACAGAAAGCACAACCCAAAGCACAGCTTTGCACAGCCCTGGCAGCGGGGCCGATCTGCTCTTCATTATTTTCAAACTGCGATACGCTCGTCGTGCATTTTTTTTTCTTTCAATAAATCCAAACGTCAAAGATCCCGAGGCATCTCTGGTCCTGATTAAGTGCTTGAGAAATAAACTCGTCCCGAGCCCAGTATCTCGTTAGCTTTCCCCTGTAAACGTCACCAGTTCCCTACCACGGCGGCATCTCACTGCCCAGGATTTGACGACCAACCCCAATGAGGTGCAGACCTTTTTCCAGATGGGAAGAGCAACTTCACCATTGTGTTTCACCATTTAATTTCACCTCAGTACTGAGAGTTCATTGCCACCATCAGCATGACACCAACACGCAACACCCAGCAGGAAGCAGCGTGCTCACCCCTCAACCTGCCTGCTGCTGCAGTATCGGGTCAGGGCTCAGCCCAGGAGCAAAGGGCATGAGCCCAGCTGCAAAGCCCACTTGGCCCCACGGAAGCCTGGCTTACACCAGGGGCTAGCAAGGTGCAGCCAGCCAGATTAAGCCAGACAAGAAGAAGAACAGAGGCCACGGTCAAGTGGTAAAGGGCAGCACCTGGGAGGGTGAGGGAAATGCAGAAAATTGCTCAGTCATACAAAAAAAAAAAAATCTCAATTTACATTTGCTGGCAGGCTTCCCCCCAGGGTGTCTGTTTGCATGAACTTGAGCAACAAATCTTGGCTAGCAATCCCAAGTAAAACAAACAGAGGCTTTGCAGCTCGTCTCACTGCGAGCATCACCGCCCGCAAGGCACCGAGCAGGACGCTCGGTCCGACCTCGTGCCGGATGGGTGCCGCAGGCAGGCATTAGCACCGGAGGCAGCAGTCACCCGGCTGCTTCTGCTTGCACCACGCACAGACCTCACCACCCTGCCAGCCCCACCGTTTGCTTTCTCCCTCCAAGAAATCCCAGCCGCAGGCAGGTCCCCAAGCACCGCTGTGCATGCAGCGAGCTGGTCCGTGCCTGGTCAGCACCTCCACCCAGCCACCCCTCTCGGGGTCAGCACAAATTCAGGAAGGCCACCTCGGCTCGTCTTGGTTCCCAGCAGCTCCAATACATATCAAGATACATTCATGAGATATTGCAAAGATGACAAAATAATCATCACTTGTAGCTCTGCCTGGGCGTTTGGCTTTTTACCCAACAGCTCACTGGAGCAAACCTGCACGTAGCTCCTGCCGCAGCGCAGGAGAGCCGTACCTGAGCAGACACATCCCGGATTTCATTGGTTTCCTTTGGCACCTGCACAGTTGGAGAGAAAGAGGAAAAACATCACTGCCCAAGGCCTGCACCGACGTAAGCGCGTGGTTATTGCTGGCGCTGGGATCTGAGCACACGCTGCCTGCTCCGGCACGGGAAGCATCCCGGGAGCGCAGGCTGGGAAGCAGCCAGTCGTGGCGAGCAGCAAGCAGCTTCCCATTAAAACCTCTCCAGTCACTGGGTGGCTGTTGTGGTTTCTTTTGTTTTGGTTTTGAAGCTAATCAGCCCTAAGGAGGCTAACGAGGGATGGGGACTGGTGTGATTTGGGAGGAATTACCCTGGCGTTCCCACTCGCAGTCAACTTAGTGAAGCTTAAAATCAAATCTTCTCCCTGCTGGGTAAGCCACCGGAGCTGTTCAGTGAGTGTTATGGGCATTATAGCACGGCAGTATTAATAACACTAATTGTAATCATAGCGTGTTAAGAGGAGCCCATCCTTGCGTGCTGCAAGATGAATCTTGTAGCTTGCCAAACCAGAGATTTGCCCTCATTTCTTAGCTGCAGGGAGGGAGTTTGATTTATCTCACAGCACCACAGCCAGCACCATAGGGCGATCAGCAGGGGCATGCCTGGGGGTGTTGGGGGATGACCAGGGGTTGCATGTCCTGGGAACTCAGCATTCTCCCTCGAAGCAGGCAGATAACCACCATGGGCCATTTTTCACTCTGCATTATCTGCCCTGTCTGTCCCTGCGGCTGGCACCGGGACGAAGCGGCTGGCAGGACCCAGCAGGGCAGATGTCCCATCCCACACCCAGCTCCCTCCCTGACGCTGCCCTTTCCAGCCCCTCACTGCACCCCCAGGGAAGGGCATTACACACAGGAGGCTGATATAAAAACCCTGACATTAAGCACTTGCCTTCAGCAAGCCTTGTCCAGCTGCAAAGCCCTGCTGGCCTGAGACTCCAGCCTGCCCACAGGGTGCTGAGGGTAAGTGCCCTCCTACCACCAAAAATCTCTTAGTGGACTTCAACACCTGGCCAAGAGATGAAGCCGCCCCTTGGGCAAACTCCTGGCTTCTGAGGAAAGCCTGGGTGTTTTGTGTCCTTGGGAATTTACTGTGGGACCCAGGCTTGGGGAGACAGATGTAATTCTTAAAAAAATGAACACAGTAATAAAATAAACCCCAGAAAATTCCCATTGACAATATAGAGGGAAAAACCTTCCAAAGGCTGATGCAATGCAGCGATCTTGCTGGATGTGAGCAAGACCTGCGAAGCGAAGCACAGCTCCAGGTCCCAGCTCTGCCCCACTTCCAGCACGGAGCTCCAGCTGCAGCGCTACTCCGGAGCTGAGCACAACTTTCCTGTGCTCAACACTTGGGCACATGCAGTCATGCACACACCCAGGCTTGCTTTGGCTCTGAAACTCTTCCTCTAACTCATTCTCCCCTTTGCACCAAGCCCATCTGTGACTTCAAGGGAGGGTCTGGATGACGGCAGACCCACCACCACCTCCTCAAATCTCAGCTCAGAGCAGAACCCCGAGTCCTTCCAGGCTCCCTTAACTCCCTGGCTTGGTCCTTGCACCCAGAACAGGTTACTCCAAACAGGACCCTGGTCCAGCACCCCCAGAATTTGGCAGCTGCCCCTCCGCCACACCTCTGGCCAGGCCGGTGAGAGGTCCCCCGGGGACGGCAGGCGGCTGAGGCTGGGGATGCACGTTGTGCTGGAGCTGTGGCAGTGCTCGCTGGCGGCTGCTGGGTCTCCCATCACAAAGATCAGCTGCTGTAGGGCACCCTGGGGGGAAGACACAGACAATTCATCAGCTTGCTTCCTCCCGAGGATAGGGAAAAGTGTGGTGAGCATGCAGGCTCCCAGGGCTTCTTCACAGGCTGCTTTGGGCAGTCACCGTTCAACAAAAACCACCCCGAATCCTTCTCATGCTGACTGCACAGATGTCTTCTGTACGTGGCACAAGCCATGGACACAGTGCATGAGACTAACCCAGAGGTGTGCACAGCTGCCATGGCCCAACCACAGCGCTTTGCACACCTCAAAGACTTTGTGCAGCTCATCCCCAAACAGTGAACATCGGCGGTGGGTTTGAGCTAGAGAGGGCAAAGGATGCTTAGATGGAGCTGCAACCTCACTGCAACCTCTTAGGGCAGGTTAGATTAGATGTAAGGAAGAAATTCTTCACTCAGAGGGTGGTGAGGCCCTGGCCCAGGCTGCCCCCAGGAGCTGTGGGTGCCCCAGCGCTGGCAGTGCCCAAGGCCAGGCTGGATGGGCTTTGGGAGGGATCCCTGCCCACGGCAGGGATTGGAATGGGGTGGGCTTTTAGTTCTCTTCCAACACAAGCCCTTCTGTGATTCATGCAGCTAAAGCAGACTATGTCCCCAGCACAGCCCTGCCCAGCTCTCACCTCAAAGGGGATCTCGAAGGACCCGACCAGGCCCCCGAGGACGACCAGCCCCTCTGTGCTCACTCCCATCCCGACGTGGCCGGACCAGCTCGCTCTCCCCACCAGCCGGCAGTCCACGTGCAGCTCCAGCCCCTCCGAGGAGATGCTGAGAGCCACTCGGTGCCAGCGCCCATCGCTGAGCAGGGAAACGGGGAACCTGCGCTCCCCAGAGGGGTTGGGAAGAGGCAAAACACAACATATGGGTCTGAAAGCTCTTGTGTCTCACCTGGACATCACCCGTACCAGCTCCCAGGGTCCCTCAGCATCCATCCTCAGTGGAAGGGAGGTGCTGTGAACCTCAAGACCAGAAACCTGGCCTACAAACAGCTTTTAGCAGGTGAAAAGCATCCAGGGTCCCTATGAAGGGGGTCAGGGTTGTTACCTAGGGAGCCTGAGGGATGCACTGTGCTACAGCTGGTCACCAGCAGGTCCAGGACACAGTCCAGGTCTGTAATAAACAGCCTGGAGGAGCCCCACAGTCCTGCCAAGTCCTCTTTGTACTCTGTTATGGGCACGGGCTGGTGAGATGGTCAAACAGCATGGGCATCTGAACCTCTTTGTTTCCTTTGTTTTGTTTTCTGCATCATTTTGATGGAGCAGAGTTAGGTCTGAGGGACCGTCAGCTGGGGGGGACAGGAACACGACCTGGTTCAGCAGAGGTGGGATGGGAACAGCACTGCTCAAAGCGCCCATTGGGAAACGCTGACTCAACATTGGCCGTGAGAGTCAAAGAAAAAAAAAGGCAGAAAACAGCAGGTGAGCTGGGACTTACTCATAGTGTCTCCTCCTCGTGGTGACAAAGACCAAGCCGTAGGGGCTAACCCGGATCTGGAAGAGCACGCGGCTCCGGTGGCTCAGGATGGTCACCAGGCTGGTGTCCTCCTTCAGCGAGTACCTGAGCCTCATCAGCACGCTCAGCTCGTCGGCAAACCTGGGGGGAGAAGAGGCCTCTGGCACCCTGCAGCAGTGGCTGAATCACCACAGACCGACAGCTTAGGGCAAAAAAAGGAGTCACGGCACAAACAGACTCAGTGATAATAAGAAGTAAGAAGCCGAGAGCAAGCAGCCTTTCAGATTGTAGGGTCAGGTGCTCAGAGAGGAGCAGCCAGCCCCAAACTAGCACTGCCCATACAACCTTAAGGCGTCACTCTCACAATCTCAGCACGTGGCTGTGCATGATTTTCCCCAGGACTCGTGCCTTGCTCACCACTGGGGCTGGATGACATCCCCGCCACAAGCAGCAGCTCGGTGCTGCGTTCCCTCGCTGCTCCCAGTAACAGTGGAAGCAAGCCCAGCCCGTGCCATGCCCAGCACGGGTCTGACCTGGTTGCTCCTGTGCGTTGGCGTTAGGCAGCGATGAAGGATGAGGTTGTGCTCTCTCCCTCTCCACTCCTGTGCTGGAGCAGAGAGGCTTTCCTGGTGGGAACACCAAGAAATCATCCTTCTGGAAATGGTCGGGCACTGTGCTTCTCCCCTGCACACAACCCACAGGAGTGCAAGAAAGGGAAGAAGCACCGAGCTGCCAAAACTATGGAGGGGATGTGTTACCTTCATGTTGTGGAACGGGAGCCTACAGCCAGCCCTCAAACCCACAAGCATGCGTGGGGTGACTCTGAGCTGCCCCCAGCCCCATTCCCCTTCCAGAAGCCCACCTGTCCCCAAAGGCCTCCCTGGTAGGGATGCTGAGCGTGGAGTACTGCCCGATCCCCAGGACGCTGCAGTTGGCTTCATCGTAGCTGAAGGAAGTATTGGTGAGGTCCTGCGCGTGGGACGTCATTTTGTCCAGCAAGTTCACTTCATCTGCATGGGGAAAAGAGACAACCGGCATCAGAGCTGCCTTCGTGGCGGGGCTCTGCTCGTTGCTCTTCCCAGGAGATGGACAACAGCTGAGCCACCAACAGGATGAGAGGGAAATTTGAGGAAAATTAACACAGGCCACTAATTCAGCAAACACCTCAGGCCAAAGTGAACAACTCAGACAGCCGCAGAAGCAGCCAGGTGTATTTCTGAAATCCAATATGCATTTTGAGACCACAAAGTGCCATTCCCACCCCAGCAGTGGTGGCACCTTTATGACCATCCTGTTGGGATGCTCAGGACCATGAAGCTGAGCCTAGGACACGCGTCCCAGCTCAGCTGGGTGCACAAAATCCTGCTCAGCCCTTTTCCAGGCTTCCTTGTTGAAGTTTGCCCACTACCAACAAAAGAATGGCATAAAGGGGGAGGGATGAAGCTACTGCACCCTTCCAGAGGCAGCTGCTCCAGCCAGGCTGCGGGCCCCCCTCTGCCCAAGCAGGGCACTATTGCAAGGTGTAAGCCCTGCAGGGAGCCGTGCATCATGCAATTCCCCTTCCCCAGCAGGTGAAGAGCCCACGCTGAGGAGTGCCCTGCCAACACACGGGTGTTTGAGCTGGTCAGAGGCCCTGCTCTGGGCTGCTCGGCAGCCTTAGTAATCTCGGGAGGAGTTGTACCTCCCTCGGTGAACACACACGCTCCCTTTCCAAGTTCATTCATTAAAGCAGCATACAGCTGGAAAAATGTTGTTAAAACCCACAAGGTTTCTTGTTCCCCTCCATTAGCAAAAAAATAATTAAAAAAAATAAGGACAGCAGACACCTGGCTGTACCCAGATGTGCTGCTTCCACCTCTGAGGTGCCTCCAGACCCCTCACTTCTCAGCAGCCCCCATGCTGCTGGTCGGCGGGGCAATACCCTGCAGGGCAGGGAGGGACGCACCAGGGCCCCTCAGCCCCATCCCTGGGCGAGCCCACTGGGGGACTCCTCGGTGGGACTCCTGCCAGTACCTTCTGCACGAGCATCTGCCACCACTTGGGAGTCCCCAGCCCCTGCGGCCCCTCCAGGTCCCACCACAGATGAGGTGAGAGATTTATTTATTCCTGGAATGAACCACCTGGGGCACGCTGCAGCCCAACAGCACACACAGGCTGTGCAGAGCCCTGCTCTGCTGAATAACGAGTCAGCTGAGCAGAAAGCTGCTTTGATCCCATTCAGGCACTAACATAGCAGACCTGCCACAGGCCACTTGGAAGATTTTTCAAGGGAAAAGAGGAGGGAAGGGGGTGCTGCAGGGGTGCTCTGGCCATCCCTGCTGGCTTGGGGCACCACCTGGTGCTTCCCCAGCTCCCCATCCCCACACTGTTACAGCACTGATGTGCTCCCAGGCAGCTCTCAGCAAAGCAACACAAGCACACAGCACCAGCTTTCAGCAGCAGGAACCTCAAAAAGATGGTGCAGGCCCAGAGGGTGCAGGGCTGAGCTCCTTGGAGAGGGCAGAGGTTGGGAACCCTGAAATGGTGCCAGGCCTGCAGGGTTCACCAGCGCCAAAAGCAATGCATGTGCACAGTGTTGGGAAATAATGTGGGAATTTACACAGCTGACAGAGGGAAAAAGATGAGGGATGTTTGTCCCTTCTCCTTCCCAAGCAGCTCTGGGAGATTTCCCAGCTGCTGGCAGGTGTGGATGTGCCAGGAGCTGTGTGCTCCATCCCCAGGTCCTCGTCACTGCTGGTGGCTGCAGGCAGAGCAGTGTGAACCCAAGGGATCCCATCAGGTGACGGCCTTCCTACCTGGGCTGCAGCTGAGGACATGCTGTTATAAACAGCACAGTGAAATGGAAGCTCTCCTGGGGGGTATGGGCTTTACATGTGCCTTGAGCACATGTGAAAATTAGCCATGTTCCATGAAAACACACATGCAAGGTAATGTTAAGCACATGCTGGGTGCTTTGCTAAAGAAGGCAACAGATAAGCCTTTTCTGTGGCCTGGTCACCCCATGCCACAACCACGAGCAAGGAGAAGGACAGGTCACCCTGGTCCCCAGGGAGTCCACTCACACCCTGGGGTGCCCCAACCACTGCTCTCCTCCTCTCCCTGACTTCCCCCATGAGCCCAGAGAAGTACTGAGGTAAATGAGGAACCCCTTGGACACATGTCCTCCCACAGCGCTGGGCAGGCTGCTGAGCCTGTCTCCTGCTTGACTACCTCCACACCACGGCTCTTCCACGTGCATGTCTCCGTTTGCCCCTCCATGCCCTCCAAAAGCAACTCTCCTTTTATTTTAGCTTAATCCAGCTGATTTCTGCTCTGCTGGGGCCTCAGAAATGTCTGCAGCAAAACCCTGTGCTGCACAAGCCTGCAAAACTCTGCAGACACTTTGAAGAGCATCTCGTGTGGCGTCCACGGCTTGCGGCACCGGACGACGTGCACAGGGCTGCTCCTTACACCTCGTGGTCAGCCACCCTCAGCACTAAAGCTCCTGCTTGCAGCTTCTCCCCAGGGTTCTCTGAGGGTCACTCCCCATCCTGGCACTGCTGGGATTCTGCTCATCACAGGAGCATTAGGGATTTGGTTTACGTTTCAGAGGAGGGTTGATTTTTCTCTTCACCTTACCCCCTGGGAACTGACGTGCTGCTTCTCAAGGACCATGGAAGCAAAGCTCAGCTGCAGGTCTGAGCCACCAGGTCAGGGTTGCAGCCTTCCTGGGAGCAGATTAATCCAGGCAGGTGGGTGCAGAGGACACAGCGAGGCACAGCTGCAGGCAGGGACCGGACACACCACACACCTTGTGCCACAGCTCCAGGCAGGGCTGCCCACAGCTCACCTCCGGGACACATCCCATAGGCAAACCAACACCTTTCCAATTCAACCTCAAACCAAATGCCCGCAGGAGGGCCATTTTGTGCTGGAAAGGGGATCCGTGGAGCTCAGCAGCTGCTGTCCAATTCAGCTCACTTCCAGGCACCTGAAGCAATGCGCAAAGCACATTTTGTGATAAATGCTCCCTGGGATGGGGAGCACTGCCACGGCAGCCTGCAGGAACTGGGGTGCCCGCAGGAAGCTCTTACCCCACAGAGCTGCTCAATCTCACATCATTAAAGCACCACGGTGCTTGGTGCTGTGCCACCAGGCCTCTGCCTCCAAGAGCCCAGAAGCTGCACCAAGGGACACAGCCATGGGGACCTCATGTTTCAGCTCCATTGTCCCAGCAGTACCAAGGGGAGGGAGCCAGCACAGCGTTGCGAAGCCCAGCAGCAGAGGACACAGCCTCTGGTTATCAGAAGCA
The DNA here is from genome assembly GCA_011075105.1 of Heteronetta atricapilla. Lineage (NCBI taxonomy): Eukaryota > Metazoa > Chordata > Aves > Anseriformes > Anatidae > Heteronetta > Heteronetta atricapilla. The sequence continues at coordinate 2,428,117 of CM021747.1, read as the reverse complement.
GGCTGGGGACCAACATTACAGCAACCACCTTCCCCTGAGCACATCTGTGCACTTAAAGAAATGGCTGTTTCAAAACTATGATTGCTTGTTTGCTTCCTTTACAAAAATAAAATTATTCAGTAAATCTAAATAAAACTACGCATCCCTGATTCAAAGTGAAATCACTTAGAAAGAACACAAGGAAAGAGAGGGTAAAGACTTTGCTCCACCACTCTGAGAAGTTATGAACAAATTCCATCTCTAACATTAAGCACACAGCAAGCACCAGCATTTCTAGGATAGGAAAGTCAGGACATTTAGAGGCAAAGGGTCTGCGTGTGCCCCTACACTGGTACAAGGGACCCGGCCAACGCACCTGCACCACCAGCAGCAGACCACAAGCTCCACTTTTCCACACAGGGCGTCCCTGCCCTTGTTGGTCTTTCAGCCCCATGCCGAGTTAAAACTCCCAAGGAACACGAGGAGGACCAGGACACGCTGAGGATGCTTTGGCTGAACCCAGAGGACAATCCCAAAGGCCAGCACACCGCAGCTCCCAGTCAGCTGCCAGAAGAGAGGGGGCCAGAAGCAGGTCTGAAAATGGGGCTATGAGCTTGGGTGGAGCAAAGCCCACCTGAGAGAGAAGCAAAGGCTGTGAAGGCAAGCAGACCAGGGGTCCTGCTGAGAGACAACTACCTGCAGCACGAGGCCGAGGTCCATGGAGGGAGCACGGCCAGAAGCAGGGCTGCAGGCAAGCACAACACATCACAGCTTAGGGAAGGGCTGAGCACCCAAAATGGAGCTTAAATGGGCTCTGGGGAAGGGGTGTGGGTGGAGGTCCCAGGTGAGGCTGCTCAGGTCCGTTACAGCCCATTTGTGCTCTCGAGGCTACTGCTGGTCCTGCCCCATCCTCTCCCACCCCTCCCCTGGAGCTGCAGCTCAGGTGGCAGGCTCAGAAAAGCGCCTGCTCGGGTTGAAGTTCTCCCCAAAGATGGAAAGTGAGGGGAAAAAAGGGTGATTTTAAACAACATAAAACATAATTGGAGCGCTGGGAGAGCTCCTAACAGGGTCTGTCAGACTCCTCCATCACTTCCCTGGGACATGGGGGCTCTGTTTGGGGTGTGAAATAATGGGGTTGGACAAGTCCTGGGGACAGCCCCACAGGAGGGCCTTGTGCTTGCTGCCCTGCGAACAGAGCCTGAGGGAAATACCCCTGGAAGTAGGCTCACAGTCTGTGCACTTCAGCAATGTTTCGAAACTCTGAATTGCAGGCACCTGTACATCACTAGAACTTAATAAAAATAAAGATTCTGTGTGTGTCAGGATGGAAAAAGTGGCCTTTTTTACCGGGGTTGGGGTTTCCTGGCACCTCACACCGCTGACCTCACCCCCTTGGCACACGCATGGCCAATAACCACGTACCCAAAACAAGACAGCCCTCCCAGAGCAGCGGTGCTCCTCCACCCCTCAGTGTTTCCATTTCACTCCTCAGTGCAAGGTCTGTGCCCGTGGCTCCGGTCCGACCGGGGCTGCTGCAGGGCTCACACCTCGTGCAGCCCTCGTCTGCACGGTTAGTCCTGGTGCCGTGCAGGGCTCCATTTCCACGCACACTCCTTCCTTTCCCTCACTTCATAAAAACCTGCAGATAGATGACCTTCAAAAACATTGACTGTTACAGCAAAGGAAAAAGAAATAATAATAAAAAATGTAATGGCATCTTCATATTTTTTTGGACCTGCTTGATGACTCCGCACACTGTGGCTGGACAAGGACAGCTCGGCAGTACTGCATTTACTGGACAGCAACCCTTTGGCAGCTCTTCCCATTTCTCTCTATCCTTCCATTATTTGTAACAAAAAAAAAAAAAGTGTCCACAGCAGCCATCCGTGTCACCTCCTGCGCCACGCTGCTTTCCTGCTGGGTCCAGTTCCCCTGTCACCCAACAACTTCTTTGTAAGTGCTACACGAGGCACAGGAGAGGAGGTTTAAGTGGACGGTGATGTTCGTCCACTTAGAGGTTATGCAACGGGATTTAAACCTCCTCCTGCTCTGGGAGCGCAGAGGATTTGGTCTTGGCTTGGTGGCTGCGAGCTGGAGGGGGCAGAGCCAAGGCAGGAAGAAAAAGAAAGAGCGCACTGCTCCTGGAGATCCTCGTAGCTACTCAGTGGAAGAGTGAATGCCTCTAACCATCCACCCATGGAGAAGACAGAAATGTCAGGGAAACCTTTTCGGAAGACAAGCTAGCTGCACACATTGTTTGGGCAGGAAAACCTGGGCACAGGCGGTTTCTCAGCTCATTACGCAGATCCGCAGGCGTGCTGCTGCTGCTTTGTTCCGGCGCCTCCAGAGGGACGGGGATGGGGCTTTGGGGACAAAGCCTGGAGAGGAGGAAGGGCTGCTGGGGACACGGAGTGACCCTGAGTGAGGACACACTGGCCACAAGCAAAAGGAGGCCAAGAGGCAGAAGCAGAGAGGCTGCACATAGGAGCAGGAATGCAAAGAGCTGGGACATGCTAAACCCCCAGTGAGGACCATGACACCAGGTGGCCACAGGAGCAGGGAAGCAGGCTTGGTGGGCATCGCAGCCTTCAGCTTCACCATCCTCTTCTTCCCTTGGAACTTCTCCCCTCAAATCCTCATGCCCAAGCCAGGAGCTGGCACGAGGCCCCCAGCTGCAAACTGAAGAGCACATCCCCTGTCCCCTGCCCTCCTGGGTGCAAGGCAGGCTTTGCGGAGCAAGTCAATATCCTGGTGGTCTGGGGAGTTCAGGAACCTTTTGTACAAGATACAGGGGAGGGCACGGGAGGAAAGCTCACAGCGGCTGGCTGCTCTGCAGGATTTGGTGGCCACATTTGCAGGGTTTTGTTTTGTTTTAAATAAGAACAAAAAAGAAGCCACTTCTGACCTTCCCAGACATCAGTGCGAAGAGAAGGCTCCAGGGTTACCTTATTGAGACCCTCCAGTGCCTAAAGAGTGCTACAGGAAAGCCGGGGAGGGACTGTTTGTCAGGGAGTGGAGTGATAGGATAAGGAGTAATGGCTTTAAACTCAAAGAGGGTAGGTTTAGATTAGATGTAAGGAGGAAATTCTTTACTCAGAGGGTGGTGAGACCTTGGCCCAGGCTGCCCAGTGGAGCTGGGGGTGCCCCATCCCTGGCAGTGCCCAAGGCCAGGCTGGATGGGGCTGGGGGCAGCCTGGGCTGGGGGCAGGGGTCCCTCCCTGCCCATGGCAGGGTTGGAACAGGATGGGCTTTAAGGTCCCCTCCAACCCAAACCCTTCTCTGACCCCATCCCGCAGAGCTCCTCAACAGTCTCCTTCCTGAGGACCAAAGCTCCTGACCTCAAACCAAAGCTGCTGGTCTCCAGGGAAGCACCCTGGGGTGTCACACTTCGCCCAGCCCCGCACACCCCACGGCGCCTCCCATCCCCTGCTCCCCACATACCCCAACCCCTGCTTGCTCTGCTCTCTGCCCCCAGGCCCTGTCCCTCCTGGAGCACCAAAAGCAGATGCCATTGGGTTGAGCTCAAACCCCTGCTTCACTCAGGCCAAACCCTGTGGAACCGATGTTTTATCTATATCAAAGGCTTAATAGGGTTTAGCTACAGGGGAAATTTAAAACGGATTTCATTTGAACCGGTGCAAATCCCCACACAGCCACTCTTCAATCAGTTCGAGTCTGCCTTACAGCAATTAAACTTAATTACTGAATTACAGTGAATCAGCACAAACCAGATTTGAATTGGTCTACAGTGCTTATGCAGAGGAATCTGTGTGATTAATTTAAAATCAAGTCAAAAACACGCTAATAAAACTTGTGTGACAGCGAGCGGGGACAAGTCCCAGAACCGTTGGCCTTCACTGTCACTAGTAAATAAACTCCAGTTTGCTGCTTCATTGTCAAAGTAATTTAATAAAAAGTTCTGCAAATTATCGCACTCTGGGGGCTTTGTGTCCAGGGCCAGCTCTCCGGGAATCTCCCTCTGTTTGTTTTGTAGGGTTGCAAAGCACAATGTCAACGCACACAAAGCGTCTGCAGGAGAGGTTTCTTACAAAGGAAAAGCAAATTCCAGGATTTGGGAACAGAGCAGCTCTTTGATGGGAAACGGCTACTTCCGAAACTCCTCGGTCGCCTTCTTCGCTCGTAGAGGTCGATCTCACAAGCGCTGCTGCAGCTTTGCCTCCCCTGCAGCAGGCCGGTTGCTTCATGCCTGGCGGAGCCTCAGCCTGAGCTCTTATTTCAGCAACGTTTGGAGTGTCTCGAGTAACAAGGGAAGCGGCCCGGTTAGTTTTATCTCCTGCTGCAGACGTACACATCTGGGAGAGATTACAGGCTGAAGAATAACACCAGGTCCGTCCAGGCTCCCATCCTGGGGCTCCCCCCCCATTTCAACAACCAGACCAGGCCGTCCCGCGAATCCCCTGCTCCTTCTGGTGATGAGTCAGTCCCTTTGGGTTAATCTAACAGCGCTGATAAACTTCCCTGTAACGCCACCCAGGGCCGAGAGGGAACCTTAAACCCGGTATCACCGAGATGTGCAAGGCAGGGCGGACGTCGGGCGGCACACCCAGCTCTTAGTCACGGCAGGAAGGCACCGGCGGAGCCTGACCTGTGCCAGCAGCCGCCCGTTGCACCGTGGATCCCTGCGGCACGGCAGCAAAACGTCCTTTGTGTGTCCAGACCCCGGGGACCTCACACCCCAACCTCAGACCACGGCACCCCAAGGCACCTCCCTTTCTGCCTGTCTCCTCCCATGCCCCCTGCTCTCTTGGAGCCCTGTGTGCCAGGCAGGGATCTCTCTCCACGTGCAGCAGTCGCTGCTGCAGCTTTTGACCCCAGCAGCCCCACAATTCAGTCCTTGCATTGGCCTGACTGATGGCTGCCTTCTTCATCGCAGCAAATAAAATAAAAATAAAAGCTGACTTTCACCTTGAACTGTGCTTCCAGCAGACCTGAGCAGCAGGGGCCTTCAGCAGGCCTAGAGAAGAGCAGGCAAAGGGGCAACCTCCACGTAAGCCAAAGGTGCCCAGAAAGCATCTTTCCGTGGCCTTTGCCTTTCATGTGCCCAGCAGGGGATGTCCCAGCACTCAGGTCCCTGTTAACAGAGGAGGCAGGGCAGGATCCCACAGCCTGCCCCAGCTGCGCCTTCGAGTCAGCGAGGATGATGATGAGGAGGACGTGCTAACGCTCATTATTCATGGCACGTTGCCAACCCATTAGAGGAAGGCAGTGGCAGTTGCGTTTCTCTGGCCAGGCAGAGAAAGAACATCCTTCTCCCACCAAAAAAAAAGGAAAATAACTTGTCCTAGGAAAGGAACATCCCAGGGAGAGAGAGGGAAGAGAGACTTCCCCTACTCAGGAGGGTCTGAAAGCAGTACAACCAAAAATCAATGCAGAGATCGTTTTATGGGCAAGTTGAAACATAAACATGATAAACGTGATAAGCCCATCAGGAAGCAGCCCTCTGCATTGCCCTGCTGCCTGGCTCAGACCGGGCAGGAGGGAAGGAGCAGCTCAGCACCGCGGGGAGCACGGAGCAGCAGGATGGAAGCAGCCTTCCCACAAGGAGCCAGGAGCTTCCCACAAGGAGCCAGGAGCTTCCCACAAGGAGCCAGGAGCGCCGCATCGCCCTTCCCCTCCACCCTACAGCCAAACCCCGCTGCCTCCTGCTCTGCTCCCAGCAGCCAGCCCTGGCCATCGCTGCCCCTGCTGGGTTCTTGGTGCTTTCATGCCCCATGTGCTTTATCTACAGCTCTGAAGGTGAATTGGCTGGGGGAGGGCAGGGAGTCAGATAGCTTAATTTTCCAGGCATGATAAGAGCCGGTGACTTCACCGGGAGCAATCATATCTTGCCAGTGTAAAGGCTTGGCTGGGGTCACTCCCTCCTCGCCCGCCACAGAGGCACTGTGTTATCGCATCCCTGTGAGAGGAGCTGGGGGACGGGCAAGGATCCCGAAGCAGCCAGAAGCAGGCTGATCACTGCCCAACAACCTCCCAACAGATCCCGAGCTTGCACGGGACCGGAGGCAGGGAAGGCAGCTCCCTCCTGCCTGCTTTTCTCAAGAGTGCAGGGTCTAACGCAAGAGATTCCCTATTGCACAAGCGTCTGGCAAAGGTGCTGCCTCTGTCTGAACCTGTCCTAACATAGGGAAGCTTTCCCAGCCACGTCTTCATTCACCAAGGCCAATTTTTCCCCTTTTAGATGTGGTTCTCCTTGGTTCAAGTACAACCTTTCAGGCTGCACTTAGTCACTTTGGAGATATCTGAGCTGCCCACGAAGCACTGTGATCTGCCCTGGTGTTAAAATTCATTTGGTGGGTACAAATGTTCCAGAGGTCCTACTCTTGGCTCCACACATCCTTAGGACTGGGAGACCCCAGAAAAAGGGGGAGGAAGGAGAGGGAGTTGTGCGGGGCCCCCGTACCAGCCCAGCCCTGTGCATGCCGCTCCCTGCAAACAGCTCAAAGCAATGCAGAGAAAAAACAGAAAAGGAGCATTTCCCAGACTAACAAGCTGACATTTCACAGCCAAAAAGCACTCAAATTTTCACCTCGGGCAAAACATGTGCACGTTTGTGATTCACTCCACATGCGTGGCTGCCAATTTTCTTGCACAAACTATGGAACTGTTGCAGTTTCCACCTTTACAGAACTCCTGAACGCTCCCCCAAGGTCTTTGTGCTCAGCATTACTCAGAGCTGCTCCCCTCTCCGCTCCAATTCCCCCCCCCCCCAAGGTATTTCTGCACCTTTAGGTGCCTGCGAGCCTTCAAGGCTCACGGACATGGGCTGCTTACAGGGGCTGGACACCCACCAGATGCCCCAGAGGTGCTGGATGCCAGCTGGGAGATGTCAGAGCCGCCGTGCCACACAGGCATGCCCCCAGCTGTGCTGGATGTGCCCCTTTTCCACCGGCTCTCCCATCCACCACGGCCACCCGAGGTCCTGAGGCTCACCATGAGCAGACCTTGGACCGGGGAGGGGCTGCAGGCTTGGGTGAGGATGGGCACGGATGCTCCACGGGGACCAAAGCAGCCTCCTGCAATCATTTACAGGTGAGATCCCACAGCAGGCACGCTCAGCACATGGGCATGGGGTGACCTCTGCAACCATCAGCAGTTATGCAAAAGCCCTTTGCTGGATTTTAAGCTCTCCATCCCTCTTTTCTCCCCAAAGGCTGCTTCATGCCTACTCCTGCACCCTAAGGCTGCACTGGAGCACGCCCTACCCACTGATCTGCACCTCCCCAGCTCAAATAAAGTTTTCTCTCCATCTCCTTAGTAACCTAGAAAATTTCCCAAAGGGAAAAAGCAAGTTTGTTATAAAGAAGAAAAAAGATCTAAAGAAAAAACAACCCTCTTCTCCCACCAAAAAAAAACAGCTCTCGGGCCTTCATTACTCATCACAGGTAAAGCTGAGGAGGCTCAGGCCACCCATGCTCACACCTGCACGCTGCAGACCTGAGCAGATGACACTGAGAAAATCCTGGATGCGGGATGTGGGGGAGGTCTCGGGGCTGAATGGAATTGCTGGAAAGGAATCGGTGTCAAGCAGAAAACTTCCCCAGTATTTCTATTAAAAAATAAGAAATAAAAAGTGAGTCATTTTGAGTCAGCCTCATGCGGGGCTTTGTCTGTGGGGATGATCGGCCTCTTTCATGTTTTCTTTTATTCCGTGCGAGTTCACTGTAGTTAACTCAAGCACAGACAGCTGGTTTGAAACTGAAAGTGACGTTTTGTGTTTAAAATCTGAGATGTCAGGACATCAAAAAAAATCCAAACCAAAACAAACAAACAAACAAACAAACAAACTCATTTCTTTGTAAAGTACACAAAACCAAGCTGCTGTCATGGCTCTGAGTTTCACTCCCACTCCCCAGCTCGAAGCCTCTCCCCCCGTTTCCCCCCTGCTCCATTCCCCCCTGCTCACCCCGTGCCCTGGCTCACTCCCTTGGCAGCTCAGCTTCGGGTTCCACCAAAGCCCACCAAGGTCCGCCTGAGCAGATCCCCAAGCTCACCCTCCCTCAACTTCACTGTTATTTTACCTAGACAAAGCCCCCCAGAGAGCATCACCACGTAGCTCCATCTTCCATTTTAGTGCCTCCGCACCACGTCTGACAACCCCTGTGGCAAATACTTTGCTGCATCCACATCCCTTACAAATCACCTCCAGTACAACACACTGAGCTGGACTCTCCTGTGATGAGGACCACACAAATTACCTTCTTTTTAGACAAATACAGGTTGGAAGGCACCAGAACTCCTCCAGCCCAAAGCCCACCTTGCCCATAACCCAGCCTGGCTTCTCCCAGCTTCACCGATGTGAGCAGTCACTGTGCTGCCACCTCTGTCTGACTATTAAAGGAAGGAGAAAAGCTGGAGCCGTGGGCTAATTTCACAGGCAGAAAAAGAAGGGTTTGCTAAACTGAAGCAACGTATCATGTAGTGCTCCAAAATTGCCATTTTTAAAATTATTTTTTTAATAAACCACATACTGCATCCAATATCTCAGTGGGAAAACTCCTTCTGGTGCAAGGTTTCAAGGTTTCTTTTTTCCAAGACATTAAAATGTTCTCAGTTTGTGAAAAGTAATCCTTGCCACCTGGCCTTGTATCGTAGTGCCAGCGAGTCAGACAGCCCCACCGAACTGTGGATCTGGGGGTTTTCAGGGTTAGCTCCAGTGGCTCTGGGCTTTGCCAGCTGCCGAGGGGTCATCCACCCCGATAACCTGGGGTGAGCAGCACCAAAGCCAGACCAAGGTCTCACCAACACAGCCCAAGGCGGGCGTGCTGCACACACCACGGGATGCTCACACTCGCTCTCAGCACCTGCAGCTCCTAAGGACAGAGCACATCACCTTGCTGCCTGTCCCAGCACTACCCGGTGGGTTTACGGGCAGAGCAATGTGCGGGCTGCTGCGAGCACAGCCCAGACGGGGTGGGCTGGATCCCCAGGAGCAGGGTAAGTGTCCTGTAGGCTGCTGCAGCAATCGCTCACGCTGGCTTTGCAGCTGCACTCCCAGCCTTTGCAGCACACCTCAGTGCTCTGTCAGGCCTACATAAAGAAGTGAGTTCATTTTTTTTTTTTTCTTTTTTTCCCCTTTCCCTTCTTATTTTTTTTGCCTACCCTGGAAGCAAAGCAAACAAAAAATAATGTAAAAAGCCCATTTGTCTCGAGCTCCTGTACTTTCTTACAACACCTGCAGCAAAACAAATGCTTGAAGGAATCAGCTCAGCCTCAAACACCCTGTTATTGACATTCAGCATAACATCAGAAAAATAGAGAGGCAAATTCTGGACATGCAAAGTCAGTGGAGCCGTTCCCCTCCTGCCATGTTCCAGAGACCAGGGCACTGCCATAAAATGTGGGAAAACCGGGGTCAAATGCCTCTTCTCCCTAAGCTGTCCAATTCCAACATTTCAAGAGCCGCTCTCCTCCCCAGCCATTGCTGCCTTGCAGTGCTGTGAGCTGGCCCAGCCACAGCCCCAAGAGCACGGTGCTGCTGGCAGCACCAGTAAGGGATGGGCTGTTACTGGAGCTGGGCTTCCCCGGCACTGGGCGAGCTGGGTGCTAACCCCTCCGGGAGCAGCAATGGGCACTGACTTTCCATAGAAAGCCACAGGGCACGGGAAAGAGGCACAAGAACCAGCCAAGGTCCTGGGAGCCTCGTGGCATGGTGTTCAGCAGCACATGTGCATGTTTTTGGCCAAGCTAAAGTGAAACCCTTGTTGGGGTGCTCAACCCTTGTTGGGGTGAGGGGTCCTTCAGGAGCTCCTGATGAAGCTTTGCTCTGCTTCACTGCAGGAGCTGCAAAAGCAACAAATGCAGGGCTTCGCTTTGAACACCACAGCCATCATCACCCAGAGATGTCAGCAGTCTCCTGATCATCACACCACCCTTGGAGCAAGCAGTTCCTGTGCTGCCTTTGGCATGGCAACTGTTGATGCGACAGACTTCAAAAAAAAAAAAAAAAAAAAAAAAAAAGACGACTGCTCTCCTACGTGCTTAACCCACTTTCAGGTTTGAGATGTGAAGAAAAATCAACTCAGTTATCTAGGCAAAGCAACAAGCATCCCTTCAAGTTAAAACAAACACAAACAAAAAGAAAACACCTCGCTGCCCATCCCTTTCTTCTGGGCTTTCAACTCTTGCACAGGGGCAGGGTGTAAAAGAAGCTGTAGGGGATTAAGACCTCACTGCACCGACCCGTGCACAACCCCAAGAAGAAGCCTTCTCCACGCTGCTCACAACCCCAAGCTTGAACTACATCAATCCAGGCTGTCCGCAGCAATGTGCATAGGCCAGTATTAGGAAAGAGAGCAAGCAGAAGAGATGAGCAATTAATGGGGCCGTCTCAAGCCCTCTCCAAGCATGAGGAAGGGGCGCCATGCCAGCTGGGACATTTATCTCAGTACTCCCTGTCCTATTCTGTCTCCAGTCCGGATCCCCGGCCTGCTCAGCCTGGGACCTGCAGTAATTTCAGTGGGACAGGGGCAGCAGGGGCCAAGCAAATCTGATGCTCGTCTGCATGGGAGGCGCGTGTGTGTGCAGCACGTGTGCAAGGAGCACGCCTGCAGCCACACACCTGGCAGCACCGCGAGCCCCAGCCACGAGCAGCAACAAACCCTGAGGCCAGGGCACCGCTGTCGTTGGAGAGCCACGAGCCTGGAGCAAACCGTAATGCAGGCTGAAATCAGCCCTGCCAGCCTTGCACCTCCTTTTCAAAGACTCGTGCGTGCAGCCAGCACCCTTCACATCTCCTCTGTGAACCTTTGGAAAAGGTTAGTCCATGCTAACGTGTTCACAACCTGGTCCTGCACAGGAAAGCTCTTTCTGAAGGTGGAAAATAAGCACAGCAAATAAAAAAACTCATGCATAAGTTATTTTAATTAGGATCAGGAATGCATTTTGCTGTGAACACCTCGGTCGTCTACACTTAGCGTGCTTCATATGGCACTGAAGAGTAGTCTTGGACCACACAAATGGATGCCTTTCTGGCAACAATAAGCCAGAAGAAATGCTCTGGAGGACATTTAATGCTCCAAACATGAAGAACATCCAGTGCATTAGAAGTCCAGTCCAAAGTAAAAAATGTAAAAACTACACAGGGTGGATATGGGGGCCTCAGACCTGCTGCTTGCTCTGAAGATCTGGTTTTGGTAGGCAACAAGACTTCCTGACGCAAAGACTTAACACTCCAACTACTGGAGTCGTGAACAGCTCTGTGCCTCTTCAGCTAGCCTTCCTGAGCCTCACAGCCTGAGAGAAAAGCTTGCAAAACCTGGCTGCTGAGGGTCCAAGCCAGAGGCTGAATGCCAAGGTTTGGAGGTGAATTTGGAGGCGATCTCATGGCTACAGTGAAGCAGCTGAAAGGGAAACTCTTAGGAGAGGCTTGGGGACTGCCTGCCTCTGCAGAGGGTGAATGGTCCCTAGCACCCAGCTGGGGCCTGGGAAGAGGGGCTTCTCCCCTTCCCCACGTGTGGGCAGGAGAGGACAACGCTGTGCCAGGGACGGGACGTCTGGGCGTCTGTGGTGGTCTCAGAGCGCACAACCGCGGGGCTGCTGGCAGCACCGGGAAGGGATTCACCAGGACAAGCTGATTCCCTGTTCCAAAGGGCCCCTAAATGAGCTCCCACCGAGCTCCCTGGCTGGGAGTCAGCCGTGCACCACAGACCTGGCTGGCTCCTCACAGCTGGAGTCAGTTTGGAGCACTCCTTGCCCTGTGACGGTCAAACCCTTGATATCTTCCAGCACAGCCACCAGGCCTGTTCACAGGAGGAAACTTTTCCTGAACACCTTGAAAGGATGCCCGAGACATCCATCTTCCTGGGGGCTACTCCCTGGCAGCCACCAAGCTGGGAGCAAGCACCGCTGTGGGGCTGCAAACACATCCCAAAAGGACGAGCAGGGCAAACGCCCGTGCAGCACCAGCACAGCTCTGCCAGCCCCAGCAGGCACACACGTGCGTGCCAGATGCTCCTTGTTTCGGGAGGAGGGGAGGCGAGGTTTGGAGGTCAAGGTCACGAGCGAGGGCTGACGCTGTTCTCGGCGAAGGGGCCGTGCAGGGGGAGAGGGAGGTGGGCGGAAATACCAGCCTGTGTGTGTAAAACGTGCAGGGTGGGATCCACGGCCACGTCTGCACATGTTTGGCTCGGGAGATGCAGGGAGCCGCAAGGCAAGGAGGTCCCACGTCTGAAATGAAGGGCTGGCTGGGATGCAGGCCGGCACAGCGTTACTGGGGACAGCCTGGGCTGCCCCTTCAGGCATCGCTTTAGTGCCTCGGAGGGGCTGCAACCGCCTGGCTTCTGGTCAGGCTCCAGCTACTGATGTGTCCCCACTTCTTCTTCCCTTCCCTGGGGCAACAAAACACTGCCTGGTGTTGTGATTCCTGCATCAAGGCGTGAAGGTTGCCACCTAGCCCTGCACCTCCAGGAGTGTGTCAGCCCTGTCTCCCATCCTCTCCTCTCCCCTCGCCTGCCTGGGCATTGTTTGGCTGCTTGCACTGTAAGGAGAGAGACAGGCACTCCCCGATGTCCCTATCAGGCACTCTTTCCAAGGTTCAAGACCAACATAAACTAAACATGTCCACACAAATCAGAAATAAGAGCCCAAACCCAAAAGGACAGATTTGGAAACGCCACTTTTGCCCTCCCAGGCAAATGCCCCCCCAGCAGCAGCCACCTCCCAGGGGCGCTTCCAGCAGCCCTGCTCCAGGGGCCGTGCGCCAGCACCTCCACAAGGCTCCTCCAGCGAGTTTCCCCGCGGTGCTCCCCCTCTCCCCTTGCCTACTGCCTGCCTCCTGCCTCTGTACGCAGTGCCGGACAGGCTCGGGGTGCCTCAGCCTCCACAAAGCCTGATTTCTCAACCCAACACTCTGGAGAGAGGCAAGCAAATACCCCGACAAGGTCAGCAGCAGCGCACACTCACACCCTGCCCACCACAAACCATGCCTGGCTTGGGTATTTGCAGCAAAAAAAAAAAAAAAAAAAGGAAATTTAAATGATTAAAGCACAAAAATCCCAAAGGTATAACTTATTAGTGCTGTCTTCTAAAGCAAGAGTGCCTGAGATCATCAGTGAGGCTGTCTGAATTAATTTGGGGTCACTTCGGGATGCTCAATCAGCATCCATAACACACCAGGCACTCCGTCATCTGATGTCCTATGAAGAATAAGTCATAGGAGGACTCCAGCTTAATTACTCCTTCACAACCAGCACCTGTGGCTGAATTAGGAGAAACACCTTCCCCCTGGACGAACCTTGTCATCTGGATTTGAAGTCCTCCCAGCCATCAAGACTTGTCCACGGCCCCGACCGTGAGGCAGGCCAGCAGTGAATTAAGTCATATACACAACCAGCACGGGGGTTGTTACAGCTAACGTGGGAGGTTACAGTTAAAACCAGTGGAGCTGTGGAAGAAAATTAACAGCAGTTTTACTGCAAAAGGTGTAGGAGTCCCCAAAGTCCACTCACGGGGAGAGGAAAAGCACAAGCAGTGGGGCATTATAATGAGACCAGGAATAAAGATTCAGAAAACTGCTTAATGCTGGCCAGTTCCTGATCCCCTTATTAGAAAGACCCACAAAAAGAGTGTTTTTTGTTTGTTTGTTTGTTTGTTTGTTTCCCTTTCTCTCAATGCAAGTTTAGCAGCTTAAGGGCTTCTTCTGCAAAATAGGGGAGCATCCACAGCATGAGGGGCTTCAGCCTTGGTTTCCCTCCTGGTTCTCTTGCCTAAATCTTTCTTTCTTTTTTTTTTTTTTTTTTCACCTTCATCATTAAAACATTCATAAAGCTCCAGTGAGGAAAGAAACGCACAGAAGTCATTTAAAACCTGCTCACACAAAGCTCAGGAGATCCAACTTCACAAGCCCTTTAATGACCTTTTAACAGCACGTTAATGACCTTGGAGCAGCGCTCCCCAGAGCGCCTCGCTCAGCCCCCGCACACCCAGGGGTGCCGCGCTCCCAAGGCAGAACCCAGCCCTTCAACTGTCCCATTCCAGGACTTCAGAGCAGTGTTAATAACGCCACTTGGTCACACTCAAGGTTTCACTGTGCCAGGTGCCTTTGCAGGACGCCGGCTCGCTCAGCACGCCTCGCACCCCGCACACCCCATCAAAAACGTGGCTCTGCAGGCAGCAAAAAAACAAACCAAAGGCTCGAGAAAGGCAGAAAAAGCCTCGAAAAAGAATATCACCGAGCTCCAAGGCAGCTTCCCCCCTCGCCCATGTTCCCCAGCTCCATCAGGAGGATGGAGGAGCTCCCTCCCTGCCAGGAGACACGCACGGAGCCGCAGATGTGAAGCGCTGCGTGCCAGCCTCACGGCTGTGAGAACCAGCCTGTGCTTTAGGGATCGCGCTGGGGGAAAATGTATTTTGGCTGACTTCAGCGTGATCGCTGCGGTCCTTGCTAACCCCGCTGCACCAGCAGCGTTCTTCTGGCTGAAGGACTTCATTGCTCCCTCCCCACCTCCCTTTTTAAGGAAAACTTAATCTCAGCAATCCGTTTTGAGGCACATACTTGGGAGAAAAATAGAAATTTCAAATTCCAGCTGGAGCTATTTCCCATGTTCATCAGGAATTTCCAGACCTAGCCTGACACCAATTTGCAGATTTTTGGTGAAATGTTGACAGCCCAGACAAAGAAGGCCAGACCTGCCTCTCGGGCGGCTTCAGGAAGGTTTTTTTGCAGGTTGCCTGCAAAATAAATTTCTCTCCCTCTCCCTTTGCCACCATAGGACCCTAAAGCCTTTATGCCTGGGGTCACCACATCTCTCCTTGGATGCGCATCCCCTAGAGACAGCTCATGTCTGTGCAGAGGGGACACCTCTCGGCGTGGTGTTTCCCCAGGGCTGCTGGGCTCAGCTCCACCCCGGGCAGGGCTCTGCAGAGGCGGTGCTGGCACTTGCAGGGGTAGGGGAAGGGAACGCAGGAGCATAAGGCAGAGGAAGCCGGTGAAGGAACAGCACTTCTTCGAAATGCCATGTCTAGCAGGTTAGGAAAAAAAAAAGTTGGAAAGAGAGGAGCTAATGGAACACCAGCTACCGCCTGGCTGCATTTCGTCTGGCAAAGCGATCTCACAGTCAGAGCCATGGCAGGAGGAGTGGAGGCACGCAGCTGCCTGCCGTCACAGCCTGCTTCTCCGGGGGAAACGAGCAGCAGAAACCACAAAACACCAAAGTGAGGAACCGGGGGTCCCAGCCCCACTGTTTCCCACAGCCGCCCCATCCCACTGCTCCCCAGCCCCGTCCTGACCTCCGAGGCTGCAGACATTTCCTTTCCCAAGAGCCACGGTCACCGAGGAGGTTGCAGCACACGCCTGTGCCTCCCGGCCCCCCGTGCATCCTGGTTTACGTTGCAACTGCTGTGATAAATCCGCTCCAGCACCCCCCACAGCCTCCCGCAGTACGGCGGCAGAAGTCATCCTTCATCCGTCTGTGGGATGAAGTCCGGGGCTCCGAGGGGCTTCGGGATGTCTTTGGGATATATTGCCTGCCTGCTTCTCCTTTTCCTCCACATCCCAGCGGAAATACTTTATGTCTTCTCTAAATGTTCCAACCCAGCACACAGCCGTCTGCTGCACCTGGGAGCTATCTGCATAATGCTCGCTGTTAGAGCCATCAGTTGTCAAGAAATAAAAGTTAATTCTCTTTCTCTTTCTTTTTTTTTTCCTTTAAGAAAATTGCAACTTCTATTCAAATCCTCTTAAGAGACTAAAAAAGAAGACAAAATAACCTGGAGTTTGCTCACGTTCTGGTGAAAACAACAGCAATCACCTCTTTTCCTCTTTTTCCCCCAGACTGGCCTGAGGGGGCTGTGCCCAGCCCCTGCCCCTTCCCCCAGCAGGTGCAGGAGGGGAGCTCTGCCCCCAGCCCATGGAGACATCAGACACAAGGAGGGCTCCCCGCTGAGCACCACTGCGGGTTTAGGTTGGGTATTAAGAACTTCGTTACCGAAAGGGTCGTTAGGCATTGGGATGGACTGCCCAGGGAAGCGGTGGAGTCACCATCTGTGAAGGTCTTTTAAAGACGTTTAGATGTAGGGATATGGTGTAGTGGAGGACTCGTTAGTGTTAGGTCAGAGGTTGGACGAGGTGCTCTTGGAGGTCTCTTCCAACCTGGATGTTTGTGTGATTCTGTTATGGGCTCCTTGGAGCAGAAGGCAAGGTGCACACACACCGAGCCTCCCAGTGCTCAGCACCAGCACCGAATCCTTGCCACGACGCACTCTGATGGCTTTCACAGGTACGTTTTTGCACGCAGGGAAGTGTTTCCATAAGAAAGGAGTGCAGGAAAAAAGCACCACTGCCTGCCCCTGCCTGCAGGATGCTCTCCGTGCCCACGCCTGCAGCTGACCCTGCGATCTCCTGCTCTCCACCTGGCCGGGGAACCACATAAATCCCTTGATGCAGGCGGCTGCTGAAGCACGTTCAGGGCTCACCCAGCTTGGCACGAGCCCCTGGTGCTCAACAAATCCTCTTGACCACGCAAAATCTCACCTCAGGAGCTACCTCCACCCTCGCCTCGCTGCCCCGAGGTGACCAGACGCCCAAAGCCTCTGCCCCATCCGCCTGTTCTCAGAGCAGAGAAAACCTGCTGGCAGAAAAAGCGATGCTTTAAAAATAGCCAGGCTGCTTGCTGAGAGATTTTGGATCAAAAATAGGGTATTCTGACATTCCTCCCGAGTGGAACGTTTTGAAGGAGGGCTGTGGCAATGAACCATGGTAATTCAGCATTGACCCCGTGGGGCAGCATCCATCCCTGGGACGGACAGAGCTGTCCCCTGCTCGCTGGGACCAGGAGCCACCCATGGGGACAGGGAGCACAGGGGGGTGACAGCAGGGTGACACAGCCAGGTGACACCCCTCGGGCTGTGAAGTGTCCCGTCCCCCCCCCCCAGCTGGCTCAGAGAGGAACAGATTCTCTCTCTTTTCTCCATGGAGAACTTAAATATGATTTCTACAAGAATATTTTGTGCACGTCAGCTGCAGGAACTGCGTTTTTGTGTTGAAAGCACACCAAAGACGTGGGGGAGGCGCTGCCAGCTAGCCCTGATGTCAGGCTAGGTTCCCTTCCCAACAAACCTCCATTTTCTGCCAATTCATTTACTAATCAACTCCATCTTTCAAATAATGAACTCATTTATGAAGACCTCGGCTGTGTCAAAAACCCTGGTTTACTCCCTGACACAGAAACTTCCCCATCACAGAGACCTCCCAGCCCCGGCCTCCCCAGCACCCCTGGCCAGGGCAGGATCTGGCCTTCCCAGATCAGAGCCACATCTGCACTTTTGGACAGCTGCATCTGATAGTTTAGTCTACAAGTCATTTCCTTTTCATTTAAAAATAATAATTAAAAAATCAGTGCATTTGGCCCTGCTTGCTCTCTCCAACCCCCTGGCCATGCCCAGACAGAGCCAGCTCTCTGGTGGCGCTGGGGACGGTGCTGCTGAGCCCTGGCACAGCCGTTCAGGAGAGAAGACAAAACACCCGTCACCTGATTGCTGGGGCTTGGGGGAGATTGCAAAAAGGGCACTGAAACCCCAGAGCATGAAGCGACGTGTTCCCAAACCGAAACACGAGGACGTGCCCGAGGTGCAGCCCCTGCAGGAGCAGCCCCGGTCCCTTCGGGGGATGTCACCAGCTCCTCCACCCGGCCCTGCCGTCCCCACCTGCTCCTGGCCCTCGTCGCTGCGAGGGACCTGCCTTACCCCATCGCCAAGGGCAAAGCTGCAGGTTCTCAAAGTCTTGTGCAGATGAATGGGTTGGCAAGGTCTTTAACATGGTTCAGGAAGGTTGCACTGGCTCGGCTACGCAGGTGGTGCAGCCAGCTCAGCCCCAGCCCCCTCCGGGAGCTGTGGGAATTGGGCAGAAATGTCTCTTTCTCTACCATGGGATTTAGGAACCTGCTTCCTGCAGAAATAAGCAGGGCAGTGCGTCTCGGTCTTGGTACTCAGGAAATAAATACTGCAACCCTTTGCAAGTGTTCTGGACTGGCAACGCTGCCACAAGGACTTTAAAATGAGCAAGCATCAAAAAAGAGGGCTGTACAAAGAAGGATTTGGGTTTTACCATCTCCTAGCGTAATGAGGTTCCTGGGATTTCAGAACCAGCTCCCCCTTTGCATCCCCAGGCAGAAATCCCACTGCAAAGCTTCCCCATCCCACCTCCGGTGAGCATCGGGGGAGCAGCGGGCTGTGGCCCCCAGCCCCGCTGGGATTGCTCACCCGGCGGGCACGGTAAAGTTCAAGCCGGGTAATTAGCGCTGCACTAATTACCGTCATTGTGGGACAGCAGCGTGCTGTCAAGGTTGACGTGCGCTGAACAGAAGCTGGTTTTTGTCGCTGAGCTGCTCCCTTGAGTTCTGGGGTGGGAAAGGCAGGGGAGGAGGATGTCATCGCAGATTTTTTTCCCCAGCTGACGGCCACGAGGGAGCGAAGCTTTTCAGCCTAGCGACCCATGGGAGGGGCTGCGGGTTGGATTCATCCCTCGCACCATGAAGGGAGCTGGGGACAAGGAGTCCCATGGCCACCAGCTGGCAGACAGGGGGTAACCCCACCACCTGCCCCCAGCGAGCAGAGCTCACAGAGGGGCTGAGGATGCTCGACCCCTCACTGGGCTCTCCCACGCTCGCCCTGCGAGGTGAAGGCAGGGCACGTGGCCAGGACAACTTCTTTAAAACCAGGGAGCAGAGCGCACACAAAAACCAACCTTGCGATGTGGGAGCAGCCATCCACCCATAGCGTACAGCCCGGGGCGGATGAGGTTTGTCCTGGGGAAACGTTTCGTTCTGCTCGGTTTGGTGTTCTCTTTTCATCACGTCCCAGCTGGAGACTGCTGCTGAGAACCAGGGCAATTGAGGGACACAAAGGCCCAACCTAGGCTATGCATACTGTGATTAATCAAATGTGGTTCACTGCGGAAGCCACCATCCCGTGCAGATGTCCCCATCCATCTGTGCCCCTGTGTCCTCCGTGTCCCCTGGATGTGGTTGGGTAGGGAACAGCAAGGGGGGCAACTTGGGGCACGCAGGAGCTGAAGGTCCCTGGGAACCAAACGCTGCCAAGGCTGCAACAGCCTCCAGAACACAGCTCCTCGTAAGGATTTCTAGGGCAACAGTGACTAAGGCAGGTTCTGGAAGGCCCTAGTTCCCCACCTGGTTAGGTAAAGGAAGAACCTTGCTTTCCATGAGCTCTCAGCGACCTCAGCTTTTATCAACCAGAACGCCAACAAGCCCAGCGAGGACACCTCAGGACCAGCTCTCCTCTCTCCACGAGCCCAAAGCACATTCAGCATCCTCCATCCTCCCTCGGGCACCCCTGCGGCACCAGGGGCCGCCGATGGGCAAAGTGCTCAGCACCGAGCAGCAGAAACCCTGCAGAGACAGGGGCGAGCTCAAAGCATGGACGCAGCAGGCACCCCAGGAGCTCCCCACTGCAGGCTCAGCTGCAGGTTTGGCAGCTCCAGGCGGTGGGGGGGGGGCGGGGGCGGGGGGGGGCACCTGCATTTGGGCTGTGCCTCCTGCCCCCAGCTCCTGCAGATGGGGATGCTGAGACATGTCCCAGCTGTGCTGGGTGGGGTTCCTGAGCTTTCCTCCTCAAACAACCTCAAAGCAGCCCAAAACCAGGAGGAATGAACGCCCCCGCCTCCCATCCTGCAGGGGGGAGCGGGGCTGAGCCTTAATCACTCGCAGCAATCGATAGCAGAATTAGCGCCAGCATCCCCTGCCCACCCAGGCCTGACATCAGCCCCATGGCTCTGCGGTGAATTTGGGGGAGCGGAGATGGATGTTTATATAGCACATACTGAGCATACACGAGGGGGCCAGCTGCTTGGCTGGAGGAGGAAGAGGAGGAGGAGTGCGGCTACGTCAGCCCGTGCAGCGGGGGCATCACCAGGCACCCACTCAGCCAGCAGCAGGCGGTGGCTTTCTTGCAAGAAACTCAAAGACGGGGCCTTGTCAGCGCCTGTCCCAACATGAGGGGACAGAGCAGCCCCACGCTGCATCGCGGCCCAGCCAAGGGCCTGCCTCACGCCCAAACCCCCTGCCCTCCTGGGGATGCTGTGTTGGGCCAGGGGTCTCCCAACAGCTCCGGGTGCCCGAGCCCCTCGCTGGCAGCAGCTGGAAGACGTCTGTCCGTGCTCTGACAGACACGGGCTGAGGCAAAGCAGCCGGGCTCACGGCCTTTATTTTGAGGCACACCTCCTCTCGCCCCGCCGCCCGGAGCGGTGCGCGCGGCTGTAGGCCTGCAGCACGCAGACTGCACCTCACGCTGCTCGACTAGAAAATCCTTCCCCCAAGGAAAGGTGTGTGTTTACCCTTCAAACCCTTTCCCAGCACGTTGGAGTTTAAAAGCAATGATTTTGACCCATGAAGTGTGAGAAATAAGGATGCAAGAGGCACTGGCATCCCTGGCGGCAGGGGAGGCAGGGGTACCCGGCCGTATTCATGCCTGGCAGTGGTAAATTTGGGGCTGGGGGCTGCTGGAGCCACCCACGGCTGGACCTGGCCTGCTGGCACGGAGAGCGGGCACTTAAATAAACAATGGGGAAAGTAGGAAATGAGGCTCTGTCTGGCCCGCTGCTGGCGGAAAGGTTTAGGACTTTATAACCCGGCCTGATCTGAAAGGATTTCGCGTGGGGATGCTGCCAAACCTCTGCTCTGCGCTCCAGCTCTCAGGATCACAAATAATGGCAAACGGCAGCGGTCCTGGAAGCTGCTGGATGGTTTGGCTGGAATTTTTCAAACAATTCCCCATGAGGCAGGCGTACAGCAAGTGTTCAATCCGAACGGCTCGAGCTGGGCAGAGGGACCCACCGGGCCTGAAGCACCCTCGGGGCAGCAGCTGGATGCAGTGGGCTCTGTGCGTGCACCCCCTGTGCCCCTGCACCTCCCTGTCCTGGGCAAAGGGACCAGAGGATTTAGGGGCAGTGGCTCTGCCACCTGCAGACAGACGCACGAGACCCAGCGCTGGAAGCTCAGCGAGCTCAGGCAGGTGACAGGGTGGTTTCCAGCTGGGGGGCAATCGCTCACCCAGGAATGTGCCACCTTTGTCATTGGTCATCCCCCCCCCCCCAATTTTTTTTTTTCTACAAGAGTGCATTTTTCACATCACATAGGAAGACAGAAATGCTGCTTCACTGCAGAAACCACTGTGCATCATTCTCCCTTTTTTTTCTCCTTTCTACAAGGAGAGGAGCCGACATCCCCCACAGGTCCCACACCAATCCCACACCCTAATACCAAAGAGCACTGGGGGATGTCAGAGAGCCCTGAGGGCACATCCCCATGCCCCCTCCGTGGGGCTGGGACCCCTGACCTGCCAGCAGAGAGCTTCCCCTCTGCAGCCCTGAGGGTTTCCACCAGCTCCCACCCTTAGCACAAGCACCCTTTGTGCCCGACTGTCCCCCAGACCAGGGGGCTGGATGCAGCAGGGTCACTGGAGTGACCCTCACCCTGTGCCCGTATCCCTGCTGCCCCACGTATTTCATTCTCTTACTTATTCTGAAGTACTCTGGGACAGGAGGTGCATTGTGAACGTATCCTGGCGGGCTCTGCCCTTTGCTGGGGGCTCTCGGAGCTCCTTCAAGCCTGAAACTTGTCATTCACAGGGGTGAGCAGCCCCAGGGGACCAGCACAGAGCTGCTCTGTGGCAGGCGGTGACCCCTGTGTTCAGGGCACTTTGGGTGTGTGGTCTGGGGTCTTATGAGGGGAAAAAAGCAATAGTGTCATATAATAGCATAACTGAGCACCCAGAGTAGCATGTACGCGCTGGAGGTCAAGTGCAGATGACTTGAGGGGTCCAGAGCTGTTATTTCTGGGTCCTTAAGCAATTTGATTTGCAAACTTGTTAAGATTAGCATGATTTTGTAAACTAGATATACACACAGAGACTAATGCCATCTATACCTTATAGAATATAAGCTCTGTACACGCACAAAGAGCACTAAGACCTTGCAATATATACCTAATTTTATATATTTACATCCATTTTTTTCATTTAAGCAAGTCCACAGACACATCCTCTCTACCAGCGCACCCCAGCAGGCCCCAGATCCGAGGAGCTTGCTGCGCGGTGCTGTACGTGACATTTCAGAGCACCAGATCTCCAGGAGAATAAATTACTGAAAGACAACTTTCACCAGCCCTCGAGCAAGAAATGCCATCTGCAGGAGCCAAGTGCTGCATCTTCAGATGCCACTCATCCCTTAATTAAGCAGATTTTAATTGGGTGACTCTAAGCTTTAATTAATGACGAATCATTCACGCACATCATTCATTTTTGGGTTGCGCTCGCAGACGGAATTTTTCCTGGTTTGGGAAGGTTTGCGTTTGGGGGGCTGGGTGGCAGTTTTGGTTCCTCTTCCTAAAACCGAGCATCCCGACCCCTGCGGGCACATCTGGGCAAGTGGGGGAGAGGGGAGAGGCTCAGCTGGGGCTGGAGCAACCCAAACGCGGGGAAATGCTGCCTGCAGCACAGGTTCGGGGTGATTCACTCAGCCCCATGTGTCCCATGCAGTGGCCGCGTGGCAACCAGCTCCCACCCACCTCCACGTAACGCTGCCCTAAATATCGTGCCCCTGTTTCCAGGCCAGTTTGCTGCGCTGGGTAAGGTGAGGATTAGTGCCCGAGGGACAGGTTCAGTTCGGTGCAAACGCTGCTTGTTTTAAATGGTGCGGGCATGCTTTGAGGCAGCAGCACTCATGAAGGGTAGGACCACATCCCCGGTGCCCTGGGTCCAGCCCCCACCCACTTCTGGCACCCTCAGTCCTCCCGGGATCATTACTGAGCACCTAATGGTGACAGCCACAAACACAACGCTGGTGACAGCTGGGTTCCCCTCCTGGATGGATCACCTCCCTCTTTGACAGCCCAAAGCTCCCCCCTGGGGCTTGGGAACTTCCAAAGTGCCTTCTCCTGAGCACAATCCTGATTTTGAACCCTCTTCCAGCCAGCAGCAGAGGAAGCGATGGTACCGACCCCGCGACTGTGATGCTGCAGAACCACCAACTGCTTGCTCCCCTGAGCCCCGCAGAAGACCAGCAGCCATCGCTCTCAGCCCTAAATCCGCAGGAAATCAGCCTGCAGCGGGTCTGGGCACGAGGCAGGACCCCATCAGCTGGGACCTTCGGCTGGGGGAGAGGGGGAAAGCTGGAAGCTGAGGGTGCGCAGGAGCAGGGGTTGCACGGGGGAAGCCGGGCACTGGGTAAGGGTGGAGGAGTTGTGGTTATGGGGATGGGGGGCACGGCAGGGGCAGAGCCTCAGCGCAGAGAGCTTTCTTCTGTGTCAAAACCCGAGAAACCCATATAATTGCAGCACCGAGTCCCGTTTGCTGGGGGACCTGCAACATTTTAGAGCTGCCGAAAATCTGCCCAAGCCCGTGGCCTGCACCAGCACAGCCAGCAGCAATCGAAGGTGAAGCCACACACCTGGCTGTCCTCAGGCTTCCTAGCACTGCAGGGGGCCCTGCTCCCACCCTGCACACAGCCCCCTACCTCCCCGCAGTTATTAGCTCCCAGCTTCCTCGCTTCCACCCCCAAATCCCCCCGGTGCCTTATCCACGCTTGGATCTCGCTCCAGTTTCAGCCACTGGAATGCGATTCCCAGCTCGGTTCCCAGGCTGCGGGCCGCATGGCTGCAGCCTGGCTTCCCAGCCAAGGATCAAGCAGAGTTAAGCTCCACTGAGATAACTCGGGGCTTTCCCTCTCCCAGCCACATTCCCACCGACCAGGCTCCAGGGGAGCCTCTGGCACGCCTTGTCCCGGGCCAAGCACGCATGTTTGGGGCAGGGGCCGTGCCGTCGGGGTCATGGCCTGCGAGCAGGACCCACAGGCGTTAGCACAACGCAGGCAGGGTAACGTTTGTCTTACGAGCAGCCAGAGCTTCCTGCAAAGCAAACATCCTCTTTTACATCAACGCGATGGAAGTGCTCCCCTCCAGCTCACCACTTCCCAGTGACACGTCCCAGCCCCACGCTCCAAATTTTGGAAGCTGCTCGCCTAAAGCCTCCACCCGGCCACCCAGTCCTGAGCCCCCGCTATGGGGGGGAGCCAGGCCCCCGCTGACCCCCAGCCTGGACAGGAGCCTCAGCCCCTGGGAAGGAAGGGGCCCAGCACCCCCAAAAAGTTGCAGTGAAAGTTTCCCGACCACGACCAGCCACGGAGGGGAAAGATGAGGGATGTGGAGACACGCTGCAGCACCCCAGATTTGAGTTTCATGCCCACAGAGAGAAAAGATGAGGGATGTGGAGGCACATCACAGCACCCCAAACATGAGTTTCATGCCCGCACAGCCTTGTTACGTTACACGTATGTTATGTTGTGTGATACACCCGAGGAGCTGTGCACGCTCCAACCGCCCTGCTCCTGCAGCGGGACCACCACCGCGCCCCCCTCCAGCACTGCCCTGCCACCGAAGCCCCTGGTGCCACACTGAGCCCCCCCACATTCCTGCCACACACTGAGCCCCCCCAGCTTCACTCCCCATTAACAGCAGCCCCCAGGGACATGTCCGCCACCCCCCCAGCGCCCCAGTCCGGCACCAGCCGCGATTCGGGACGGTGGGAGGTGGGACCCCCCCCCACCCAGCAGCCGGGGACCCCCGAGCACCGGGCCGGGGGGGCAGCCCCGAGGCTGCAGGAGAGGACAATGCACACTGCCGTGCCCGGGGCCGCAATCCTGGGTGAATAGTGCATCCTAGCGGACACCGCCTCGCCTCCTCTCCCGGAGCATCCCCACCGGCCGGCGGGGAGCGCGGGGAGCGTGGGGAGCGAGGACCCCCGGGCGAGCCTCCCCTTGCTCCCCCCCCCCCTCCGCCACCTTCCACCCCACCCCCGTGGGGGGGGTGCAGCTCTTACCTGGGTACATCCCAGAGCCCGTCTCGGGGGGCTCCAGCCCCGCTGCTCCCAGGGGCAGGGCGCAGAGCAGCGCCAGAGCCAGCGCCCCGCAGCGCATCGTGCGCCCCGGCCCCGGCCCCGGCCCCGGCCCTGTTCCCGGCCCGGCGCATCCCGGCCCCGCCGCCCCCGCCCCCGCCCCGCCCCGCCGGCCCCCCGCAAGGGGGGGGGGGGGGGGGGGGGGGGACACCCGACACCCTCCCCTCCCTCCGCCCCCCCCGGCACACGGAGGGGGGACACGCGTAACCCCTCCCCCGCCTGCATTGCCGGGCCGTGCACACGCAGCCGGGGGCGCAGGGGTTAATGATGCCCCCCGGAGGTTTGGGGCACCGTTGGTAAACGAGACTGGGACCTCCCCCACCCCCCCCCCCAAAAAAAAAAAAAATAACACACAAATGTTGATGCAGGTGTTATTGGGGTGTTTATCCCCAGTAAATAATATCTGGGGCTGGGGGCAGGACCCCAAACCTCCTGCCAGAGCTGTCCTCGTGTCCTCTGGGCTTCCCGGGGGCCCCCCCCCCCCCCCCTCGGGGCGGGGGGGGGGTTAAACCCCCCCCCCCCCCCCATGCCGGGGGCTTTGAGAAGCGGGGTGGCTGCGGTGGGCACCCACGGGGCACTGCCACCCCCTGCTGCGCCGGCCAAACCAAGGGGCGTCAGGGCGGGAGGTGTTTGCGGGCAGGTGCCCCCCGGTGAGTTTGCCCCATAAATGCCCCAGGCGGTGGCTGTGCATCACTCAGCCCCGTGTCCCCCCGCATGTCCTGCTCCTGTGTCCCCACATCGTGTCCTGCTCCTGTCCCCACCCCCAGCCCTTCCCCTCCTGCACACCGAGGGCATCCCAGAGACGAAGGTCAGAAACACTCAAGGAGCCGCTTTCCTTGCGGCGCAGAGGATTTTATTCACCGAGAACATGTGACACGGGTTTGGCTTTTCTGTCTCAGGTGTTGCTGGACCCCATCGATCTCCACAGCTGTGACCTTCTGAAATTCTCCTGCTGCAGTTCTTGTCTGCCCTGCAGCAGAGCTCTACGGGGGACGTGCAACCTGCCTCGTGGTGCAGAGGCTCTGCCCTTTGCTCCTTGCCCAGACCGACATCCCACCGCAGCAGCAGATTTTAGGTGGATCACCTGCACACCCCCGCCTTTTAAATGCTCTCCACTCCAACAGGAGGACAAAAAAAAAAAAAAAAAAAGATAAAAACTTGTGAAAGAAATGCGTTTACTCTGCCACAGCCCCGACCACACAGCGGCACCTTGTCACGCAGGCGATCCTTTTGCTGGACCCAGTGACACAACCTCACCCGCTCCCTTCCTCGGGTTCCCGCAGGATAAGGGGGCTTTGCCTGCGGTGGGTGCCGCAGACCCCTGCGGGCACAGCTGGGCTGGGACCGTGCCTCTGCCCCGCTTGTGCTGGGCTGGGCAGGGAGAAGGCTGCCAGGAAGAGAGAAATAATAAAAACAGACGTAGACAAAGCCAGTGCTGGGATATTCTGTTTCAGAGCAATCACAGAAAGTGGAGACAAGGACAAAATGAACAAGCTGTGGTTAGTGATAGGGTTTCTTGGCCTTGTCACAGCTCTGCTCCATCAGCATTTGCCAGTGCGTCCTCTGCAGGTGAGGGGGCTCCGTCCTGCTTTTTTCCATCCATTGGCTCGGGAGATGTTTTGCTCTGGCCTCCTGTCCCAGACAGCCTCAGCAGCGCTGCTCCCTCACCTCAGGGCTTCCCCCAAATGTCCGCACGGCGTTACCAGAGCCCCCTCCTCCATGGCAGCGCAGAGCTCCTTGCAGCTATCGCTGTAGATCCGTCCCGGACCTTCTTCACTGTTCTTACTGCTTCTTTGCATCACCTCCAGTTAACTATCGCCTGTTAGGGAGATGCCAAATTCCCGGTGTCACCTCACTAGCTCCCTACTAGGAGCCTGTGGATGCACAACAACCACACGTGCTCCAGGGATTTTAAACACTGAGACATGAAGGAAGCAGGAGCCTGTGCAGGAGCCCTTGTCCTCGTTCTGCGCTCACTTGCTGGTGACTCTGGGCAACTCGGTCTCCGTCAGGTGCCTCAGTTTCCTTTCTGAATTGAACGAGGATGCTAAACCAGCCTCTTTTGCCAATTATTTGGGGATGTGCTGAGGGAAAGCGTTAAGCATTATTACCACCAGACACTGCTGTATCATGCTTCCCACAGCTCTGCAAACACCAGGACAGCTACCCGGGGCTGCTCAAGAGGATTGAATCTGAGCCAGCTGCTGGGACGGGCAATTTGTCACCTTGGAGTCCTTGGCACACGGGGCTGGAACAGGGACCCGGGCGGGTGGCACGGGGCTCTCCTGCTCCCGGTGCACAAAAGGCCAGGTGAGCCCTGGGCTCAGATGTGTGCAGCTCTCACCCGCAGCTTTCTGCGTCCTAAGGCAAACGTCTCAGGGAACGACCTCTACGAGCAGCGAGGGGCTGTGAATCAGCCTTTTTCCTCTGCTGTTCCCTAGAAAGTAGAAAAGGCCTGAAAATGCTACCCCCTAATGGCAAAACGAGGTGTGGGGACTGGGAAATGCTCCTGCAGGTTCTGTCTGCAGGGCTAGAACAGCTACTGGGGGCTGAAACACAGCAGCAAGGTGTGCCTCTGGGGACAGAGCCCGAGCAAACCCGCTCACAGCTGTACATCAATGGCGTTATGCCGGCTCTGAGACCCAGTGGCCTGCAAGAAGTCCACCGGAGGGAAAATATGGCCCAAGGGCTGTTGCTTTCCACCAGAACAAACACAGGGCCACTTAGCGGAGGCCTGCTGGACTCAAAGCCATTTGTTCCAGCCCCCTCCTGCCCCTCCAGGGCAGGCAGGGACCCTGCCTCGCCAGCCCCTCCGCCCCAGGACCAGCACCGGCTGGGCTCTCACAAGCTGAGGGAAGAGGCTCGTATGCAATAAAGATGATAAAAATAAAATTAAAAGCCCCCAAAAGGCTTTCAGGATTTGGAAACACACAGGATTGTAAGCTGGTGATGGAGCTCCTGCGTGCTGCGCATCTGGAGGGCAGAGGGTGCTGCTTCCAGCTCCCCGATGGCCACGGGGCACTGACCCCAGGGGTCCCGGCTGCAGTTGGGATGCACACTTACGCTCAGGTCTTGCAGTATTTTTCAGACCTTTTCTTGTACGTTGCTCAGACACATTCAGAAATCTCAATTTCCTCTGTTTGTTTGGGATATCTCAAAAAAAAAAAAAAAAAAAAAAAAAAAAAAAAGAAAAAAAAAAAGGAGAAAAGAAAGAAAAATCCTACACTTCTCCCCTGTGCTTCACTGTCCCCAGCTCCAAAGGAACCCAGACCCCACACAGCTCAGGCAGAAGTTACTCTGCTCTAGACTTTGCCAATAACTTGCTGTGGGACCTCAAGCCAAACCATTTTCTTCCCATGCTAGAGCCTGACCTGTTGATGGAGAGGGAAAAGACCTTCTCCTTGCTATACACGTGGCCTGGGTGGGACCTCGAGTGTCTCATCACAGCAAAGATGCAACAAGAAGAAGAGTGAATCCTAAACTAGACCTTGGGCTCTGAAGAGCACCGAAAAATGCAAAAATGCAATGCTCTTTCTTCCACCTGTGCTCTCCAACTACTGGTAATTATTATTTTTCCAATACTGGAGAGTTCCTGGAGTCGTCAGAAGTGTCACGACAGCAGACCCCGGTGAGGGAGATTCACGCAGTGCTCATCCCGGGTAAGAAATAAGGTTATCCAGGTACCAGAAGAAATGGAAAGTTCCTTCCTTGTGTGCCACCAGCCCTGGGGTTTGCCTTCCTCTGCTACAAGCCTTGGTAGCAGGAACTTCAAGGTCCTCTCAGCAAGCATTATTCTTATTACTCATTTTTTAACAAGCGCTGCAGTACGCGTTGGACACCCAGCAGCCCCCGTGCTGCTGATTCCATGCCCGTGCCTATCCAAGGTAGCACCAAAAAGTCTCGCTGGGAGAGGGAAAGGTTTAAAAAGGGTGAATGCCAAAGGGAGCCTTGCCAGCGTTTGTGTACCTCAACAAGAGAAAGGTCCCTCTGTTAGCGTCCTCCTGCAAGCTGCAGGAATCAATCACTGCTAGTTGCTTTTCTTTATGGAACCCCTCAATTAAATGATGCGATTTTGCTGCCTGCTGGACTCCAGGAATCGTAACCTCCACACTGGATCCACTCTGCAAGGGCAAATTTGCCAACAACTCCCTACTCAAACCGGGCGTCTGCAGGGCAACACCCCCAGGCACGGCCAGTTGCCGACGGCAATCCCAGTTGGGCACCGAATCCGCTTTCACGCCGGGTTTCACAGGCTGCCCCTGGAGGCGGTGGCAAAGGCAAGCTTCGGTCGGAGGCTGCGCTGGGGCTGGCGGGCTCCCGGTCACCAGGCACACTGCACACACCGTCTTTGAATTTGTAAGGTTTTTTGCTAAGTTTTTATTTTAATTCAAGGACTTTGCTTCATACAAAATGTAATTGTAGAAACAACTGCAGAATTCAAAGTTTGGCTGATAAATATTACTCAGGCAGCAAACTAGGCAATCACAGAACCTTTTTTTCTCTTTTTTTTTTTTCCTTTTTTTTTTTTTGGGCAAAGTTCCAGTTGTGTTGCATGGTTGGAACTTTTGTAATTTTTAACACTGTTTTTTTAAATATAAAGTTTTGCAACAAACCCCAATTTATATCAAATATAATTAAAAATTAACAACCGATGAATACATTGTATCAAAAAAGTACGAAGATAAACATTTTCCATGCACATACTTTTTATATATATGTATATATGTATATATTTTACATGCAAACATTACTTATTCAAAGTACAGCCACTACGAGACTGGTTCTGGATGCAGAAAAACTGATCGGTGCAATTCAAGTTTGGCAACTCACTATGAGGATTCTTGGAAATATGATGTATGCATTTAAGAGACAGCAGAGAGGCTGTAAAAATAGAGGAGAAAGGGTTATATGAACAACCGTGGTCAGGCTTGACTGTCACCGTCAGCGTTTGAAGCAACGCCTACGAGGCGGGTGGAGGGTTCGACAACTGGAGCTTCTTCTTCGTGTTCTGCATTAGGACTGAAGTGATCCCACGCCATCGCTGGGCTGTGCGCTTCCAGGGGGGGTCGGTGAGGGGCTGGGGGGTCTCAGGTCTAAAACGATGGGGGAAGGGGCAAGGCAGAGGGGAGAAAAGGCAAAATTGTTGGGTACGGAAAGACATCTCTTTTGCTTTCCGGTGTGGGTACAATGTTTGCATGCACTGTCAGAGAGATTGCGTTTTCCCTCTCCCTCCTTGGAGTGAAATAGTAATGTTTCCTTTAAAATTTCAAATAAAGTGTTTGTGCCTTCATATAAGGAAAATGTATAAAACATTTGGTCACAATCATGCTGAAGCCTGAAACAGGAAGATCCAGCAGATAAAGCTACAGAATGGATGAAGGTCTTTCTGTCTGTGGTGTGGATGTGTTTCCTTACGTGTCATCTTGTTGCATAGCCCTCCGTTTGCAAATTACAGCCATTACCCATAGCGGACCTCTGGCTACCGCACTTCCTTTATTCAAAGTGCACATAAATACAGAGACAGAGATAGAGACAGGAGTTATCCTTTCGCAGAATCCAGGGATGAGATCGGCCAGAGATTATCATTTAGTAACGGAACAGAAAACACGCAACGAAAACGCAACAGGTTGAATTTTTCTCAACAGAAAAGCTACAGGAGATGTGAAGAACCACCCTACAGCAGACCGCTCCCCGCGGGAGGCCGCAGGGCTTTGCCGAGAGCATCAGCGACCTCCTGAGCGTTTTGGTAGCATCGATGCCCTGAAACCCCCTCACGGCCAAACCTGTCACCAGGGCCCACCGGGCTCTCCCCCCGGTTTAAGCGACCGCTTTGCCTTGAGAAGTTTCACAGTTCTGGGGCTTGGTAGAGCCTCCCACCAAATGCATCGGTCCAATCCTTTCCTCTTTCCTATCACTGTTTTTTTGCTCTACCGGCACCTCCCACCCCTCCTCCTCTAACTTTCTGCCAGCGTCTCCTGGCCTCCCTGTGCCCCAAATTAGCCCTACAGAAGTTCGTCAAAGCCATGGACACCGGGTCCTGCCCAGGCTATTCTTTCGGCGCTTCCTCCCTGCCGGCAAATCACCTTTGCCTCTTTCCCCGGCTCAAAGTGCAGAAATCCACACGTGCAACAAAATAAAGAAATCGTCCAACACAAGAGTCGTTGCAAGAACACAGAAATCTCATCCCTGAGAATCAGAGTTAGAGGTTTTGCTTTTTCATATTTTTTTTTTGTTTTGTTTTTTCTCTTTTGAACAGGCAATAAAAACAAGACTCTCTCCATCTGCCCCCAACACAAACGACGCACCACGGGACACGGCCGCAGCTCTCGCAGCCCGACTACGACTAGACATGCAGTGCGAAAGATGCTTCTGCAGGAGCACCGCTGCCAACGCTGCGCCGCCAGCCCTGCGCCTCTCCCGCAGGACCTAAGCGCCAGTCCACGAGCAAAGGCCAGTTTCTTCTGCTGCAGTTACACCCCTCCCGCTCCCAACAATTAAATTATAATTAAAAAAAGAAAAGAAAAAGAAGGCCAACAAAACCCAAAGCAACCCCAAAGCGTGTTTTGCCTTCCCCACTGTCAGCTTCCAGCCCGGCGCAGGAGGAGCCGGCCGAGCCAGGCGCGGGGGCAGCCGAGCCGAGCGGCTCCTCCGGGCGCTGCCCCTGCCCCCTGCGCTCCCCAGGTCCGAAGCGAGAGGTTTGCATCGTCGCTGTGAAAGATTTCAAAGGTTAGGCACTTAGTAGTGAACAACTGGAGCATTCGGTAGAAACGGTGGGACCTGGAATGACAATTGGACTGATTCTCTACGTAAAGAGTAATTTTTTTCTTTTTTTTTCCATTTTCTTTTTTTTTTTTTTACTGTACAATTTACAAAAATGCACACAATGAAAAGTTAAAGTTCTATCTAATAGCTTGATATAAAACCAATAACATTTCTTCTTCTCACCCCTACACTTTTTTCCTTTTTTTTCCTGTTTTTTAGGTTTTCTTTTTTTTTTTCCTTTTTTTTTTTTTTTCCTTTTTTTGCTAAATCAAGCTTATATTGTAAACAAGACAAAACAGTGAGGGCGTGTTGCAGTCGACAGGAGAGAGGGACGGGAAGAAAAGTCTCAGCAGCAAGGAAGCAGTCCTGACGAAGGGGCTCTGGGTGGCTCTCTGGTGGCTGGGTGGGAAGGACCCGAAGTGGCGATGAGCGTGAGGGGGCCACGCAGCGGCGGGGGCAAAGCAGCGAGTTCCTGGCTCGGCTGGGAAGGGGCGCTGCGGCTGAACATCAAGTCCCAACGGACCGTCCTTTGTTCCGATCTGCGGGTTGTTTTTTGTTTTTTCCTCCTCTCCCAGTTCCTTAGGTAGATCTCTTCCCTCTCGGCGCTGAACGAGATAAAACGCGGGGTCAAGCTTTGTTCGCCGGTGTCCGTTTTTGCAACCCCAGCTCCCGCCCCGGCTGGGGTGGGGAGAAAAATAAAAAATAAAGAAATAGCCCAACCAAAATGGTGCCAAGCCCGAAAAGGATTGACGGCCTGCTTGTCTGCCGTTGTGGCTCCTCGCGTGCCTCGCGGGTTTGGCATCTGGTGCACGTCTTTGAAGGCAGCAGGGAGGTGGGCGAGGAGGGGGGAGAGATGCGCTGCCCCCCAGGAGGGAGCCTTCTTCCTTGGTATATTTTAGTGGGGAAAAAAAAAAAAGAAAAAAAAGAAAAAAAAAATAATAAAAGGGCAGGAGAGAGGCTGCACAAGTGTCTCCGGAGGTCTCGGAGCGGGGCAGAGCAGTTCTGGCGGCGGGGGCTGTCCCCAGGCACCGCGTGTCTGAGCGCACAGCCTTCCAGATGATAAAACTCATCGACTTTGCACGCCTCCGAGGGCTTCGCCGTGCCGCTAGCACCAGTCGTCCTCGTCGGCTTCGTGGTAGTAGCTCCGTCCCCGGGCGCCGGTGCCGGGGCCCGTGTTGAGCCCCAGCGTGTAGTGGTAGCCGTTGGGCACCCGGCGGGCTTGGTGAGACTGGGAGGTCAAGGAGGAGACGTAAGAAGTCCTGGAGGAACGCCCCGAGTTGGTGGCCACCGCCTCCTCGAAGGTGAGCGTGTCCTCGGGCGCCGCGCCGCAGGGGCTGTCGGCGGCGTCGCGGTGGCCCAGGTAGGGGTCGGAGCCGATGCGGGCCACCGCGGCCGGGGGCGGCTGCTGGTCCCCGCGCAGCAGCGCGTTGTGCTCGGACAGACCGCGGCTCAGGCGTCCCGGGGAGAAAGGGGGCAGGCCGCCCGGGGAGGTGGTGAAGTGGACGGGCGAGGAGTTGGCGGTCTTGTAAGTGATGCTGGGGCGTGGGGTCAGGGGGGTCTGCGGGAGCTGCCTCCGACCCCGGCAGGGGGTACTAGCACCAGATGTCGACAGCAAGGGGCTCCCGTTAACCGAACCACTGCCCTAGATAAAAATTGGAACAGAGCAAATGAAAAAATAAAAAAAAGGGAAACGCCGGACGAACACAAAGGCAGGCAGGTGTAAAACAGAAGGAGAAGCGACAGGGGGGAGAGACAAGTCACAAGAGGAAAGAGAAGCAAAAAAAAGAGAGAGTTTAGACACGCACAGTCAGGGGAAGGAGGTTCTCGAGAAATAATCGAACAAGAGATGTGAAGAGCTGGAGAATTAAGGGTCTGCGAGGAGCAGGTAGGGACAGAAACGATCAGAGCATCGGTAGGACGCAAACTGGCAGACGGCTCCAACAGCAGGGGACACTGCCCGGGGGGAAGGCACCCACAGCACACACAGTCCCGACATGCCCCTTACCTCAGCAACGCCATGGGCAGCTCAAAAACCTGCTGTTTTTGTTTGTTTGTTTTGTTTTGTTGTGTTTTTTTAGCTTGTTTTTTGGCAAGCACAATTTTGCAAAACAGCACTCTCTGCTTTGGGGTGAAGTTTTGCTTGACTTCACCTGATGGTTGTGAGTGCTGATGCTCAAAACTGGGTTATGCAGGAGGAGGATTGGAGGACTGACTTTTTTTTTTTTCATAGTTTTAGGGATAAAATACATTTTGATTAAATAGCTACTTCCTGAAGAAACAGCAAAAAAAAAAAAAAAAAAGATTTTTGGATAGGCTTTAACAAGAGGGCTCCCTAAAGAAAAACACTGAAAAATGTGTCCACCTTCTTGTTAGTATTACACCTGTACTATCTTAATGGCAGAAGAGACCGGCAGCTTCCTGCATTACCAACAGCAATCAACTAAGCTACAACAAAGAAAAAAAGTGCCCTGAGCGAGAGGAGCAGCCCTTGTTTGGCATTTCTGTTCACCTTCTCCCTGGGCACGGCAGGAACAGCTCTGGAAGCACATTTTAAGACTCCCTTCACCCTTTCTGCTACAGCCCCGTGGTCCCAGCCAAGCTTTCCCCACAGTGGTGGAGGTGAGGGAGATGCTGACCACCACCCGGTGACCTAAACTGTCCAAGGGAGGAAGCCCAGATCTTTCCAAGGGCCCTAGGCTCAAAATTAAAATACTCATTTAAAGAAACCAAAAACATACATGATATTTAAAATTCTGGTAAGCCAAGCATGTAGGAGAGCCCTTCCTGAGCCACCAGCAGGCTGCAGACCTAGTGGGGTTTGGAGCATGGCCAGAGCCCCCTCCTGGCACGCCATGCCCTGTTAGCAGGGATCCTCCTGGCCTGGGCTGAGCCCTTCCCTTCCCCCAGGTCCTGCCTTTCCCTAAGTTCCTGCTTGCCCTTGCTCTGGTTTTCCCTCACGGCTCGGGAGCAGCTTTGCAGATTGATCTGTCACCAGGGGAACAGGGCGTATTCCCCAAAAATACAAATAGATAAATATAAAGGATGTACCTGTTCCACAGCACAGCACAACACAGGACAGCTCTGAGGCCCACACACCAGCAGCTGGGGCCTGACGCTGCTGACACCACTAACACGAGCGAACCCAGCTGGAATCAGTGCAGCAGTCTGGAAGGCCCAGACAAGGCTCAGGCCTTCCAGGCTGCTGCACTGAACCTGTTAGCAAGGGAGTCGCTGGTATGGGCGCTCTGCGAGAGGCACTGAGTCACTTCGTGGATGGCTGGTAAAAAACTATCAGGTGACATTTCCTTCCCTGTCCTGCACCTGAAGCAGCAAGCAGGATCTTTGCAGCAGGGGCTGTTGTGATAGGACAGGGCACAACGGTTTTGGACTTAAAGAGGCTAGGTTTTGGTTGGGTGTAAGGAGTTTTTCAGAATGAGGGTGCTGAGACACTGGAACAAGGTGCACAGAGAAGCCGTGCATCAGTAGAAGTGTCCGAAGTCCTTTGAGCAGCCTTGCCTGGTGAAAGATGTCCCTGGCTTGGACGGGGGCTTGGACTGGGTGACCTCTAAGGGTTCCTTCCAGCCCAAACCATCCTACAGTAAGCAAGACCTCAAAGGCTTTACCTCCCCCTGCCTGTCTCCTTTGCCTTAAACAAACCCCAGAAGAGGTGCGCGGGTCCCTGGCAGAACCCAGGGCTCTCCTCCCAGCCCGCGCCCCCTCACCTGTCTGTGTGGGCCTTGCTCCGGCCCCCCGTTGGGCGAGGTGGGCCTGCTCTGATCCGCAGACTTGGGCTGGGAGCGGTCCCGGCTGCCGTAGCGATCGCAGGAGTAGAAGCGCTGCTTTTCGGAGGAGGAGGAGGAGTGCTGCTTCCTCTCCTGGGACCGGCCGCGCTCCTGCTTCTTGTCCTTGGAAGAAGACTCACCAGACTGGGCCACTGAAAGGAGAACGTTGGTCAGGGGTCACCAACACGCTCCTTCCACGGGGACAGGACCCCAAATCACACCAAGTGCCCACCCCGAAGGGAGGAGAAGGACAAGTCCCTGCTAAAGGCAAAGCTCGTACCGGCTTCCCCGTCGGCCAGCTGATGCGGGGACCTGTCCAAGGACTTCTGCTTCTTCTCTTTCCGCCGGTGGCAGCGGTGGTGGTGGTGGTGGTGCACCTGGTCGGTCGGCATGCGCTCCAGGGAGTACTCGTAGAGGTGCATGGCGTGCGGGCGCTGCGGGGTCAGCGTGGAGATGGAGCGCTTCATGGGGCTCGTGTCCGGGATGGGCTGCGAGGGACAGGGGCACAGGGAGCGGGGTGAGCGGGCAGGCGCTGCAGGCACCCTGCTCCACCGCTCGGCTCCCACGGGAGGGGGGTTAGGGTGAGAGACGGGGGCAAGGAGGGGCAGGAGAGAAATGGTTAACCGGCTACGACTGGAACGGGCAGAAGGATTGTGGAATGGCAGACTTAGCACTAGTTTGAGGAGTAGGTGTGAGCTCCGTTTGCTGAAATGGGCTTTGCTTTCAGCATTGTGCCAACCCACAGCTACCGCGGCGCAGCAGGACGCAGCACAGCACACCAAGCACGGCGCCACAGGAGGCAGCAGGAGTGAGCAGGGGCACAGGGCAGCACGGCAGCCAAGCATCTCACAAAGAGTTCTCCAAGACCAGTTTCACCCAAAGCTGCTTCGGGGCCTGTGAGCATCCCAAAGCAACTCCAAAGAAGGAAGCATGAAAGCGTTTGTGGGCACCATGTGGAAAGGAAGGAAAATCAGAAATAAATAAATGGGCAAGGTGCAGGGCAAGCCACCTAATAACTGTGTCTGTCTCCCTGCACTTGGGGGTGATTTCCATCAAACTGCTGAACCTCCCATCTTGTCTCACCACTGCTCCTCCAAGCCTTTGTGGCTGGGACAAGCAGGGATCACTTATCCCCTGCAACTCCACCAGGACATCTCCAGAAATGCCTACTGAGGCTTGTTGTGGCAGTTTTCAAGTCATCCATGGCCTGAGAGCCAAACATTAGGACCCTGTGCGGCCCTCCAGCCTCCCACGGGCACTGCTGGCCACTGCCTCTGCCCTGGTGGCAGCTCTGGACTCTGCTCCCTTCCCTCTGGGTTCAAAACCTTACAAAGATGTTCTGCAGAAAACAAGACAAGCAGACTGCAGGGCAGCTATTCTCACCTCCCTACTGCCCAGCCACCAGCTATAAACTCAGAAAACAGGAAAAATCCCTGTGTTTCCCTCTCTTTCACTCTGCTGGCCTCCAGCTGCTTTACAGACTGCTCCAAGGTGGAGGCAGGGCTTTGTCCATCCTTTGCAGGTTTCCTGAGGTCCACCTTCACATCGGAGCTCCTGACAGAGGAAAGCCCTGGGAGCACAGAGGTCCAGCCTGGTGGGGAGGGAGCTCAGGATGTCCTTCAGCCCTTCATTCCTCAGCCCTGAGTCCTCAGCCCAATACGTGCCTCAAGGGCCACTTCCAGCAGAACATTTATTTTGCTTACCGTAACCTTTCCAGAGAGCCTTGCATTATTTTTATCATCCCTGTTATTTTGTTTGCTTAGCCTGGGTTTCCAATCTCGGCTGCCCCTTGATATTTGCACAACGCAGAGCCGGTCTCTCTGCAGCCCCGGCTGGTATTTTGGGCAGGACGAGCCACTCTCCCTGCCGGCGTGCTGTCACAGCTCTCTCTCCTTGAATGCAAAGGGGCAGCCTGAGCTCCATTTTCAGCTGCTTCACCCAAACCTTGGTGTTTCCCATCCGTGGGCAAGGTGCAGTGTTAGGGCTGCAAATTGTGCTGCAGGCCTGAGGGGGGGACACAGCACAGCCTGTGGCATCGCGGCGTGCCCGCGGGTGTCAGCTTGAACAGTGATGTGACACTGTGCTGTGCCACACCGCTCTCCTCCCAGTCACACTTCGGCGCTTCAGGTCTGTCCTACCTGCTTACCATGGGGCCAGGAGATGCAGGAGCGGGTTAATGATGAAGGAGGACCATAACGTGGCAGTCAGATTCACAACTTGACTGATGGGGGGCAAAAAAAGTGAAAATACTTCCAACTAAAAACACTTATCAGTGTTTCCTAAATCCTTTTGGGAGCTGCCAGGAAGAAGACAAATTTCCCAACAATGAGCCAACCAAATCTATAAAAAATTGATGTTTCTTTTTGGACCCAATTCTCTGCTTA
Source organism: Heteronetta atricapilla (assembly GCA_011075105.1). Classification (NCBI taxonomy): domain Eukaryota; kingdom Metazoa; phylum Chordata; class Aves; order Anseriformes; family Anatidae; genus Heteronetta; species Heteronetta atricapilla. Next base: position 2,390,289 of record CM021747.1, on the reverse strand, counting down.
TTTCAAGGCCAGAAGCTGCTGCTGACCCTAATGGGAAGTGGATTTTAGCAAGGCAAAGCACGCCCTCCCCAGAAATCCTGACGATGCTCTCCTTACATTAACGGGGCACGCACAAGCCTCGGGAGACCATACCATAACCCCTCAGAGACTGACTAATTGCCCCCTCATTAGCAAGCCGATAGTTTTCACCTCCTAAATCCCTGCGCAACAAGGCATACAAACCAAATAAATAAGCAAACCAAAGCAAAACCCCTGCTACCAGCGTGCGGCGTGCAGGCGTGGGTGGAGGGAACTGCAGCACAGGGGGAAGAGACAGCAGCTGCGCCGGTGCGACATTGTGCTCCAGATGGGAAGGGAGAAAAGTAAAGGGTTAAGGAAGGTTAATCGTTTCTTAACACAGATTTAATAGGATACAACTTAGTGCAAACTACATACTGCTAGGTAACTCCCAGGTGACCGTGCTTTGCTCCTCTGCAAACAATTCGGACAAGATGAGAGACATTATTTGAAGCAGCCCCACAGTACAGCCATGGTCAGACATCGCGGCAGATGGGCAGCAGACACGGGGAGGGCGGGGAGGGACAGAGGGAAGAGGGGGGTTGAAAGCATAGGGAGGTGGTTTTTTTTAATGGCAAAGGAAAAAAAAGATGGAGGAATGACAGATAAACAAGAAGGGGGATGTTCAGAACTCAGGAGGAAACGGAAAGCATCACAAATAAGAGTTATGAAGAATTCAAAGTTTGGGGGAGCGGAGGCAGCGTGTGAGAGGAAGGGTGGAGGGCACAGAGGGGGAAGACACAGAGAGTACATCGGTTATTCGGCTGAAGCTACAACCACCAGAACATTACATTACCACGTGAGGACAGATCTGCTCAGGTACCATGGGCCTGATTCATACCAGACTAGGGAGATCTCCTGGGGTAGCTGCGCCCTGGGGACAGGGACTGTGCTGCGAGCAAGGGGAGGTCGGGCACGGATGGGACCCTTGCTCCTAAAGGCAGCAGTGGCTGCAGGGTGCAGCAGGAGCAGCCCAGGAGAGTTCCTCTCTGCTCAGGGGCTCTGAGCACAGGGCTTGTCCTGTCTCTGACAGTGTTAAATCGCAGACATGCTGTCTGGGACCGCAATGGAGAGGAGTTTCCCAAGAAAAGGCTCGTGCCACCAGCTTTCCTGTTGGCAGCTCCATTGCCTTGCAAGGGAATATGCTACTTGAGGCCTGGAATAAAGGACAACTTTGTTCTGGTAGGGAGGGAGTACAGGATTGTTTGGGGGTCTGTTTCTTTTATCAAGCATCTCGACTAGTATTGCTAACCCAGAGAATCCCAGAAGACAAGGTCCTATTCAGTGATTTTCTGGAGCTCTCACACAGAGTGCAGTTTCTCATGTCAGCTGGGAAATTTGTTAGCCAGCAAAGCGTAGCTTGCACCAGCCTAAGCACATTTGCAAACCGATTTAATCTGTTGGAGCTATTACTGTGCACGCAAGACACAGTCTTCAAGTTTTAGGATGCAGAACATCTTCCACGTCCTGCTTCCCACGGAGAGCAGTGGGGAAGAGCCCATGGGCTGCTCACTTCTTACTGCATGAATCAGGCCCTTTGAGCAAGAGAGACACGACTATGGGGTGCTCAGACACACAGGAGGCAGGATGATATCTGGAGAGCATCTGGGTTAACAAGCTGGCAGCGAACACGAGGAGTACCCAAAAATGATTTGTGAAAACCATGACATCCTATGCACTAAGGAGCGTCCACAGTTAGTCGCCAAGTTGCTGTAAAGGTCAACCCTAATGATGACATTTCTTTACAAGAAGCCAAACAAGGAAAATGAAATCCTTAACAACATACTACTAATCAAAGTCACAATGCAAGATATGCTAATTACTGTGGGAAGGGAAAAACACAGGGAGACTGCTTAATGTCTCAGTGCAGCCTTCCAGGCACAGGCTCCCTGGCATTTTCCATACCTACTGCATTCATCAAAGAGAACCACAGGAAATCTCCAGCTTATTTTATGGCTGGAGCACTGGAGCATGCCTCGGCTGTCTGTCTGGATAGATGGCAAACAACTGCCAATGGGAAACGTATGCCTTCCAGGAACATAGGCTGGCAGACATTATCGTCCCCAGTTAATCAGAACAGGCTCGCCATGGTAGGCAGCCATCATTTAGCAACCCAGACAGATGGATTTCTCTGTGTTCTTTTTCTTCTTTTCTTTTTTTTTTTCTTCTTTTTCTGCAACCAGGAATGAGTAAACCTGGGGACAATGCGAGTGATCCGAGCCCCAAGGCTGGTTACCTGGCTCCAGTTTCAGCGAACACCTTTATTTCACAGAACTTGAAGGCAACTTTCGAGCACAGAGAATGCACTGCACTGCCTTTCTCAGTCTCCCACCCCCCAAAAAAACCCTCCCTCCTTGCTCACCTGAGTTTCGGCAGCCAGGCGCGGCATGGAAGCCGCCCGCCCCTGGCTCTCCAGACCCGGCTGGTGCTCTCCGTTGGTGAGAGTGGGGCTGATTTCCCTCATTTCCACCACCTGATCCAAATCAAGAAACCATTTCAGCAGCAAGAATGCGAATGTCAGCTTTGAAGCCATTGTCTGAGCAGGCTTCTGCTAAGTTTGGTTTGGGAAGCGGTGATGGTAGGGGAGAGAGAATAAATTTGGAGCCGTGGAGCACCCAAGTTACTCTTTATCGACAGCACTGCCTTCAGCAGGGACAGCAGTGGGACAAGTTCATCCACCAGCCATGGCAATGAGCCCCAGCCCTGACCCATGACACCTCTTTTCTGGCTTTGTACACTAATAACAATGGGATTGGGACAATAGGATGACGAGGAAGACATAGCCCTAAGTGCCCATCTCAGCAGACACATAGTCCCAGGATAAGCATGCAGCTATCGGTGCTGAAGCTCTCTGACTTGCTTTTTCTCTATAATATTCAAACAACCTTTGGGTTGTGAGAGGGAACGACGCTTATCTCAAAGAGCAGAGGACCCCTTCAGCTCTCAGGGAAGCATCCACCCTGGTATCTGTTACAATCCACTGCATTTCACCCCGTCTCCACCTGTTTGCTTACCCGCTCAATAGGGATTTCTTCGGAGTGGCCTCGTTCAAAAGCTGGTGTCCTGGTTTCGTAAAACACGTCCTGGGTGCGCTGGGTTCCCCAGGAGCTGGACTCTTTGATCCCACCCTCTGGGGGTGGCCTGCCAGAAGATCAAGTAGAAAAAAACATGAACTCTTTTGCAAAGGGCTTGTGCTGACCTTATTGTGGTGAAGGTAAAGCACCTGGGAACCCTCTGAAGTCTCACTTGTGAAAATGGGTGCAGGATGGCTGGTGAAGCTATAAAGCCCCCTAGGTTTTCCTAGGGCCACTTTCTTTCTTTCTAGCCCAAAGATCCCCTGAGCAACCAGGAAACCAAACAGGTCAGAGCATTACTTTTCAGTAACTGAGGAAATCAACTTCTGCTGCTTAAGAAGAATGATCAATTTTGGAATTCAGGCAAATTATGTATGCAAAACCAGTTAGATAAATAGCCCTCAGTGATACTGGTCAAGCACATCTGTGGCTGTGCTACCCTACAGGTAGCCCCAGGTTTTACTGCTGGGTCTGAAGTCAGATTCCCATTGGGGTTATTCAGGACATTTCGACCTCAGACATCCATCATTAAAAACCCATGGCACGTGTGACCCAGAAAAAAGTCACCTGAGGAGCAGGAAATGGCGAAACATTTAGGGATTGCCATTACTGTAACCATTTGGTAAGCTCTCAGGGCAGGTATTATTTTGGCCAAAGAGAAAGAGCCAGATTCTGTCCTGGAAAGTCTCAGGAAGCCCTGGATGTTATCAAGTGCATTGAGCTTTAGGGAATTCTTTGCTCCCAAGAACCTTTTGGTCTCCCAGGAACCCACTGCATTAGCAATTCAGTGCTTGGTTTGGGATTTGTCTGGTTGTTTTGCAATGAACCCAACATCCTGAAAGCAAAATCATGATTAAAACTAGCCACAATGGAAAGCTCTAGACCTAAGATTTGGAGGAGACCGCTAAGAAGACATGCAGCTCTGGAGAACCCAGCGCCACCACCATCTATAGTGGATAGATAATTGCACCCGAGGCCGCAGCGGGAGGCAGAGCCACGTGCAGCAGGTTGGCAGCCACCAGCAGGACATTGTCCCAGCCATGGCACGAAGGGGTTGTTGGGCTCAGGGTCACTGGGCGTGCCACGAACCATCCAGGGCAACTGAGTCAGAAGGGGCAAGGCTGATGTCTGCTCTTTGTGCCCCTCAGCTGTGTCACGGCTGTGTCGGGGGCTACTCACAGCGTGCCCCCGTTGTTGAGCGATGCCGAGCTCTTCTGGCGGAGGAACGCCTTCGCGTTGCTGAACGCCGCGGGCTGGGTTTGCTCCAGGGTGGCCTTCAGGGGGTGGAAGAGCGACACCGGGCCGGGCTGCGAAACACAAGGGAAGGCGTCAGAGAGAAGTTTCCCCCGCGCCCCCCGAGTGCGGCAGGGGTTTCGTGCCCTGACGTGAACACTGGCGCTGACCACCCCGTTGTGGCACTGCCACCTTTTCTTACAGCCTCCCGTCCAAGGGACGGATGGACAGGGCCATGCTGGAGGCCAGCCGGATTAGCACCCTGAAATCAAGCAGCTATTTGGCCCACCAGAAATCTTTGGGGTTTCAATCCCGAGCCAGATGTGTGAAAATACTTTCAAGAAATTGTAAAAGTCTTCAAGTGTGTTGCGGCCAAAATAACTTTGAATTATTCCCTTTTTAAAAAACAACTAAAACATTTTGGAGCCAAATATCATCAGTTTTCAGTGGTTCCTTGGTGTCCCAAAGACATCTCAGTGTTTACACCACTTCTGAAAATAGGACTGAAAATTAGCCTGCCAAGTTATTTGTGACCTTTTTTTTTTTTTTTTTTTTTGGAAAATATCCTTCCAGACCTAGTGGAAAAGGAAATTGCATCTTTTTCTTTTTTAAAAAATTTATTTACTGTTATTATTTTTTTTACTGTGGGAGAAAGAATTTTGGGAGGGGTTTCCATTTTTCACATGGTGCCTGAGGAAGCTCCCAGACCTTCTGCCCGCTGCGCAGGGAGAAGCTTCCCGAGAGGGAAGGCAGAGAGCAGCACCCTTTGGCTGCGTACCTGGCACAGGCCCCCGGGCGGCTGGTGGACTTGTTCCCTGCTGTTCTTGTTCTGTTTGTAGAAGTCGAATATCATGAGCGCTGCGTAGACCTTCCCCACGGTCATCTCATCGGCTGTCCAGGCACGTTCAGGGGAGGAAAGGCAAAGGACCAGGGGAGGAGGTGAATAAGTCACAGTGCACGAGAAATAGCAACATCAAACGGGTGTGAAAAAACAGGAGGAAGAAGAGGTGGCATTGGAATGATGAGGCAAAACAGACACAGGGAAAAACGGGGGAAAGGCAAAAACAAAAACAAGAAAAGGTTGTAACAGACTTCAGATCTTTGCCTGTTGATGTCTGTTGCTGGGAGGATGGCCCCTGTCTCTAACCCTCTACAGTGAACGCTCGCAGATGCTGGGTGGAAAAGAAACAGGCAGGAAAACTCTGTGGCATTGCAAACATTGCCAGCGGAAGAGCCACTAAATTAATGCCAGATCCACAGCCAACTTTTTATCAACAAAGAAGCCTTATTCCAATTTTTCTGAATTACAGTCAACTGGGGCATAATGGGCTAACATACATACATTTACAGAGTATTTCATTTTTCCAGATGTCTTTTTCACCCTCGCAGCTCTGCTCCCAGCCCTTCCCCGCACCGCAGCGGAGCACATCCCTTACAGCAAGGAGTTAAAGCTCCAGATATAAAGGCACCCGGAGAGGCGGGGAGGAGAATTCAGTAGTTGCTACCCACTGATCTGCACCTCCTCAGCTCCCTCATTTTTCTTAATTAACATTGCCTTTATTGCTCTGCACTGTTTCTCATTAATCAGGAATCCAGAGCCCTTGCTTTGGCCAATCAAGATAATGGCAAACTCCGTTTTCTCAGCATGTTCACCTAAAGACATCATCGAGTAACACAAAGGCTCCAAGATATCTCACTTCTGGTTCTGTAAGTTCTCAGCAAACCTTTAATCTCCTTCCCCCGGTTTTCTGTAGCAGACTGAGCACAGATAGCAGACGTTGCTCTCCTGTCCTGTAAGGCACAGGCTGGAGACAAACAAAAGCTGTGGAAAAGGTCTGGAAGAGGCCACACAGCTTTGGTCCCTTCATGGATTGCTCTAAGGACATGAAACCCACTGTAACATAACAGAACTCATGCCGAGATGTGACCTTGGTGTCCCTGCTCCTTGGATGACCATGGTGCAGAGATGTGGGCTGGAAGCCTTCAGAGGTGGCACCTGGGTGCTGATCTACACTAGGTTTCCTTGCTGCATCCCCTAGATGCCCGTGCACCTCGACGGGGCTTGGGACAGGGCAGGTGTGGGGGGGAAACCTACAGTGGGCTCCTCAGGTGGCTGGGGAGGGCTGGGTGCTTGCTGGTGGACCACTTACGTTTGTGAGGAGGCACCAGCAAGTCCAGCGTCTTCTGGGACAGATTGGGCCAAACCAGCGAGATTTCCTTTCTCAGCTCAGCATCACACTGGTGCTGCTTGACACCCCCTGAAAAAAGGGAGAGGAAACAGGCACGTCAATGAAAACCCTTGTCTGTTCGGCACATCCCACTGCTCGCACAGCAAGCGAAGGCATTTCCCCCTCTCCCATTTCTTGAGAGCACCACACAGAGGCTGGGTGACAACTTAACCAGGAGGAGTCGGACACGGCGGCATTACTCGAGTGGCCAAAGAGAGGTCTTGGTACACAAGTGGAAAGTGATTAAAGCATATGCGAGCCAACGGGCCCGCTCCCAGCTGAGTACACCACACAGTCGGCAATTAAGTAGTTCCTCTGAGTGACAGAGATTGTTTTTCTAAGAGGAAAGCAATGGGAGGAGGCTCAGTGCGCTGCGACAAGGCGGTTTGAACTCCCACGCTCAGTCTCATTAGGGAGGGTTTATTAAGGGCCTGTAAGTCCCTCTAAAGACTCAATTAAACGCAGCACACAAAACTGAGCACGTAGCCACAAAGCGGGTCAGGAGCTCACAACCCTTTCGGCGGTGCCAGCGCTATCAGCCGCGCTGGCTCTTTGGTTCCCTTCCAGCATGTGGCAAAAAAAATCGAAGCGGGGGCCTTTTTAGGCTGAAAAAGTCTCTGGGAATTGCTCTTGCTGACAGGTAACTGGAACCCTAAAATCAGACAAACTCTCAGGGCTTCAGTGGCCTTATGCAGAGGTTATTACTGAAATATGGGGTTGGCCCCTAAAACCCCAGACAGTCCTAAGTGCGTCCTTGAAAACAGGCGTCTGGTACTTGGGGTCGCTCTGGGGGAGCTCTCCAGCAGCCTCAAAGCTTGGTCTTCTCCCAGCACTGCATGCCCAAAGCGTCAGACAAAGTTTCAGTAACATGTGAGGAAGGTAATTAACGCAGCGAGGCTGGAAGGTTGGCCTAACACCACTTGGGAAAAGCACAGCACCCTAACCCAGCCTGCCCTTTGCTCACAAGAGCATCATTACCTCCTGTAATCTAAAAAGATTAGGCATAAAAGTGCTTTGGCCCGTCATGCCTTGACTCTGACCCCAGCCATCCTGATTAAACAGTGTACCGACCCGCAGAAAAGGCTGGCGTGCTTTATTGCGTTGCGGTGTTTAATTGGGAAGTCAAGCACATGCCTGATTAAACACTTAAAGAACTTAATTTCATCCCCAGGCGCCTCGAGGCACTGCCTGGCCACCAGCAGACAGCAACGCTGCCTTTTTCACCCCTGTGCTGGAAAAGCAAAGAAGGAAGGTGCGGAAACTCTGGTGGCTGTTAGAGAGCAAGGAGCTGCCCAGGGCTTTTTGGGGAGCCCGGCACATCTCGGCTGCCGTGCCGGGGTACAGCCACCCCAAAGGGGTCGGCATGTCTGTGGCTCCGGGGCCGCAGTGCGTCAGGGTGCGAGGCCCCACGTGCTGTCACGCATCGCCCCCCCCTCACCTGTGGCGAGCTTGATTTCGAGGGCGGTGCGGATCAGGGCCATCAGCGTGGACGTGAAGTGGACCGTCAGGTCCTCGGGCGAGATGGGCATGTTCATCCGCACCAGGCGCTGCGGGGAGGAAGGCGGGCGCTGTGAGCCTTGGTCGGGATTTCTCCCCCCCACCCAGTCCCTGCCCTCCTGCGAGCCCCCAGAGGCCCCCCCCTGCCTCCCCGCTCCTTTTGTGCGCTGAGCTGAGGCATCTCAGCCATAGCGGCTCCAGGCCCTGTCCTGGAGCAGGTCCGAGCTGTTGGCTGTGGCTGTTAAACAACTGATTTGCCAGCATTTGTACCGCAATCCTACAAAGAGATTTCTTCCCGAAGAAGCGGATTTTAATGTCCTCACCCCATTTCAGAGGCAGCTAAGCTGCTCCTGATGGCCTCTGTCTATGGTCCTACCTGCAGCCCAGACATGTGGCTGGCACTGGTGCCCCCTGCCAGATTCTTGTGTGACAGCGGGGGAAAAAGAAAGCTCAGGAGAAAGCCCATGAAGCCCATCGGCTCCTACATCTCTGCTCCTTCACTTCTATTCTGGCTCTGCAACAGGAGCAACAGCAGTCGATGGGACCTGGCGCTGCATTCATTTTTGGAGACACGTGGGTTCCGTCTCCTGCCTCCTTTCCCTGTGGGCATCCCAGGAGCTCTGAAGGTCTCCTCCCTTCAGTCAGTGAGCTACACAGCTCCATCCAGCTCTTACCCCAGGGGAAGGAGCCGGGCTGGTGAGAGCAGGGCTGCTACTGTCCCCTCCTGCGCTCCTGCAGTCCAGGCATGCACTAGTCCCTCCAGATCTACGTCTGTCTTCCAGGATCTTTAGTCCTGGTAGCAAATTCTTTCCCACCACCGGTCAGGTTCACCTCCGACAGGGCAAATCCATCTCTTGTAAGCAACGAGGGACCTGAGATCACCCTGAGAGAGGTGCTTTGGAAGCCGTGGTTCCCCTAACACGCCTGGTGTTGGAGCTCCTAAATGCAGACAGGCGGAAGAACCCTGAGCCTTGCTGATAACCTGAGCAATGTGTTTAAAGGATGGATTTCTTCTCCTTTGGCAATCTGCTCATTTCTCAGCTCCTCAGCTTTCAAAAGCCGTTCAGCAAGCTCCTCGCTCGGAGCCTTATCAGACCAGCCCTGCATTCCTGCTCTCGGAGAGAAGTCACTGAGCATTAATCCGGCCGCGCGGAGCTCTGCAGCGGCTTGCAAAGCCAAGCATTAGCCTGGCCGGGGCCCCTCGCTTGGGAGCGGATTTCATCTGTGTCTGAAAGCTCCTGGAGCTGTTATTTTGATCCCTATCAGCGCACAGAAACCCTCTCTTTGTTGAGCACAGCCCAATGAGCTGAGCTATCTGCATGGGACTGCGGCAGGGAGGCTCCTGCTCTGCGCGCTGCGACACCGTGCAACATGGAGGGCTGCGGGGACACATCCCTGACATGCAGGAGTTGTCCTGCTGGCACTGATGGGGATGGAGGGCACACGTTTGGTGCAAAAAGTCTGCTTTTTGAGACATTCAGAGAAGGTGAGACCTCCTCATTTATCCTGCTACACATCTTTGGATCTCATTATGCACCGCACAAAAGACTCGTGTAACAGCACACCCTGTCTCCTAAAGGCTGAGACAAACCACTGTGATCTCAAAGAGCTCTTAAAGCGTGCCCAGAGGTTATCATCTTCCATGTCCAACAAGCCTCTGAGAGGGGGAAATCAAAGGCAGGGCTCCCCTCCCTTTATAATTCAATGACGGTAGCAAATGCTGGCAAGGCCACATCCTTTCTTTTTTTTTTTTTTTTTTTTTCTCTTCACTTGTGTCAAACGGAGCACCGTTTTAATTCAGACTCCTGCCCTCAGCGCACAAAAAGTTAGCACAAAGTCACTGCATCAGTGTGAGCCCACACAGCACTGACAGCCCCCCCACATCCCACCGCAGCGGGACAGAGTTCAGAGATGGAGAGAGAAAGAAGGTGCATGGCAGTGAGAGCAAGCAGGTGAGAAATAATTCCTCCAGGAGAGCTCTATCCTCACAAAAACCAACACCAAGCATCATCTGGGGACCGAGATGGCCCAGGTCTCCCCACTGACTTCCCAGCCTGAATTCCCAACTGGGAGGCAGAGTGCAGAGCAAGTCGCAGCTACACGCAGCAGGGCTGCGGGCATGTCTTTCCTCCCAGGCTGTAATCAAGGGGGAAGGATCCAGAGGGAGATGGCCTGGCAGCTCATAGCTACGAGCATCCCTAGATCTCTGCCAACATCAGCGAGAGCAGCTTCCTAGGAAGTCATTTGAAAAAAAAATGTGTATATGTCATGGATATACTGCTTTTGGGGGCCAGCTCCTGCTGAAGCGGTTGGGAGATAGGAATTGATTCACATTTGGCTCAGAATAGCTCCGACCCCACCCCACGAAGGGGAGAAGGCAGTTTGGGGGGAGGTGCTCGCGCTGTGCCCCTGCACCACCACGGGCACCCCGAGGGGTGGGGGACGGGGTCGGGGGTGAGCAGGAGAGACGCTGCCCTCCCTGCCTTCAGCACCCTTTGATGCATTTCCCAAGCACCAGAAATGCAACTGGGAGTGCAAACAAAATAGAAGTATTTTTTTTCTTTCTTTTTTCCCCACTGATATTATAAAAAACACCCTTATGCCAACAAATGTATCCACAGGAGAAACCTCAAACAAAATGCAGAGAAACAGCAAAATCATCAAAATGTCTCTTCCCAACAAGTGCAGAGCAAGGAGTTTCAGTGACTTCAAACCTGCTTCCTAGTTCTACAAGTATTTTATTTCATTTGCAATTCTATAGGTGTTATTTAAGAGGTGCTAGCACCCAACGGAAATTGTTAAAATTTCTCAGAGTCAAATATTGTGACTGAACTAAAATTACTCTTTGAAACATTAAGAACTTTGGAGCTTCATCTCTAACCAAGATGGAAGAGAAAATCTCAGTGTTTTCCATACTGTATAAGTAACGCTATGGATAAAAGCAAAACCTGAGCCAGTTGTTTAGCCTGTACACCGTTTCAAATAAAATTAACATCTCCCCTCATTTTAGCTGTCACTTCTGGCTGAGGTCATGCTTCAAGACAAACCCTTACTGGTTCCTCATGCTTTGGAATAGGATGCAAAACTATGATTAAAAAAAAAAAAGAGAAAAAAATCCAATTTGTATTTTTTCCATCATTTTAGACTCCAGAAGGAAACCACAAGGGCCTGCCGATGCAGATGGCAGGGGAGCAGAACCTTCCCTGCGCTAGCAAGGAGCTTGCGCTACTCCAGTGTGCCCTGGGAATTGATGGCCACAAATAAAGGGTGTTCAGGTGAATTAATGACTGTGGGGCAGGAAAAAAAAATAAAATAAAATCCACCCAGGCCTGGCAGGAAAGTGCTCCCTGTGCTGCTCCTCTCATTTCCTCCACAAGCACCCAAGGACGAGCACCCAGCAGCCGGTGGAGCCCTGCTCCTCTCCCCAAGGGGTGGCCGGGGAGCTCTCCTCCAGCCCTGGGCTTTCATCAGGAGGGCTGGGAGGGAAGGAGAGGGACTGGCACGCGGAGAGCTCGTTAACATTTCTGCAGGAAAAGGGCCCAGAGGCAGGAGCTGCAATATTGTCTCCAGAGCCCCCTAATTAGCTCTATGCACCATGAACAGGGGAACGAGCAGATAACAAGAGGGTAGGCGATTACAGCTGGGCTATGGGAGGCAATGCTTTTTGCTCCAGTTACTCGTGTGGCCAGAGGGGTGCAGGCACCTCCCAGCAGAGACTTAATTTCAAATAAATAAAGATATGGCTAACAAAACCAGATATTTGTGTCAAATAAAATGGGCAGAGTTTGTGCACGCTCGGTGTTCCATGAAGGTATTCTGCTCAGAAATTTCTCGGGCAGTGTCCATATGGACAGGGAACACATAGGAGAAACGGGGAAATCCATCCCAGTCTCAAAAAAAAAAAAAAGAGAAAATTGAGGCAGGGTTTGAGCAGGACCTGGGTGAGGCTGAGGTCTTCTGCTAGCTCCCAGCCTGACCCAGAAAATGATTGCTGAGCTCAGGCACCAATATTTGCACGGTAAGCCTTGCTCACCATCGCGTTTGCCCAGACGGTAGCAGGAAGAGGAGCAGGCTGAGGTACAGGTGCTGGGAAGCTAGCTGGCACCCTGTTGGATTTTAATTATTAAGAATACCCTACCAGCAGCTCCCAAACAGCCTCTGGGACAAGAAGTGCTGTGGGAATAATCTCCAAATGTGAATAAATTCAGGACAGTGGAGCCCTGCTTGTGGAAGATGAGGCTGAATTCGGTGAATAAATTATTTGCTATGAATAATTCACCCTGACCTAGTTGTGATTAGTCTGCTCTGATTTAACTCTTCTCTCAGCTTCAGAGAGGCTGCCCGAGCCTTCCTCACCCCCACCAGCAAGGGTGGATTTGGGTTAGATATTAGGAAGTTATTCACTATGAGGGGGTGGGAGGCTGTGGATGCCCCATCCCTGGAGGCGTTTTGCACTGGCGGGAGGTGCCCCTGCCCTGCTGGGGACAGCACCAGCCCGTCCCCAGGACTCAGCCCCAGGCTTTAGGGCAATGCAGTGCTGAACAGCGAGGTTTAACAGCACCAGGAGCATTTCCTTCAGTCATTTTAAAGCCCCAGGCCAAGCCCCTCAGCTGGGATGCGCACACCTCAGCCATGAAGCTCTCCACGTCTTTGTGTAACACGCAGCCCATTTTCCTGTGATACCTCCTCAAGGGGAACAGCCACAAAGTGCAGGGTACACATATACCTGCTGGCAATACTGCTACTTCTGGATAAAATATTAAAAACCCTTCATCACAGAAAAGCTGATTCTAAAAGGCCTCCAACTCTCAATAAATGGTATAAAACCAAACAACCCCAACCTGCCAGTGGGCCAGAGATCCAACCCGAAGGCAGCAGAGTGAAGTTTTCTTCCCTCTTTCCAACTAGTTGGGTAGAAAAGATTTTAAAACACATTTCTCCCCCGCTTGCCCCCCACCCCGGTGCAGGATAGAGCTCTCCTGGTGCCGCAGGACCCCGACATGCACGGCCGGAGGGCAGCGAGCCGCGCACACGGAGCTCGGCCGCGGCTGGGCACGCCGACCGAGGGGGGCGGTTGAGAAAGGGGAACCAGAAAGCAAGAGGAAGGAAGGACGGCAGCCGGTGGGGCTGCAAGGAGGGGAAAAATGAACATAACGAGTTTACACACACTGAGAAGGGTGAAGACAGGGGAGAAACACATGAAACATTAACAAACGGAGCAGACTGGGAAATATATATATATATGTGGAAAGGAAAAGGATGGACATGTGGGGCAAAAGAGCTTTTGCCAGACAGAAGAGTATTTAAAAAAACTGTTTAGAGGGAGAGAGCTGAAATAGTGCAGGGACAAAGCCCTGCTGCTGGCAGTCATTGCCTCTCCTTGCTTGTTTGCTTGGAAGGGCTGTGGATGGGCTGCAGCCTCCCATCATCTGGGAGGACAGCAAGGGTGATGCTGGTGGGCGTAGGACAAGGGGACTCCGCGAGCCACCCGCAGCCTTATCTGGGGCAAGACGCTCAGCATGAAGCTGCCTCCGGGCGCGTGCCGCTCCTCACGCTGCTTGCAGAAGTGGAGGAGGGAGGGAACTAAAGCGGGCGCTGCCTCCCTGCCAGGGGGTAATTGAAGCAGCAGGCATAGCTGGGAGCAGGGCTCAGCCCAACCTGCAGCCTTACACCATAGGAAAAATCCAGATCTGGTCTCAAGTCCATATTTCTGCGGTTTGGGGCTCTTTGATAACGTGTAAAATTAATCAGATCGCCCCTAGACTCAGAACTCTGAAGTTCAATTGAGGTTCCAGTTGTTTGGCTGGAGCCCAGCTCTACTTCTGGCTCAGCCATGCACAGGCTTCAGAGGTTTCTATGTAGATAGGCAAAAATTAAAGATATCTTAAGAAAAGTCTATTTTAGAAGCAAACCAGTCACGTGTACCTGAGTTCTGTGGATGTGTTCTGCAGACAGAAATTAAAGTAGGAACCAGGTAACTCACAAGGAGAAGGCAGACCTGGGAATGCACAGCAGCAGTGCCTCTGCCCTGTGAAATCAGCTGCAGCAGCTGAGAACATCACACAGGGGCACAGAGACACCTCGCTATGGAAATCAGTCCTGTTTAAAATGCTTCTTTTAATACACATTTCTTGGGTATTCCCTCTCTTCCTTTTTAATTGCACAAAATTAGAGGAAGACAAAGGGACAGCTTGATGCTTGCGGCACATGTGTGGGACCACAGCGCTGACCTGGCTGCCCAGCTGCAAACACCTACTGCTGTGACCAGCTCCATGTGAAGTCAATGCAGACTCAGAGGTGCTAAAAGGAGACATTGATTACCTTAAAAGCTTCGGGTTTGTGTGCATAATTGCTGCCTCTGTAGAAGTGTTGTCTAGCTGCCCATCTGTCTGAAATAGCTAAGAGGCTAAGAGCTGGGGGTTGGTTTCTTGAGGGCATTCATGGTAAGGTGGGCATGAACTGCTCCTAGCAGAGATGCTTCTTCAAAGCAGCTACCATAGTGTCCAGAAACACAACAAAACAAATACAGAAAAGATACCTAACCAGCTAATTTTAAGGTTGTGCGTACTTTTTTAAAACCTACTACACCGAGGAAGGATCCTACAGGACATCATTTCTGAGTCTTTTCTTGCTGCTCTTTGTCCCACAGAAAGGCAGGCTGAGGTTTGGGTTTAGTTTAAGTCTCTTTACAAAAATCTTGCTTTCATACGGGCTCAGTTAAAAAAAAAAAAAAAAAAAAAGTGCCATGGGGAGGGAGGTTGTGGTCTGGATCCACTGCACCCCATTGCACCAAGCACAGCAAGGTGCTGACGCTGGGTTTGGTGGTGGCCGAAACGAGGTCAACAGCAAAACAACAGACCAAAAAGACAACAAAAAAGACCCTGTTGAGTTTGATGGACACCGAATTACCCAAACTCTAAGTGCCTGTGACAGACTTCTCCCTCCAAAGCAGCGAGGTTCAGTGTTAAAGATCCCAAAGCGTTGCCCCTGCAGATGCCCGAGCTCTGTGGGAGCTGTCGGGAGAGCAGCGCGGCTTTCCTGGACCTGCTCTGTGATTTCGGCTCCACCACTGTGTTCATCAAGGCAGCAGCTAGCAGCCTTTTGGATATAATGCTTTTTTTTGTGGTTCAATTAAAAAGTTTTCAGAATCAACAGTCAGTTTGAGTGATTTCTTCATCTTACCGTCTTAAATGTTTTGCATTAAGATAATTTCTTTCACGAGGGTATTTAAGGAGCCCTTCTGGCATTGCCTCTGCTTAATAGCTTGCTAACTCCTACAGCACTGCCTACTCTAATTACGCCGATCTAATTTAGTGGGGGGAAGCACCATAATACTGAAGGACTAGTGAGAGCGGGTAGTCAGAAGCACTAAGAAGACAAATGGGGATTGTAGTGGCAGGGTAATTTGCTTGTTAGCATCCTCCCTCCCCAGCACAGCCTAAATGGAAGCAGAATGAGAGAGAGAAACACTGATAGAGATAGCAGAGACACAGTAAGAAAGACAAACTGACGTGCCATCGTTTCAAAGACCAAAAAAAGGTTACAAAAAAAAAAAAAAAAGCAGCAGATCCAAAATCCAGGCTGCTCGGGAAGCAGATAGAGCGCTAGGAAGAGCCCAGGACAACCACACTAACGTCACAGAAACCCGGCACCCGCTGCAGCCACGGCACAAAAAGCTGGTGGGTTGGCAGGAGCTGCTGGGGTGGTCTACCTTATAGGCAACGCGAGCAGGGCATTTCTTTCCAAGGCCTAGAGGTGGGGACATGTGTCTCAGCATCTCATACATGTCTGTGTAACTGATGCGCCCGCTTGGAGTCAGAGGGAGAGAGGCAAAAGCAAAAGGAGACGGAAATCAAAGCAGACCGGGGTGGGGGGAAAAGGGGAGGTGGGGAAGGGGCAACACAGTGGGGCAAATGAGGAGGAGAGAGAGAAAAGGGGAAGCAGACAAGAGAACAGATATCTGGTTAATCAGGTTTCTCAGGAAAACAGAACCAAAGTAAAGAGGTGGGTAAATGGAGAGGCTCTGCTCCTGTTCCTGCGGTTGGGCACCCAGCGTCTCCACAGGGAACTGCCACGGCCCCTGCAGCAGCGGCCGGGAATGATTGAGGTCTCGTCCACGGGGGAGGCATGGGGAGGGTTTGGGGGCTCTTTTGGGGGTGGAAGGGCTGCTTCCTGCCCCCCCAAACCGGTCTGAGAGGTTGTGGTCACCATGCTGGGGAGAGCTGGTAGGCAGAGTTATGGGACAGGGGGCTTAGAGAAAACGCTCGGCTTTCCCTCAGCAAATGGAGAGTTTGGTTTGGGGGTTAGTTATGGGCTACCAGCTCAGCAAAAATAAACAATCCTAATTTGCTCAGAGACACAGAGTGGGGCTGCTCTGACTCCAGGCCAAGGGTGCAATTCTGAAGAACCCCAAACAGCCTGAGTTTGGGGCTGGCAAACTCCCAACCCAGCACTCGATCTGTAGGAGAGTGGAGGAAAGAGGATTTGTTTCTGCCGTACTTTTAATGTGCCTGCCTTGCCTCAAGGCAATGTCCACTGCCTGTCTCCACCAGCAAGGTTTGACTGGTTGCCCTGTGTGTTAGAGGGAGCTGGGAATTGCAGAGATCTGGGCACAGGCCCCAATATCCATCCCTTAATGATGACATCTCCCTTCAGTGCACGCTGCTGGCAACTGAAATCCTGCCCCAAAAACCACGGGAGGCAGACACAGGAAGGAATGCTCCTGCTTCTCCTTTTTCTAACTTGGAACATGCCTACGGGAATCTCATTAATGTTAAAAACTTGGAAAAGCAGGAAAAAAATGCCATTTTCAATGTACCAGGAGGAAAAATGAGACCTAAGCACTCCTGAAACCCGTTCCTCAAGCAGGGCAGCTGCAGGAGCAGGCACTGCCCAAACCCTGCAGAAAGCATCAATGCAGAAGGGGGTGGACAAGAGAACTTACCCAGCCAGCACCGTCTAGTCCTGCCCTTAGTAACTAATGCCCTCAGCATACCTCCCAGGCTTTACAGCCCAGAGCTAATTTGAAGGCTGATGAGAGACACAAATTGTAATTACAGCCAACAACTTCCCCTGCACTCCCTCTTCTGCCCCTGTTCCTGGCAGAGGCCCCGTGCCTCCTCTGCAATGTGAGTTAACCCTTAATCCCTGCCAGGTGAGGGAATTACCTGGGCTAGAGTGCTTGAGAAGAGCCAGGGCAGGCTCCTCGCTGGCTGCTTCCTCCTGCATGCCCTCCGGTCTCCTGGTATGCCCACAGTAGCTTCATTCACACGTGTTGCTGCCAGGGCAGCCTCTGGCTGCTGCAGTGGGGTAGGCTCAAAGCTCTCCCTTCATCTCCCCCCGCCTGGACACCCGTCCCTACTGCCCGGTCCCCAGACCAAAGGCCCTTTCAGCCCAGGAAAGCAAAGGGTTCAAACATGAGCCACTCAACCAGAGGGGCAAGGCTTTGAAGCCCCCCAAATTGACTTGTTGCTCCCTAGAAATCTTGGAATAACATTTCTCTCCAGTGTGTTTCTATAGATATATATAGAAAAAAAGCTGTGCTGCTTTTCCCCAGCACTTCCCACGCAGACCCCACGAGGTGCAGGTCAAGGGTTCGCTGTCTCATAAGGCTGCCTGGCCCCAGCCAGCTGGGTGTGGGAGGGGACGGGGACGGGGATGGGGACGGGCGAGATGCGTGGAGGAGCGAGGAGGCAGTCCGTCAATCATTCCTTGGTCAGGCAGTGGGGCGGTTACGTTACGGTTTCTGTTCTGTACCGTTTGCATTTGCACTTGGGGGTTAAAATAATAATAATAATAATTAAAAGAAACAAAACCAAAACTGAGAATGCTGGAGGGAGTCTCTGAAAGTGCAAACCTTGTATGCCACCCTATGAGGGCACTTCTTTCCTAAGCCCAGGGGTGGAGCAATTACACGTAACAAATTGTACATATCCTTATAATGAATCCGGCAACTGGAAAGAAAACATCAGATGTTACGAGAGCACAAACCACGGGGAATCAGCCTTCCCGCTTCCAAACAGGAGAGACTGGAAGGACAAGGCGTGCTGAAAAGCAAGGTTAGTCTGACAGCAACGGGGTTTGCAGAGAAAGAGGCACCTTAACACAGACCGAGAGAGAGAGAGGACTTCCAGCAGCTCAACAAAAGCCATGTATGCACATTTTCTGCTGTGAAAGCCTTCAGTGTCGTTCAGCAGACTTTCCATCCCTCGCATTTAGTTACCTTTGTCACTGTGTTTTATTTCCCTGTGCCTGAGCATCTGCCTACAGACACCTACCCACTGCCCCGGCACTGCAGCAGCACTGTGAAACCAGAGCCCACAGCACAAAAATGGCCTAATTATGGGATTATTACTGGGATTCAAATGAGCTGGTTCAGAAGAGCTTGGGAACCTCCACCTCCCACCGTTATTACCTGCACAGCCCCGGCAGGGCCATACTTTGCTGCGTGGACAGCAAGCAGTTGGCTGGAGGGCCAGCAACTGCATCTCAAGGGGCTCCGCAGGGCCACCGGTGCTGGGAAAATGGAGCTTTCCTCACCAGGAGGCGAAATCGGACGCTCCGTGTTCAGTCTCATTAACTCACAACAATATTTTCAGCCAATTTAGTGGTAGCATTAGATTTCTTAATCTACACAAGTAACCAAATCATGCACAGCAAGAGCTGTGCTGAACTTCAAAACGACCTCTGAAGAAAAATGAGATGATTTGGCTTCACTGTGTTTATTTTGGTATGTTGTATAAAGAAGGCTGGAATATTTTGGAATAGCTCCTTCAATATTACTGCTTTTTTGGACGTGAAAAATTAAGGTCTATTCAAAACCTTCACAATCAAGTCAAAACTATTAATTTAGAAACAGATCAAATGGGACTGTGCAAGCCTTGGCTACAGGCCTAATCATAGTTATAAAAAGTATATTGGCTTAACTGAGTCAAGTCAAGTGGTATACCGAAATTTTAGAACTGTTTTGCAAAATCAGCATGTGGAAAATACAAACGAGCATTTCCCTGCCTTCTCTGAGAGTCGATGGGAGCCCTCCTCGGCTGTCCCTTGTGGCAGCAGCACCTTGCCCAACGCTCAGCAGTGACGATGGCAGCGGCAGGACCAACTGACATTTCTAATATTGTTAAAGCTTATGCATTGGGGAAGGGGGTACAAGGGACAAAATTCTCACTTTATATGTCCTTAGAAATAAAGGTGGACTTAAATCCAATGTTATTTCCTAGTTCATCCTTCAATTCAGTGTTATCCTGGTTAACTTGCAGCCCCGGACCAATTCCCTGTGTGTTTGTTCTCTCGCTCTCTCCTTTTCTGTGATGCCTGAGGCTTCTGCTACCTCTACATCCAACAGTTGTACAACACTTACCTGTCCTGAATGTTACACACATCTACAACAAGTGCTAGCTGTTTTTTTTTTTTAAAAAACTTCTTTTTGAATATTATTCCCCGAAAATTTTAGATCAAATTGGAGGTTGAAAGAAAAACAAAGGTGGTTATAAGAAAAGCATCAGAAATAGGTACGTAAATACACACACAATAAGCTTATGTTGAAAACACTACCACCATAACAAAAGCAGAACAACACTTGTGTTTTTCCTCAGGTGCATCTTTCATTGAAGGACTCAAAGTCATTTCTTTTTGTGTGGGACTACCAAGGAGGAGACTTTGAGAGAGGGCATGAAACAGTGAAGGATGGCAACACAACCTGGTGCTGCCTGGGAGTCTCGTGTCGTGCAAATTGTACCCTGCTGGTTATTTACCATTGCGCTACATATCCGTGTACTGGGAGCCGAAATGCTAAAAAGAAATGACTGACATGGAAAAAGACAAATTAGATGGGGATTTTCTTTTAGTGAGTTTGACCAACCAAAAAACAGGTTCTCTACGGCCCTGTGTCTTCAGATCACAGCTGGGTGCTTTGTCCTGCTGGGAGCTCTGCCTTAGGCACTGGGATTAATCTCAATCCTCGGATAACTGCTGGGAGATGTAATGTCCAGAGCTTCACAGGAGTTCAGCCCAAATGATCAAAAAATCCATTCAGGCCTTAAATTATGAATGAATGTCAGATTACTTTTAAATTGCAGAAGTGTTAGTCCCTCTTGTGAGAACATAAATGATTTCAGTGGAAATATTCACACATGGAAAATCCAGAACGTGCACATGTTTTGGGACCCAGCCTCGAGTATCACATCTTGGCTGTCCCTTGGTTTGCAGTTTGGCCCCCTGTCACTTTACCAACATCAATAGCTCCACACCAGAGCAAAACAGGAACAAGGATAGAGGAAAACAGAATTGGGATCTTAGTATTTACTGTATTGTGTATTAACAGCTCTCGAAGTGAATGGCTTGCCCCGAGTGCTTCACAAAATTTAACCTCTGTGCTCAGAGTTAATAGAGCAAGAAAATCTTTAAACTTTCTTGGGTGGAAAGCTCCTGAACACATAAACATTAAAAAAACCCACAGAGGTATTTATTTTTTCCATTGCAGGTGTGTGACTTCTCCCACAGATGCTAATCAGAGCCCAGATTATGTTTTAAGGAGACAAAGGGTGCTCCCAAGTTCTCAGTCTCATTGAGATTTTCTAGTGGTAAGAGATAGGATTGGATTTGAAAAAGAAAAATAGCTATTTACTGCCTGCCAAGTACCCACAAAGGACATGTCTGTAGTATAAAGCACGTGGTAACGGAAATCTGCTTAGAGATTACGAGCTGCTCGTATACGTGCCATATATATGCAGGCTCGTGGTATAGATAGCTCTGAGATAGTTAAAATCGCACACAGTTCAGAGAAATGCAGTCGCTCTGGAATAGGTTTACATTTAAAGTTAGCCTAAATCAATGTAAGTGAGATTTTAAAGCAGCTTAATTGCATCCTAGCAGGGAGTTTCAGATCCCGATTATACAACCCCTTTCTCCATCTGTCTCTGCTGAAGGGAAACAACAAAAAAGGTGGAAATGTTGGAGGAGCTGGAGGCAGCTTCACTGCAAATACAGAGGAACTCACTGCAGAGTAACTCATGGGGAGGATGGCGGAAACAAAATTAGCAGGGCTTGGAAAAAAAAGCCTCCCAGCAGGCAAATGCCCAAGCTGCAGAATATCAAGGAAATTCCTGTGACCTGTATCTCAGAGCATCTAAAGATGAAAATAAATCTCCAGGACTGTTGTGCAGTGGCTTTCTCTGGGCAAGGGAGACAAGCAATATGTTGAAGTCAGTCTTGCTCTAGAAGTGATCGCCTGTCAAAACTATTTCCTCATATTTTGAATCCCTTATAATACTGCAGCGGTGGCTCTTGGGTCTACCACTGCCCAAAGCCCCTCCTCTGGGGCTGTGCTACCAGCATAGAGGTGCAGCTTCCCCTGTGATTGTCTTTGAACAGGAAAAGCAAAGACAAAACATTAAAACCAAATACCCCGCTGTCAGGTTGTGAGGAAAGCATTTTCTCCTTTAACATGCCCATGTATCAGGAACACTTTATCGGTGGCTCACTGAGAACTGACACGCTGCCAAAGTCAGGCTAACTGCATTTTCTTCTTATTATTTCACGTGTCTTAAATTTCAACTGAAAACCCAAAAGCTAAAATATTATTTATAAGAAAAAAATTCCCCTCTACAATGATGATATCATTAGAAGGAGGCTTCCAAGATCAAAACACAAGGTTTGATGCGAAATGTCTGTTTAAAAAACACGTTTTCAGCAAACCAGCCCTATATTGAGGATCATTGCATCACTCCATGATGCCTCACAGGCGCATGCAAGGAAACGATGAATTCTGGGCCATAGCACTTAATGTGGAGACCAAGCAGTGGAACAGATCAATTCATTTTAAAGAGAGACATCATTGTGAAAACTTGAATTTTCTTTTTTTTTGAGTGCGACATCAGTGCTCTGCACAGGATTTGTGAAGCTGCTCAGGCAGTTCTCAGCTAGGAAGGAATGCTGCCCAAGCAAGGAACAGCAAGTCTTAGCTTCACATGTTATCGAAAGTGCTGGCAATAGCAAGAGATTCAGTGTAATTGTATCTTCTGACTGGGATGCGGGAACCAAAGGCAATCAAAGCTGCTTTTGGAAATGTTAAACATCTTTTCTGCTTGGCCTTTTAGCCAAGATGACTTGAATTTACCGTATTATTTTTTGGCTGTGTGCACACATGGGGTGGCGCTGGTTGTGTTTGGCTTTATTGAGTTGTTGGTTTTTGTCTGCCTCATATCTACTGAATGGAAACTCCCTTGTAATGACATCAGTTTTGTTCATCTCCACTCCATGGTAAACTGAACTTGGAGTATTCTCCTCCAGTGTTACTTAAAGCCTTGACATTTATTTTTTAACTTCTGGAGCTGTGCTCACATTTAGAAGTCTGTGTGCGCACGTCTGATACCCGCACACAATGCATATCCTTTCCTCCGTATGCGAGCCTACCAGCATACATACCAGGCAGCTGGGTCATATTCAGCCCAGACACGAACAAACTCATCCAAATGATGGGGCCCAAGGATGGAGGAGTCTCTTGTCAGGTATTCAAAGTTGTCCATAATCACAGCCACAAATAGGTTCAACATCTGCAGAGAGGAAGCAATGATGGAAATTAGGGAGAAGAAAGAAAAAAAGGCAGGAACGTAACAGGGTTAAGATTTCCTTAGCACGATGTGAGGTGTCTACACCATGACCAATTTTTAGGAGCAGGAATTGTCTACATCTCCTACAGAAAGTGCTTTTTGCTCTCAGGAGGGTAGCACAGCCCTGTCCTCCTTGTTGCTACTTCAAAATCCCTGCAGGAGCCAAGCTGCAGGCAGATGGGGAAGGGAGTGACCCTGGAGTCCTCCGGGGCATTTGCCAGGAATATCAGCCCCTGTCCCCACCTGAAACCCACCATGGCCTCAGGCCAGGAAGATGTAGGCTTACAGGACATTGAGCAGAGAACTTCTGAAACCACATGGATTTTAATACATTTAGAAAAAGTGTGAGGATATGCTGATGGGTAAACTTTTCCTCTTACAAATGCAAAGTGAGGCACTTGATTTTCCCGTTCTCTGAGCAGGATTACTTCTTTCCAAATAATGGCCCAAACCACACAAAACAACTCTGCCCAGGGCAGCAGCATGGGGTGCTTCTGACAACCTCGAAGAGACCAAGCAGCAGCTGCATCCCGGGGAATGAATTGGCAAACCCAGCCCTGGGTGCCCGGGGACCTGCTGCCACCTCCTCCTCCCCTGCCCTCTCCAAGGCAGTTCCAGCTCTGTGGTACGAGGCAGGCTTGCACAGCTTGGAGAGTTTGTCACCATCTCCGTCACTGGTGAGGTTCTCCAGGATGACCACGGACTGCCTGGGGCTGCCCCTTCATGCCAGCACAGGCTGGCCCATGAGCTGCTGCCGCTGCTTCACCGACCGGATGGTGCCAGCTCTTCCAGCACTTCCATAGCAAGGCAAATCAAGATCAAACGGCTAGAAGAAAAGCCATTCTTCAGCCTGAACATCCTATTTTAAGCTCCTAACAATTCAAACCTTCAAAGATCCCCTGAAAGACAAGGGGCAGGACACATAAAAAGCTCCTCTCCCTAATGGCTGTTAACAGAACTCTGCAAAAGCTTTTGGTTTATTAAGGCCGCTGGCTCTCGTTAAAGCCAACGGAAGAGACCCAAGGATTTCAATGGGAGAAGATCAAGCTGCAGCTGGCAGAATGGAAGAGCAGGAGGGCAGGTGGGAACAGATGCTCCTGTGCCAGAAAAAGACCTGAGGGGCACGAGGAAGGCTTCTGTCCTTTTGTCTCTTGTAGGGAGGCCGAGCTGCTGCTCTGCAACACAGCCGCAAAGCAGCAAAGCCAAGCTGAACATGGATGTCCCCAGCTGATCAGCATCTGCCAGCCATTAAAAGCAAATCAGACAGTGGAGGTTTGGGGCGTGCGCTGTTTAGAAGTCATATTCCCGAGCGGTCTGAAGGGAGAGTTCTTAACTTTGGTGATACGTGGTGTGTTGGGTCCTGCTGGAGCATGACCCACCAGTGCTGACAAGCACAGTCCGTAACGAACCACCGTACCCATGTACTGATCCAGGGCTGTCCAAACTAGCTCTGAATAAGCTTCTCAAAGACTGGAAGCACCATAAACACATCAGCAGTGCTCACTCACACAAGGTGAGGAGAACCCCAACGGGGCATTGCTGTGCCTGGACCAAAGCTGCCAACCCCTGCTTGGCTCCCTCCCACAAACACACACGGCCATCTGGGTGTGCTGAAGGTGTTTGGGGTGTTTGTGAGGATGCCGAAGCTCTCAGGACTGCTACAACATGGGTAATGCTGCAGGCACCCCTCACTTATCACCCCCAGAGCATCGAGAAGTAGCATAACTTTTGAGTTTGCCCCTTGATCCAAGCCCCTTGCACTGATCCTGGCTCTGGCTGTGGCTCAGTACAGTTTTCCCTTGCTTGCATAAAGCTGTTTCTGAAGTTCCTGTATTTTTTTAATTTCAATTTATATTTTCCTACTGTGTAAATTTACAGGAGGAAAGTGATGTCAGGCTGGCCATCTGCAAAGAGCCAGAAACAACATTGAAAAACAAACACATTACCCAATTTCCCCAAATCCACGGTGTAACACCACCCAACAAACCATTAAAATGTTCCCTCCCGGCCGGGCTGCGGCTCTGTAATGCTTTAATCGCCTGTGGGGACCCACACGCTTCCTTGCAACGAAGTGCTGAGCGTATGTTAAGAAATAAGTTCCATCCCTGGTCGCCTCCCCCAGCTCTTGCGAGGGCTCCCCCCTCGCCCAGCCAGCAGAGCCAGGCTGTGGTTCACTGGGTGTGCTGGGAGCGCTGGCTCGGAGGTGAAGCTCGCACAAAGCCGTGGTTTGCACACGTGTGCCCCAGCCTCCACGCCTGCTACTGCATTTCCAGGAGGACGTCAGCCAGGAAGGGTGAGCTGGGGGACATTGGTTTTTTGTCTATTTATTTTTTCTTTTTTAAAGAAAAGGCTTTAGGAACAATGATGCGCTTGAAAATACCAATGAGAACGTCTGATGTTAGGGAAGGATTTGTACAAGAAAGGATTTAGGATTTAAAGTACAGAGTGCTGAAGGGATCCATAAATGAAGCATTAACTTTGCATGAGCTTTCAGGGCTCCACGTTTTTTAATATATGCAGAAGAAAGAATCCCCAGGATGTCAAAGGGGCAGCAGCAGCTGGACAAAGGATCTCAGTAGGGACCATTGAAGCTGCTCTATCTATGTATGGCATCAAACTGCCACATGTACTTCTTTTTCCTGGTTAAAGGTTTCAGATGATAGCAGGGATTAGCTGCACAAAGCATCAAATCTTATATTTTAAAAATTCAAGCCATGGAACTGAAAGCAGGCTTGATACGTATTTGGGACATTTCAGAGCTGTGACTTTTATCTCTTGCTGCTTGAAGTTTAATTGGTCCCTGTCCCCGGTATTCTGTTCCTCTGTCCCAGCGGTGTAGGGAAGAACCAAGCCCCGAGAGCAGAGAGGTTTTTATGCACACAAGTGATTATAAAGACACTGGCATGTATTAAAAGCTTAGGCTTAGCCCCGTACGATGGCCACAGGCATGAATCAAGCACATCAGCTCCAGGTACTTTCATGTCTGAAGGTCTCCTAACACCATCTCAGAAGAAAATGCATTTATTTGTCAAAGAAAACAAAACACACCATCTAACAAGCGGGATGCTCCCGGCTGCCTGCTATAAGCACTTCTGCACCAATGTTATCTCGGCCATTCTCTTCCTGTCCTCCCATCCCCTTCTTCAAAGGGCCACGTTACAAATCAAGACAAAACAGATTAATGCTTAATTCCAAATATTAGCCCCCCCGGGGGAAGAAAAATAAAACCCTTCCCTTTAAACTAATGACTAAATGCTCTCTTTGGGGATTAAAGGGATTTTATCACCAGGATGATAAATGGGTTTTAGCAAAGTGGGCTCGTAACATTGTACAAATCCCAATCAGGGCGAAGGGGAAACAAGGGGGCGGGGAGGGCTTGGCAGGAACCAGCCCAGCACCCGCGTTTTGGGAGTGACGGGGACCGGCTTACCAGGAAGGAGCAGAGGAAGATGAAGGACACGAAGTAGAAATAGGCAAAGTCGCTGCCGCACTCGTTCTTGGTGAGGCCGGAGAGCGGGTCGCAGGCCCGGCCGCTCAGGCACGACAGCATGATCTCGTGCCAGGCCTCCCCCGTAGCGCTCCTGCGGGAGGGCAAGCAGGGGGGTTAGCTCATCCCTGCCCAATTAACCAAGGTAATTAGGAGGAACGATGTGTCCAGGTGGTGAGAAATGTATTTGCATTAGGAGTCTCAGCAGCCAACGAAAGAAAGGAGAATATTTCCCTCTGTTACGGGGAGGTAAAAGGAACCAAACAGGCTCAGAGAGGTGATGCTTGGTTTATAGAGAATAAAACCAGATGGAGTTAAATAAGTCAAGAACAAAGCAGAAACAGGAAAAAAAACACAGCTTATTTGTGTCCTTTTGGAGCACCTAACATCTCTGTCCTAGCTCTGGTAGCAAACCCAGTGGAGATGCTGGGAAATGAAGCCGGGCTTCTCCACTCGAACTCCCCATTGCTCTCGTCAGGAGATGCAGAAATACCAGGAAGGTCTGGTGGGCCACAGGGCCTGGGGTCCAGCTTTCATGACAGCCTCCTGGGTTTTCTCCTTCGTTTCTGGTCACCTGCTCATTTTGGGTGTGAGAGCTGAAGTGACAGGTAGGTGAACCCCAAGAAAGTCCTAACATTTACCCTCTATTATGTGGCAAAAAAAAAAAAAAAAACAACCAAAAGGAAAATCTCAGCAGGCCCAAAGGCTCTGCCTTCAAAATAAACCAACCCCTGCAATGTGCATGCATGGATCGGAGGCTGAGGGATCCCTATGTTTGCTTACTCTGGCTTTCACAGAACCTCAGATTTTCTCCCAGTATTACTGCACCACGCTCAGAGGTGCCATTAGGGACATCATACAGCTCCATGAAAAGACTATTGCAGAGTTGCTTACAACCATGCAAAGTGGGTCCAAAGCTGTCCATTCTGATACTGAGACTTCAGCTCCCCAAAACACCCTCACAAACAACTCAAGATTTGGCCCCGCTTCCAAAGATGACGAATTCCAATGGGCAGCAGCATTGGACAAAGCCCCTGGGCTCCTGGTGCCTGGGATGACTTAGTGCTCGGTGCAGCCTGAAACAGATCCCAGGCTGCTCCCTTGTGCAGAAACACACTCCTCATTACCGTCCTGCTGCTTCCATCTGCTCTCTCCCACCACATGGGTCTGGAGAGGAACCAGAGGTTGAAGAATTACCTGGCCTTATTGAAATTCAGAGTTTTGTTTCAAGTGACTATTCTGAGCTGGAGAGGGCTAATTTCATTTCCAGATATGCCGGTGTGTTGAATCTGATCTAAGGGCAAACCCTTGGCATTCAGGACAAGTAAGCAGGACTGGGTGCTTTACTTCAAATGCTGCCTGCCCAACTCCCAGCATACGGGAAAACAAAGATTTATTTACTGCTGGCATACAAGTAGTTAGTACTCTACTTACCTGAACAGAAGCATCAAAGCTTGCAGGAAGGTACGGAAATTATTGTGCCGATTGATGGAGGTCTCGTCATCCAGCGCAATGTTTCCAAATACCTGCCACAGGGAGCAGAAGTGTTACAGGGCAAACACAGCCTCATGTAGACTCACGTAGGAGTGGTCAGCAAAGGTGGGTCAGGTTAGAAGGAGTTAGAAGCAAAAACAGTAAAAGAATTTGTCCTGATTTGAGAGATCTGAATAGCTTGAATGGTTTTGGTGCTGACCATGGAGGTACAATTGTGTTGTGGAGATCAAATGGTGGAAAAAAACAGGATAACTTGCTTTGTCTTTGTGCAGACCCTTTCCAACGCTGCTGTTCAGCTCTAGCACAGGCCAAGAAAGCTTCCTCGTCTCTTTTCAGAAAGGAGAGATGCCTGAGCAACTCGGTGGCTGCAGCCGTGTCCCCTGCTCTCGCCCACAGGCCATGCCCAGCACCAGGTGCCTGCAGCCTGGACAAGGTCTGTGAGCCTGCGCTTTCCCCTTGTACACTCACAAATATTAGCACCAGGTTCAACACAAGACCTGGCAGTAAAGGTAGGAAAAGGTGGCCCTTTTTTGCACTTGTAGTTAACCTGACACCAGGCAGGAAGAGCTTTTGTGCCTCCTCCTAAGCCAGGTATCGATGCTGCTGCGGAGGCAGTAACCCACCCCGACCCTGCGGGACAAAACCAGGCTACTTACGGTCAGTATCAGAGCCAAAATTTTACCTGCATGCCAATAATGGCATAGATGAAGAAGAGCATTGCAATGAGGAGACACACATAAGGCAAGGCCTGTAGGAGAGGAGAGGAAGGCATTAATGACAGCAAACGCATGCTTCAGCCTGTAGCATTTAATTCCTGGCAACATCACGTTCTGTAGTGTTTGTCCTTTAGGTGAAGGAGCTGGGAAGAGAACAGGGGCAATCCTGGCAGCTTTCAGCAACCCTGGAACCAGGCATTCATCAGTTACAAACCAGACTGGGTTTTCCAAGAGCTCTGTACGTATCCTTGCAGGCAGACAAGCAGTAACCAGGGAACACACAATAAGAAGCTCTGCAGCAGGCACTGTGGCTACTGGCGGGCACTAGTGCTTCCTATGCATAATTGCATAAAGACAAACCTTAATTTTTAATGACCTTGCTGTAAATTTAGGATGAGAAAATATATATATCCAAGGAACAAGTTTCTGCTCTGAATTAAGCACAGACTGCACCCCAAGAGGGCAAAAAGATTCTGAGCTTTCACGAGAAATCAGTGAGCAATACAACATAATTATATCGCATAAACTGGGAGCAATAGCTACTTTGCACTCAGGCTAAATGAAGGAGTAATTAATGCCTCTTAATTAGCAGTAGCTGAAAAGCTGAGAAGCCCTGACCATGGGAAATGTGGGGACAGGAGAGGGGTTATGCAGCTCAGCCAAGGGCCGATTGGTTTCTGCTGGGTACCTCTGCGCAAGGGTGAGGGCTCAGCCTGGAGGGTGGGCAGAGGACAGACGGATCCCGCCACAGACAGACAGCTGTGTCCCTGTTGGCCCAGCATCCACCAGGCTGGGTGTCTGTGCTGCAGCCCTGCCTTTGGGACACATCAGGTGCGTGTCCCCCCGCTTTTGCAGGGGGACAGAGCAAGGCTGCAGCCCATGCCACGTGTGGTTTGTTTGTGTAAAGCACCTCTGGAGAAGCACATTTCAGACTGGCATAATTGCCAATGTGTTAACGACCTGGCACCTGCCCAGACCATTTAGAAACCAAGACCTGGCTAAGCCCCCTCTCTCAGGTCCAACCAAGACTACGCAGTCCATGGACACTCTCCTGGGTGGGAACATCCCAGACCCCACCTCTCAGATTCTGGGGGAGGCTCTCTTGGCCTTGGCAAACCTCAAGAGTTACAAGGTGAGAGCAGCAGCAATGTTTTCTCTCTCTGCCCTCAAGAAAAACATGGCCTAACGAATCTCATGGCTTGTGTCCTTTAAGGCCCTGCATGTGCCTCAGGCCTTTCCCATTAGTTGCTTGACGGTTGGGTTTCTCCTCTGATAAGTTCTACCAGGACTTCTACCAGGACTTATATACACAAACAAATTACTCTGGGTTAAAACGTTACCACACTTTTACTAATTGACTATGTCTCTTAACCTGCACAGAAGTGAAGTAAGTTGTTAACTCAAGCCTTGTGCTTGCTGCAGGCAGATAGCAGGCATGAAGGCCCTCAGTAGTCAGACTGTCTTGTCTTTTTGCTAATACCTGAACCTTGAGACTTTGCCCTAAGGATTTTGTGATGGTTTCAAGGGCAACCTGAGTGCTATGAACTTGTTCTGAGTGCTTTCAGACTCATACTCCAAAAAGCTCAGCACCTGCGTTCAGGAGCTGCTCGGTGCAAATCAGCTGATGTTGGTGCAAAATGAGCGTTACTGCAAATGCATGGTGGAGCTGCATCGTGGCCGTTCCTTTGCTAAGGGGAAGCTCTTTGATGCTCAGTGGCTGATGCTGCAGAAGTGCAAGGTGTGTCCCCACGTCCCTTCCCTGTCCCCCAGTGGCCCAACGCTCACCTTAAAGGACTGCACAAACGTCCAGAGCAAGATGCGGATAGTGTAACCCTGGCGGAGGAGCTTGATAAGTCTGGCTGCCCTGAAGAGCCGCAGGAAGCTGAGGTTGATGAAGTTGTCCTGCGGAAAGTAAAGGTTTTGTGTCCTTCAGAAATTAACGCGATGAGAAACCACAGCCCGCAAAAAAGAAATTAAAATTACCAGCTTCACGATCTAAGCAGCAAATCGGCCACCAGAAAACCTTCCAAAAGAAACATTCGTCAGTGCAGATCACTCCACATGCAGCAAGTATGAGAAAATCCCTCTCCACAAGAGCCCTCCCCTCTACTCCTGGGTCAATGACAGAAAAGGAAATGGCCCTTCCACGCTGTCCATGGACGTCTCGTTTGCTTTGAGTAAGGCAGATTTTCTCCCCTAAAGACTCAGGGAGAGGTAGTGGTGCCATGTTATCATTTTTATAAAGAATGAGGTTGTTTTGAAGTCTTGGTCAGCTTGCTTTCTGCAATGAATTGATCTTAAGCCAAGACGGTTGTAAAAGTCTGGATATGTAGCCTCTGCTATAACAAAGGAAGGCATTGTCCAGGGAAGACTAAAACATCCTTGATAAAA
This sequence comes from Heteronetta atricapilla, assembly GCA_011075105.1. NCBI lineage: Eukaryota > Metazoa > Chordata > Aves > Anseriformes > Anatidae > Heteronetta > Heteronetta atricapilla. The sequence continues at coordinate 2,359,497 of CM021747.1, read as the reverse complement.
TAAGGATGTTTTCTAACTTAAGTATTCATATACAACTTGTGACTGGACAGGCTTGTCAAGGAGAAAAGGCACCAGCAAGACTTTGGGAGATGGATCTCTGGTAGCAAATTGTTGGGGAAGTCAAGTGTTCAGCAGGTGGATGCCTTAGGAACCTGCTGATTTTTTTTTTTTTTAATTATTACTGACTATGCTTTCGCAGGTGGATCAAATAACTGCTGGAGACAGGTTCCGATTTCCATTTGTTTTGTGTGATTCTCCCCACCCCACACCCTGTTTTTTTCTTTCCTTTATGGAAAAGAGGTTGCTGGCCCCATTGAGCTAATCTAGAGAGGGTTCTTTCCAAAACAAAACATGCAAAAGCCAGATCCCTCTTGCCCTCCTGTTTTAAGGAGATGAAAAATATCCCCCCGTTCTGTACCTATTCCAATTCACTTATTTGTGACTCTCTGGTCACAGCCACTGGTTTGACTGAGTTAGCTAAAGAGAGAAAACGGCCCACTTCAAACTGTCAAGCAGTGGAGGGGAAAATACAATCATGAGGAGCTCGTGTTGGTAAAGATGAGCAAAACCAGTCTTTCTCTTGTATTATCATTTTACCAGAAGGTACCCAGTTGTATTAACGTGACCCGCATTTCTTGCTCATTTGGCTACAGAGCTCGTGCTGAATTTTGGGGGGCTTGTTGGATCTATTCATTCATTTAAATGCCAGCTCAGTTTTTGGGCCATTAGCATCGCACTCCACCAATCCCATCAAAGAGTTCAAGAAATCAGTATCAGGCATGCACTTGGTTTCTCTCATGTTAAAAATGCAAGCAGCTCAGAGTTAGGCACAGACCGTATATCAGACTCAATCCTCAAATAAAGAGAAAAGAGAAAAGCATAGGTATGTTCCATGAAAGAGCAGACACCACAGAGCTCATTCAAGTCAGCAACAAAAAGCAGCTCTGGCAGGCAAAACACAAGCAAGGATTCCCCTGGGTTGGTGAAGGTTGGCATAATAGGTACTAAAAATCCAACACCTTAGCATCAGTTCTGTTTTATTTTTTGCGTTGTACCTTCCCTTCACTGGCTGAACTCACCTTAGCAGGTAAGGGCTGTACAGGAGCCAGGGGACAGCGCCTGAGCACGGCTGGAGAGCCAAGGAGCCACCGCTGCCTGCTCTGGATCCTCCTGCCTGGGCTGCGGCGCGGGCAGCTGCACCCGGCGAGCAGCAGGGCTCGATCCAGCCCAGGACAAAGGTTTAACCCAGAGCCCGTTGTAATCACAGGAATGCCCCTGCAGGAGCTGGATCAGCCCTGACGTGACCCTGTTCATTGCACTACTACAGATCAGGCAAATTATTACCTTCAGAGCATTGCTCAGGCCAGATCTTCCCCATGGCTAAGGCTCCTCCAAGGAGCGTGCACACAGGCAGCATCTGCAGGATCCAGTTCTCTGTGTGTCAGCCACCTTCCCTCCCACTGCCACGTTAATACAGCTTAGCAGCAAAACCTGCCTGTTGCTCAGCCTTTTCTATAATCTCATAACCACAGTTAGCATGATGCTCCACGTCTGATTTGGTCTGTGCTGGCTGCAAAGCCGCACTTTGCACTGCTTGGGGCTTTCTACAGGATAGTGGTGTAAGTGTGGGATGAGTGGGGGCTTCAAAACTGTGCTTGGCTGCAAATTTCCACTCCCTGGGATTTGGATGGGCAAATAGTTTTTTTTTTTTTTTTCCTCCCAGCCCCAACCCCTCCTTTTTTGGCTTATCCACTGCCATTTCCCCTAAAGGGCAGTGGAAGCCCCAGCTTGGTGGGGAATCCCTCGCAACCCAGGAAAATCCAGCATCACCCGCGTGCGCAGAGCCCGCAGAGCACCGTTCTCTGTGCCATTTGTCAGGAGGCAAAATTACACACGCTTGTGACGGGTAGGAGGGCTGGGCGTGCGTAACCCTCGGCACACTGCGTAGAAAACCCCTCCTTTGGCCACGCAGCTCTCCAGGCAGGTATCAGCATTGCATGCAGCTAAAGGGGAAACTTCACGTTGCGATATTTCTCGTGGATGGCAGTGTTTTGCATTGATTCTCCTTCCTTCTAGCTATCCCTGTAATATGTGACATGCGCATGGTTGTCTTCTGGATCATCAGGGGCTTTGTTTCCAGGTATTTTGTTTGCTTTTCTGTTGCACAGATGCTGAAAAGACTGCCAGGTGCTCACAAGAGGCACCATTGCTTTTTGGTTTTGTGGTCCACCTGAGGACTGGCAAACTGACAGGCATTTCTCTCTGCCTCGTCACTATTTCCCCGAAGGAGGAGGTGGCTGGGGTCTGGTGCTGAGGGCGCCCAGCTGCCCGCAGACCCCATGGGGTTCCATGCAATGCATCCCCAAGCTCAGTGAAAGCACACGGGAGGAGGAAAGGGGGATAAGAGACAGTACAAAGAAAGAACTGGCCTTGCCTGCTGTCCAGCCATGGACAGCCTGCTCTTTATACTTTCTCAGGATGTTTTTCATAGAAAAAAGCAGAAAATCCACAACGGAAAGGGCATACAGCCCTAAATCTCCTCCTCTTGCATCTAAACAGCAGAGGTTTCCTCTCCAGCACAGGAGCTGTGCCCTCTGTCCGCAGGGATGCAGAATGAGCTCTGCCCTGCACGCCAGCAGCAAAGCACTCAGTGGATTTAGTGTTTTGGACTTTAAGACCTGAAATAGGCACACATGAGCTTTCCATGGCACAGCTGGATGTGCTCTGGAGGATTAGCAAAGGAGGTTACCCAACACTGCCACAAAACAAGAACCCCAGCAGAAGCTGGGCTGCTCACCCTTACCTCTCATGGGTGCCCCGTTGCAAAACACAAAACAACCCAACACCTTGGCACTTCAGATTTCTGTCGTCAGCATGCCCAAAGTTGCAAAGCTGCTGTAGAGGCATGGGAAGAGGGGTCGACCCAGCCAAGAACAGGAGCACTAAGGGCACTTTGGCAGCTCTTCCGGCAAGAATTAGTCTATGCTGCTAAGGAACTACCATTGCGGAAATGGTATTTAAGCACATGAACCACCTTTGATGAGTAGTCCAATTCAAACGTCTGTGGCACTGCGAGTATCGCAGAAGAGCCACTGAATCTTGCATTGGCTCCTGTCTTCCTTTGAAGCCTGGGGAAATCCCTTCCTGATTTTCAGAGGATGAATATTTTTGCCACGCCTGCCTGTGACTACCATTACAGCTCTGTCACGTCATTTCATCCAGAGCCAGAAAGACTGGAAAGATGGTTTTATAAGTGCACAATGGTATCTCTCTGTTCCCCAAACTTTTAATTTTGGTGCTTCTGCTGCAGTCACTGTGGCTCCCATGGTCAGCAGCAGCAGGAGGAAGGAGCTTGGTGCCCCCAGGATCTAACTCATGGGCCTTGGGCACCAAGCGATGGAAGGAGACTAGACATGGGCATATGGCCACAGAGACCACAACCCCAACCATCACGGGATGAACATTGAAACTCACAACACTTTAACAGCAACGAGGCCAAAATTTGGGCAAATGAAGATAAGCTCATTTTCCCACTATTCTCATGAGCAGCTGATGCCAGAGCACTTATAGAATCATAGAATATCCTGAGTTGGAAGGGACCCTTAAGGATCATCAAGTCCAACTCTTGACACCGCACAGGTCTACTCAAAAGTTCAGACCATGCACAGACTTCTCTGTGCTAACTGGGCCTGGGGTGCCCAAAGACGAATTACCCAAAGCCGTCCCCCAGCTCCCACACACCGCCGTGGTTCCAGCCACTGCAGCACCCACAGAGGACTCGCTGCTCAGATCACATGGAGCAAACCTCCAACCTACACACCCTCATTTCTTTCATCGCTGTTTCCTAGCAAAACGTTTCTACCTGGACCCGCTGTTGGGTGAGCACGGAGGGTATGTGCAGGCTGTCACGAAGCCTCACATTGATTTGTTTCTGAACAGCAATTGTGCAACAGAAAGTCCAAACTTTAAGTTAGAACAGATCCGAGAGCTTTGGTCAGGTGACTGAGCCTTTTTTGATAAGCTCATGGTCTCATTCATGTTATTATTAATCATAGCCAGGATAATTAAGAATGGATTTTTTTTTTAATTACATTTTTCCTTATTCATCCTTTTTTGCTTGATTTTTGATTTTCAAAGGTTGGTGTTTCCAAAGGCACCTTTGGAATTAGGCACTCAAATTCACACTGGGATATGGTTCCCAGTTCTTCTCAGCCCTATTCATACTGTGGCTTCTGCATCTTACTTGAGGTGTAGCTGCTTTTGCATCCAGGGACTCTGTGTCCATTTGTGGTGGCAAAATACTTCCATATCTTGGTATGTCAGAGTTTTCAAAGTTGAAGAAAAAGAAAAAAAGAATCTTTCCTATGTCTTCTTTTTTGATTTGAGGGAAGCAAGTCTGTAATGGATTTTGTTTGTTTGTTTTTGCCTTACAAGAACCATTGGCTTGAAATACAAAGGCAGTCCTAAATGTTCTGCTTCCCTCTCCAGAAAGCTCAGTGCATCTCATCGTAAAAGGAAAACAAAAACAGTTTCTGAGAACTGAATTTGGTGCCACCACTTACAAAAGGAAGGGTTTCCCAGCCAGGCCATCCAGAAGCATCCTTCCTTCTTATTCTCATTCAATTTTCCACGAAAATAAAGCAAGTGCCAGTCTCCCCTTTATCAGTGTTGGGTGTAACAAACAGCGGAGAACAGGCTATTGGTAACTGCATTTGCCTCACGTCACCAATTAGCCAAGGGGAAGAAGATGCAGAACAGAAGCCAGTTTTGAGGCACGCTGCAGTGAGGCTTTTTCACCAGTGCAATCGGAAATCTCATCAAAACAAATTAAATTAAAGAAAAACGAGAGAAAATAAAAGCAGAGAATTTAAATAATTGTTTAAATTCAATGAAACCAACCGTGTCCTATATGTGATGTTTTCATGGATGGATATTTGCAAGATTATTTACAAATTTATTTTTTTGAGCAGCAGGTGCACAACATACAGACGGAGATATGGTTTTCGCATTGTATGTTGATTGGATGGCGTGATTCAGCAGGTAGATAAGGAAAATAAAGAACAAAACAGGAAACAAAAGAGAAAATGAGTAATCAGGACAAGCAAAAAAGGAAACTCTGAAAATTTCACTGGAAAAAAACTGTTGGGCTTTTGGGGGTGTTATTTTTATGATAATTATATAAATTAAAGAATGCTTCTAACCAAAGCAGGTTCTGAGATCCTAAAGGTAACATAGACAGTGCAGTTGTTATTTGCATTTCTTTTAGTAATGCAAATGGGGAGACAATTCACAAACACTTCTCAGGATGTTTTGTTTTGTTTTTGTATTTCCAGGCACAGAAATAGATGTCAGTTTGCCATACACCCATTCGGCCTCCTGAGGCCGGCCAGAGGAGCAAGGACAGCTTCTCCTTCGTGCCACCTGTTTTACTATTTTACTCCAATTACCAACAGGGTAAAAAAAAACTGACATGCATGTTTTTTGCCTAAGGAAATAAAAAAATACGTATATTCCACTGCATTCACAAAGTAAATTACATATGACATGACTACCAAATTAAAATAAAGCAATTGATATCAACACATTTCTTTTCCTTTTATCTTTACTTTTCAGTGGTTCAAAGTACCGATGTGGCAAGGCTGGTGGAAGCCGAGACTCTCAAGATGAGACCGCCCAGGTGAGCAGACTCAGTTACCTTGGAGGACACTCACAGTTGGAAAACCATAAGTTAGTCGTGCAGAAGACCAGTGCTCCTGCAACTGCTTGCTAGCCTGACCTCAAAATCAAGCAAAATATGTCCGTGGCCATGGAAGGGGTGTTGGACTACGTGATCTTTAAAGGCCTCTTCCAACCCAAACCAATCTGTGATGCATCCCCAGAAAGCATCCCACCACCACCAGCAGCAGGAGGGCTTCATGGTTTGTTTTGGGGATGGGTGCACACAAATGGTAGCATCAGCATTGTGGCCAACACCTGGGCTTCTCTCCGCCTGAGAAACCTCTGTATAAATGGGCAACGAGGGGGCTGAACGCACGGGGCAGGGCCAACTGCCCCTAGGAACCTGCACGGCTGCCCAGCAGCTGCGGGCAGCTTGGAGCAGAGGAAGGCAAAGAGAGAAGCGGGCATCCTACGGTGGGGACATGACTCTGGGTCACGGGGGGCAAAGACCTGATCTCTTTGGTTACTCCCAGCTCCGTCACACGGTGCGGAGAGCTGCTGCTCCCCAGCTCCTGCACCGAGCCCAAAGCCAGGCTAAGCATGGCTGCAGCATTTGGTGCAGAGCACGTGTCCACCCTCGGTTACTTTTCTCCCCTACCTGGGAATACGAAGGGCAAAAGCAGTTGGGCAGAGTCAGCAGACACATGGGTAAAGGCAGGGCATGATGCCTGCAAATGAAAAAATGCCTTCTCACATGTCCTCACCTCAGCCCTGGTGCTCTGCACAGCCCTGGCTGCCTGCAGACAGCTTCAGCCCTTTCATTTGTAATTGGTTTTAAATTGCAGAGGTGTAAAATGACCTAGGCACAACCCTAATTTAAAATAGCAACCTATACATTACAAAGGTGGTGGAAAATATAAATCTATCATGCCACTTCCCAAAGAGTGAAATAGTGCTGGTGTTTCCCAGGCAGCTCTGGGATCCCTTGGGCTCCTCCGATGTGCCATGGGGTCAGGGTAGCACACCCTGCCACCTCCTGTGGACCCAATAAACCGGGACCAGAGCAGCATGGCACGCTTCTGATTATCTTCCACCCAAGGTGCCATAAAGTGTCCTCAGGCCTCAGAGAGAACGGGGGGTTGCACTGGCAGTGGAGAGCCTGCTACAAGACAACCCACACCACGAGGCTCTGGATGAAGCAACTGCTCTGTGATAGAGAGCCTGCAAGCTGCTATTATTTTCTGCTGTTAACAGTTGTTGTATAAATGCAGTCTTCAGGGCGCTGCTGTAAATTCTCCCTTGAGCAATGAAGCAGTGAGTCAATGCATCACCTTTAAGCCAAGTAAGCTACTTCCTAACGCCTCCCCGGCACGATGCGCACGATGTGCTTGAACTCTCAGCCCATCGCCCCCCGTCTGGAGGCTCAGAGATGGATGCAGACAGCTTAAAAATAATACATCGGTGACTGCAAAAGCCATCCAGTGTGTGTGAGTGTGCTGCTGCAAGCAGGCACAGGCCGGAGGGAGATCAGAGAAGTGCCATATGAAAGAAGTTTTGAAGAACAGCTCTAGCAAGTAGGCAGGGGGACCTCTAGGCACTCTGCAGGGGAAAGTGTGTGGGCAGGAGACACGGTGGCTGTGCAGAAATGCTGCAGAAAGGGAAGATTTAGTGTAAATGGAGCTCAGATTGGTCTGTGGATTGAGAGGTCGAACCAAGAGGTAAGGAGCTGGAGTGGTAATGGGCAGCACATAGGTTTGATGTGAAAGAGATGTCTGTGAGCAACTTTGCGCTGGATGCACTGCCAGAGCAGGCTGAACTCCAGGAGGCAGTCCTCCCCGAGGTTTGGCTTGATGGATCTAGTTAGTCAAACCAAAAGATTCTCAATTATTATCTGGAAGGATAAAAGAAAAGTGTATAGATGCTTGGGAGCTTAGCTCTAATGGATTTTGCTGCCTGTTTTAGAGAGAATTCATGCTGCTCTCCAAAGACATCCCTGCACTGCTGCACTATCTGATGCTGGAAGCCAGAGGAAGCACTGCAGAGCAGAGGTTGATGCAGCAAGGTGGGTCTCAGGCAAGTCTCTGAGAGCACATTTAGCATCAGTTCAAAGACCAAGGGAAGGTGAGGAGCCTCTAACTATGAACTAACTTTTACCCTTTCTCTTCCTGAATGAGCATTTATCAGAACTGGAGACCACAGGCTCCTGTAACAATTGTGAGTTCACTGTGCCAGTAACACTGGCAGAAGGATGGTGTGAAAAGAAGTCTCAGTCCTTGTTTGTGGCTGACTTGCAAACATTTCCATAGATTTTCAAACCAAGGCAAAGGTTTGAGTGCCTAAACCTGGCAAGAAAGCACGTCCCAAGGCAGAGGAAACGGAGGCAAGCATCCAGTGCCTGCCAGAGCACAAATCTCCTGACGCACACGGAGGTGGTAGCCAGACCTTGTGCTTGAGCTGAGTGACTCTACCCTGGCTGTAAGCTGTGCGCTAAGAGCAAAAAGCAATGCAAAGTCTGCAAGATTCATCAACTGTTGAACACCATTTGCATGGGGAGTAAAAGTTGGCTTTTTCTGTATTTTTTTTTTTTGTACCAAGGAGGTTAGATAATGTATTTTGTTAGCAGCTGTAATATGGTCTTCAGCACCAGCTGCATGTCCTGTAAAGAAGTCTGGGGAACATAGTGCTTAGCACACATAAAACAGGTTTATAAGCAAATCCTGGGGACTGAGAAGAAAAAATTATGGTAAAGTTCAAATCCATTACATACAGATACAGCATCATCAGCTAAAACATGCATTGGGAAAGGAAAGGAGCACATTTTTAAATTGGATAATTTCAGGCTGTCAAGGCTCGAGTCATTTGCTGCCCTTATGGAAAAATCCTCTTGAATTTAATGGTACATTTGTGCACTTAATGTAATCTCCAGGAATCATTAGCAGGGAGAGAGCAGACATGGGAAGGGTGGCCAATGAATCCTGTGGCATGTTTTGTTTTTATTTTATAATTGCCCTGCAAAACTTTTGTACACAGAACAGGAACTGTGTTACCCCAGTGCAGACTGCACAAGCTGGTGAGTTTCTGGTTGCTTTTCTGTTCCCATTCTCTCTTTTCTTATCACCTTTGCCCTGTACCATAATCAAGATGGGCTGGGAGTGACAGATGAGATGCTGGTGTGCGTGTGCCTTGCGAAGCGCCTCACGCTACAAGCCAGCACTCTTCATTACATTACTTTTGATATTGTCCCTCTCTTATATTCAACAGGATTTTTCCACTAATAAGCAAAAAATGGCTCAGGGTCAGAGCCTTTTCCTGAACAAGAAATAGAGCCTGATTCCTGGCAGAGACACCAGCACTGTTGTTCTCATCAGAGCTTTTGGCACAAAAGGCTTTGGGACAGCCAGCAGTGCTCATCTCTGTGGAAAGAGCAGAGCTGATGCCAGGTCATCCAGGGACCCCGTCACACCGTGGGTCTCCGAAGCAGCTCTAGGGCTGGTGGGGAAAAGGTGCAATGTCTCAACAGGGTACAGCTTTGTTGGTAAATGAAGCAGATTGAGCAAACTGTACTTACCGCAATCTCTGTTACTAAAATATCAGTAATACTTCCCAACACTGTTACAAAATCAAAGACATTCCAGGCATCTCGGAAATAATTCTGCCAAATGAGAACACAAAGGGGATAGAGGGATCCAGGGGTTATTATCTCTTTGCAAGACAATTTTGTTTTGTTTGCTTGTTTTTAAATGTGCATCATGAAATAGAAACATTTCATGTAGAAACGGTTGAAAATAAACGAGGAAGGCACATACCAGCACACCAAAGGCAATGATCTTCAGCACACATTCCATTGAAAACATGGACGTAAACACAATATTCAGGCATTTCAACATTTCTTCATACGCTTCTGGAGCATCATAGAACTAAACCAGGATGGAAGAAAGGATGTTACTGAAAGATCCCTTACAATGGCAGAGTAAAACCTTCCTGGCTGTCTCACCTGACTGCAAGATCTCTGCCCATTCTAGTGTCTTGCTATAAGCAAGACTTTGGGTAGGAATGTGGGTATGCACGCCACGCCAGAATCACAGCATTGCCTACAGCTGGGGTACCCCCGTGACTGGGGTCCTGCTGCTGGGTACATCTCCATGCAAGCACGTCACGGACCAGCAGGGAGGAAGGGCATTTTCCAAAACCAGAGAACAAGTGCACAACTGTATTTAATTCCAGCAGACCCTAAGAAGATGGTGACCACTTGGTTGTGGTCTCTACACTAGACAAGGGTTAGGAGGGGAGATTATCCACGATAACCAGACACCCGCATCTCGTCCTTCTAGGGACTGTGGATCTTGTCCCTGAAGCCTGACACAAATTTGAGCAATCTCCCTGGCATGGCCGGATTTAAAGCACCCCCAGGGAGTGAACCTGCTGTGTGCAGAAGCACAGGCTGAGCCCAGTTCCCACTCACAGTGTCTGATCACAACCAAACCACCTCCCTCTGGGGACAGAAGAAACCCCCCATGGCCTCCAAAACCAACATGAGGGAGATCAGAAGTGAAGATCAGAAGTGGCGATGTTCCTGCCGAACCCCCCAGCCGAGAGCACAAAACCTCAACAGCAAACACGGTATTTTCTAGCCAGAAATTGCAAAGGTTCAGTAACAGCCCACTAACCTTCATCATGAGAACAATAGTATTGAGTGCAATCATGACCATGATAAAGTACTCAAAGGGAGGGGACACCACAAATTTCCACATCTTGTACTGAAAAGATTGCTTGTTCTGAGGCATGTAGCGGGTCAGTGGCTTGGCACTTATGGCGAAGTCTATGCAGGCCCTCTACAAAACAGAAATGCGATGAAAAGAATACAAAAAAGGGCTGACAGTCTCCATCAGTCAGGATATTTCTGGGAGTGGAGGATGTAGCAGAGGATGGCATTTCTAAGCCTTTCCGACACTCAATTCAAGTACTGAATACTACTGTGAAATGCAGCACACCAGCCCCAAACTGTGACCAATCCTGGACACCCATGGGAATCCCAAACCCCGCAGCACTCCCGTAGCCTCCTGCAACCCTGTTCATCACCCGGTGGGTACCAATCCCTTCCTGCTTAAGGAAATAAGCTTTAAATTCATGGGCTTGCTTAAGAAAACACTCTGCCAATTCCTTCCGACACAGAATTCCAGAAACCAGAGGATTGGTGAAGATGCTGTGTTAAAACAAAAGTATTGCGAAGCTCAGGTGCGTCCTCACACACCACAAAACCTTTCCACCTAATAACTTCTATGAAACATGAACTGAACTCAGCCAATAAATTACCCAACAAGTATTACTGGCTGTACTCTCAAAGACACCCTTGGCTGGCAATTTCTGTTCACATTTTTATAAGAAGTGCATTAAAAATGATTTCTACCCACAAGAAGTTTTGATTCTGAAACATTTTCTCATCTTGGATTGAGATAAAAATTCAGAATCTCAAATTTTGTTATACTGCAAATCTCAAGAAGAATGCTTTCTGCCCAGTTGAAAAAAAAGTGTGGGTAAATCATCTCAAAATACTCTACTTTATTTTGGACTTTTTGTTCAAACAGACAAACAATTGAAACACTCAGTAACTGATTAAAAGTCAACTCTTTTAATCAAAAATCCAGCTCCAGTTTCAAAACGAATGAGATTTTTTCTGCACAACAGGTAGTTGAAGCCCAGTGACCCCAGACAAAGGATTTTGCAAATGCTAAAATTTTGCCTGGGTTCTTGAGGAAAATGGATACGTCTGTGGAAGAATGATAGACAGATGCTGCTAAATACTGAGATACCACATCCAATTCAGGAGGTTCCTAATCTGAAAATGGTTGCATTTGCTACGGTGTTAAATGAAAGCATTGTGCGTACTTGCCCTGTTGTTATGCTCTTCCCAAGGAATCTTCTTTTGGCTGCTGGCAGGAGGACGCTGTCTCAGCCAGGCAAAAAAAGCCTGGTGAGAGCAGCTTTCCACTGGGGAGCAGCAGCAACTGCATTTCACTTCGATTTCTGATGAGCAGCCCCTCTCACACCAAGCACTTCTGCCTCGTTTTGCACATACATGCTTGAGCTAACACGCAACACTATCTCCACTTGGAAGTGGAGGTGTGATCCAGAGGGATATGGGCACTGTTAGCTCAAGTGCAGCAGCTGGGGACTCGCCCTGGTTTTGTTTTAACGCATAATATGAAAATCTCCAAGAGGCTTGGTGCCTGTTCTCTAGGCCCTACGTTCAGCACATCACACCACATGTTCTGAAGCCCTTCCTGCTGCAGGAGGGACAAGGAGTGAACTCCCCTCAGTATCAAGATGCTCTGGACCCCCAGGTGCTAACACCCATGGTGGCTGAATTCATAAGACGTGGGTACCTCGTTTTTCTCTAGGCTGCATTCTGACATCACTTTATCTCCTTGCTCTTGGAAGGTGATGATGATTAACGCCACAAAGATGTTCACAAAGAAAAAAGGGAAGACAACAAAATACACCACGTAAAAGATAGACATTTCCATTCGGTAGCCAGGGCTGGGACCCTGTTCCTCGTAGGTAGCATCCACTGAATGCTTCAATACACTGCAAGCAAGCGCAGAGAGAGAAGAAATGTCAGTGGAATCAGTGAGAAGCACCAAGGACACCCCTACAGTCGCTCGCTGGCCTTCACTCGCACGGAGGGTTTTCCCACATATGCTCAGGTCAAATTCATTCCCACCTTAGCGGCTGGGAAGAAGTTTTCCTTGAGGATATGTTAGGGAAACCTTCTCTGTTTTCACCATTCTGATGAATGATTGCCATCTGCTACGTACAGATCCACATATCCAAGTGAGGGGGAGAGGATATCGTTAGATCTGGCTTCTCTTCTGCTCTGGTCAATATGAATAAAATACGGGTGGGAAAAGAAAGGTACTGATGATCTCTGAGTATCCAGGGGAACAGTGAGGGTTTGGAAAGGACATGCTGATGCTCTGAGTTTTATTCTCTATTTTATTAAATAACTGAATATGGAGGACAAGGAAGTCCTGCCATGTAGACACCCCAACCACGAACTGCAGTCCCAGCAGAAACGTCTGCTAAAATAAAGTCATATGCTGAACAGCCTGGAGGCTCAAATACCCAGTATAGTTTCAGCTTAGGTCACAATACTTTTCCCCTTAATTTTCATATATTTCCATTACAAATTTTACACTCAAGAAAGGTGCACAAGGCCAGGAGACAGGAGCAAGCAGGCTAGTCAGCACTGAAAGCCTCCTTGGCATCAGTGGGCAAGCTCAGAAGAGCGCCGAGAAAAAGGCAGAACGCTGCCCGCTGACTCACCCACAAATGACAAAAGGGGAAGTTAAAACTGTTCCTGTTCCACAGGTCACCAGCCTTTGACGTGTCCCTCAGCATTGAAAGCTGCCGCTACCCCCACCCGAGACGTCTGACCCTGCCAGCCCCATGTACTCACGTTGGCCACCCTTCTCCTGTGGAGACAGTGAAAAGCGTCAGCAGAGCCCACAGCACGTTGTCGTAGTGAAACTCGTATTTTTTCCATTCCCTGGGCTGTGCCTCCACCTCATTTTTTTCATAGTCAAGGTACTGACCCCTAGGAACAAGAGATTCAGACCAAATGGGAGAATTTCAGACCAAATGGGGAGAATACCCCAGTGCAGCAGGGTCTGACCACACATAGCCCCGAGGTTTGCAGATTCATCAGATGGTTTGGGTTGGAAGGGACCTTGAACACCGTCTGGTTCCGAGCACATCCCACCAGGCCAGGCTGCCCAAAGATAGGGAACACAAGCAAAGTCTAGCGACACCTCAGGAACCGGGCCCAAGGTTTAGAAATTAAATAAATGTCATCAAGACATTCATTTGCTGGACAAAGCTGACAGCTAACGGCATGCTGGCCCCAAGCTGTCTGACCTTACAGAAAACTCTGCTGTTTGATGGGGAGCAGCCTCTGGTTCCTACTTGAAGGCTGTATCTAACTTCAGAATCGGTCCTGCTTGGACCTGGTATCTGGAGAGTTTTTCACCACCCTATGTTACTCTATAATTTCACACTTCTGCAATGCATCTGCTCTATTGCAAGGCAGAGCTGCAGTGAGAGCAGCCGTGCTGCTGCCCCACGCTGCAGGGACACCAAGGGGAGATGGATGGACGGACGGACAGGCAGCCGCAGGCAGTGCTGAGGAGGCAGTTTGGGTGCCAAGGAAAAAGGCAAGCGAGGAAGACACCCACTGCAGGGAGCAGCACACCTCCACAGTCTGCTGCCAAGGACAAAGCATGATAGGGCTCTTAAGATATTCAAATGCAGTCCTTTTTTCTAGCTAATTAGGAGTTCTTTAACTTCTTACTGACTCACTTTTGATTATTTATTCATTCTGTTTTCTTAATTTGCACAAGCTGTGAGAAACCAGGCAGCAGGTAGAAAGAGGAGTCACGCCACCCCTCCCAAGGTGTGCTTTACCTTGAATTCACACCCAGCCCTCGCTGGGAGAAGGAGCTTTTTCCCCTGCATAGTTCATGCATTTGAGTAACCATTTACTAGATCACCACCACCAGGAACAGTGAAGGTACTAAAACAATGAAAGGGAAAATTCACCTCTAGGGTAACTGTGCTGAAGCAAAGGGAGCCTTGTGACGCTCAGCAGATACCCAAATGCTGCAGCTCTGGGACAACCCGGAGCTACTGGTGCCAGAGGAACCTCAGGCTCCTTCTGCAGCCCCTGCCCAGCCATACCTGCAGTCCTTCTCCAGCTCCTTCGACTCATCAGTGCAGTAGAAGAATCTGCCTTTGAAGAGCTGCACAGCAATGACGGCAAAAATGAACATGAAGAGCATGTAGACTATGAGGATGTTGAGGACGTTCTTCAGGGAATTCACCACGCAGTCAAAGACAGCCTGGGGATGGGAACAAGGTTATGGGGCTGCGAGGGAGGCAGAGGGCATTACCCTGGCATCTAGCATTGACCTGCACGTGGGAGTAGTTACCCAACACGTAACCCATGTGTGGTTTCATTGACTTGCACAGCACATGTTTGGTGCATGCTCGCTGCAGGAAATAATTCTGGCTTCCTACAGCTCCTGCTTTCTTGGGGGGGAGGTTGGTGGGCCACCAAATTCTCTGGTGCAGCCCGTAAAATTCATCAAGACAGAGAAATATTAGTCCTAAGCAAATATTCCCAAGGCCAATTATGAAATGAAAAATTTACTTGTGTTTAATTTATTCACAGTGAATAGGGAAAAACCTCATCAAATATGTTCCTCATTGACTGTTATTTGAACTGTTTGAATAATAAGAAAAATACACCAGATGCAAAACAATCAAATGCTTTGAACAATATTTCTTTCTAATGAAGTGTCTACCAAAATCAAGTGTGAATAATCTAGTCAGCATATGTCACTTCTGAACTCCTCACGAATAACTTCTCAAATACATTTATTATTTAGTTATTAGTCACTGATTCACTGTTACAAGTAATTTGCAGTTTAATTTTAGTCTGTGAAGTCTGTCATAATAATAGAAATGGAGCTGTGTTACTGCCTGAGCACGGGGTTTGTACAATAGTGTTTCTGTTTCTCTGAATGGCAGGGAATAATTCCCAGAATTACACTCCTGATGCAACCTAGAAACCCAAAATTAAAACACTGGAAGCATCTCTAATCACCCTATTAATCTTGCTGATTGTTGCATACAAGATCATATCCAGGAAAAAAAATGAAAAAGTATTTTGAACACAAACCATGTGAATATGACTTCTGCTTCATAGAGATTTCTGATTTCTTCTTTAGAAATGGTAAAATTACTCTGTAAAATGACTTGAAAATAAGGAAGGCATTCAATAAAAAGCTAACGTTGTGTTCTGCAGTAAGGCAGAGCTGCTGTCGACTCTTGCACAACCCAAGAACTGTGCATTTCAGATTTCTAAACAAATAAAGACCATTTTCTACATTGTTCAACATTACGTTTCCTTATCTTTTGAGGTAAATTTAGTACACATAAAAATGCATGAAATGAAAATTAGTTAGGCATGAGTTGTGGGTAAGGACAAAGGCAAATCTGTATAATAAGTAACCCTGATTTTTTACGTAGCATTATGTGAAAAGAGGAATTGTCCGACATTGCTTCACCACTGCACAAGCCCCCTTCGCTTCTCCCGTCTCCCAGAGAAAAGAGCCTGAAAGCGCTGCTGACACATGAAGACATTCTATAACAGATATTGCAGAGCTCCAAAACTCAGAAATGATTCAAGTTTGTAACTCCTTCCACCCTCTGCTTCCAGGGCTGGCTCTATCTCAAAGCGCTCCTGAAATTGTGCTGAATCAGTAACCACAGGCCGTTACATTTATTTTCCTTTGTAACTTAGCATTCTAGAGATGAAAGGCTACTGCTATAAGCCCCCGCGCTATATATTCTTTAATAGAAAAGATGAACAGATTAAAACTCCTCATACAGCAATGACAGTTCTCCTTAGACAGGCCGTGGAAAATCTTGCAATATTCATATGAAGCTCTCTGGTGAAAGTCAAAGACTCCAAGGCCTATTTTCCGATGTATCATTTGTAGGAGCATCACACGTACAAACTGTAATTTAATTTATTTGCTTTTTTTTTTTTCTTTCTTTTTTGGGAACTTTGATTTCTTAATGTGGATTTGCAATAATTCATAAAATTGCATACAATGTTTGCAAAAGAAACAAGTGTTTGACATTTGCTAAACATCTGCACGGCTATTTTTACAAATCTGGCAAAGAGATTAATTGCAACAAAATAAAAGGAACAAAAATAACTTGGATGAAGTTTACTCCATCAGCTTTCACTTGGATCAGTTGCGAACCTCCAGAGAAAGAAATATCTGAGGTTATTCTCTAACCTTTAGTTTTGGCAGCCGTTTAATGGTCTTCAGTGGTCGTAGGACCCGCAGAACTCGCAGCGACTTGATCGTGTTGATGTCCTTGCCTTTGGTTCCTCTGCAATGGATAGAGGGCACAAGAAAACAGAAAGAATAGCTTGGACCTCAGGCCATGAACAAAAACACCTGGAGAGAACTAGCTTTCTCACAGGTGTGGGGTGCCAGCCTCACCACGGATGCTGAGTACTAGCCAGGACCGCAGATGAACTCCCACCTGGGATGCGTTCGCCACCACACAGAAGGGATGCTTGGGCAGGACATGGACCTTGCCCTGTTGAGCCCCTTGGGCTCTCCAGCTACAGCTCATTTCCCTGAGTGTCCCCAGGGAACCAGAGGCCTCTTTACCCACCCAGGCAAGAGCCACGGCTGGGACAGCCGCACGCACGGGCAGGAGAAGGGAGAAGGTGACGCGTGGCACTCATCCTGCCCCAGGCACCTCAGTGAGACAGGAGGATGTTCCTCTGTGCTTTTGCACTTCTCCGCCAGGGAAGTGGTGTCCGGACAAGCAGGCAGTGACCGGAGGGAACTGGAGGCCTTGGGAGAGGGGCAGCGCTCTGTGTGCCCATACCCTCATCCTTGGCTCTCTTTTGGAAGACATGCTACCAAACCCATGCTGGACCATGTAATATGATGGCATATTACATGCCTGGAGCAGTGCTAGGACAACTTCCCACTTACGCATGCAGATGCTGTAAGTCACATTTTGTTTTTAGTTTTTGTGTGTGCAAGACATGAGACCATTCCTCTCATTTCCATTAAAAGGGTTTAGGGAAGGACAGAGATCCTTTCCTCGTGCACTTCCAAAATAAACGAAAAAGAATTATTCCCCAACACACACCAAGACACAGTCACATCGTCTTCCAATCCAACAGCAAAACAATGGCATTCCCCTTCATTTAGTATGAAGTGAAAAATGGGATGGAAATCTTTAACAGCAATTTATTCATGACTGTAGGCTGGGTCTGAGACTACTAGAGTAACACGGGTGGGAATGAATAACATGTTGAGCAGATGTTGATATACCTATCCTACACTCCTCGGTTTGCTAAGTAAAGTTTCTCTTCTCCAACAGGAAAGCAATAAAACCACAAATAACCCTAGAGACCCACACAAGGTATGTGCCAGGAGCAGGCTGCAGGCTCCCCCAGCCCCTGTCAGCAGCCAGCGCTCTGTGCTGTGCTAAAGGAGAAGCCCCGAGAGGGGAAGAAACAACCTGGTTTAATTCCTGACCGACCTCTCTGAGCCCTGGAACATGGCTTTTTGTGATTTATCCACTTCTAAAAGACTAACAACTCAGTGCTAAGACTGCTTTAATCAGTACAAATACTGGACTGGAATCTGCACCCTACAAACACGCATTCCTGTCTCATGTCCAGACTTTTTCCAATTATCAGTAACTGCTGTTGCTCTGAAATGCAATCAGAAGTGAGACCTAGGGAGTTTTTGAGGGCCACAGGATACATCCCAACGACCTATACATTGAACACAAGCTTCCTCAGCAGAATACAGATGGAGTAGAGGAGGAGCAGAATGGACCTTTACCTCTCCTCTCCCTGCCTGGTCTTTCAGGGGTGCTTTAGGGCCATGTTCAGCAGCTGCAGGTGGAAGGTGCCTGCTTGCATACCTGTAAGTCCAGTTGGTTGTGCTAATACGGAGTTACGGGACTGATTTAACTCCGCAGAAGAACTGTTATATATAGCAGAAGTGGAAACAGGTCAGCAGGGAGGAGACAGCACCTGGTCACCCAGCTCAGGGCCATCACCTTGGCTGCTCCTTGTCCCCCCAGCAGGCCAAGAAAATCAATCCAGGCACTCTGCGTGGTCCAAGACTTGGGGTTTTACTGGGCAAGGAAGGAAGAGCAGAAGGGGGTGAAGCAGCAGGGTCTGGGGGATGCAGGGGTGACAGAAAAGCAAAGGTGAGAGGGTTGAGGGACACGTGGTTGGGGTAGCAGGAGAAAAAAAGGCAAGTAGAAGGCAAGGACACCTTGGCTCAGACATATAGTAAATTATTGATCATTTATGGCCACGTTTCTGGTTTGCAGATACCCTCACAGCCCGGATTAGCAGCACAACCACTTGCAGGTAACAACTGAACTAATAAGCCTTGACAATCTGCATCTGGTTCCAGGCAGACACAGTTTCTGCACTGTGTCTTCCAGTACTCTTGATTCCAGGAGGCCTAAAAACCTGTCTGCTATGCTGCCGCACATTTGTGTTAAACAGCATTTGTACCAGGAAGGCCTGCTGGAGGTGGAGTTTGGGATGGGAACAGAGATGCTTCTTGGCTCTGAAGGATCCAGCTGAGGTCTTTGAGGGTTTGCCCCAAGCCTGGAGCAGTAACCTCTGTAGATTTAACAGTGCAGGAAGGTTAATCCGACCTTCTGGGGACTAGTGAATAGATGGAGCAGAGCAAATCCTGCTGTATGACAGAGGAAGCTGCTTTTCCCTTGCCCAGGGAGGCGTGCAGACTGCTCTGAGAGCTGGGAGGTGGGAGGAAGACGGCTCCAGTCCCAGGAAATTCCTTCTGCCTCAACAAAGACACTAAGAAGAGCTGATTTTTAATTTCAGGCACATAAGCAAATAAAGAGCATGAGCTGATTAAACGTTAATGGGATTTATGATCTAAGTCATATAGAGGATCCTGAAAAATCCTCTAAGAGTCTTGCTATAAGAGAAAGCTCTTCTGAAGGACTGGGACTTTGAACCAGAGCAATGCAAACTGCACTTTGATGAAATGCAATTTTTGCAACTATTTCAGCCTGTCAAACAAAAGCTTTAGAATTGGTTTTGGTGCTTGTAAGAGACCCCCCTGTCAGTATTGCTTTTTTTACACCACTCTAGTACAAAGCCAGATATCCTAAAATAAAAGGTCCAGATGGAACTAAGATTCGGTCAAAAGCCGTGTACAGGCACACGTTGACCAGAGCAGTCCCAGCTGCGTATTTCGTACCACAGAAATAAATTGATGTGGAAGGAAAAGATTCTCCCCTTAGGTGAAGAGCAGAATAACAACTAGCAAATTCAGATCTATAGAGGAGCAAGCAGGACAAGACAGACAGCAAACAGAACCCCAGTGACTGGAAGAAAAAAATAAAGGAAAAACATTACATTGGGTCAATTCAGGTTGCATTTGGCTGCTTCAGTCTTTCCTGGGGCAGTTTGCAGCTCAGTTATTTAAAACATTAAAAATATTTAAAAAGTTTTGCGTGGCCTTTTCCCCTTTAATAAATAAACGATCCTTTAAAAAATTAATTGCTCTATAAAGCAGAAGCTTCTTGTTTCTGTTGCTCCCGCGAGCAGCTCTGATTTCACGTACAGGGGCCTCTCAGAGCCACACCATCAAATATTCAGAGCAGGGTGGAGCCACCGCCTCCTGCAGCTGCCTGAGCTCCCCAGGCAGAGCAAATTCCTCCAGTGATGGCAAACGAGGGCACCCAGCCCTGCCCCAGCACAAAGATGCCTTCTCCCAAGGGGCCCAATGAGCTGGAGCCCTAGGCAGAAGACAGAAAGGAGTACCTGATGTCTTGGATCTCAAAAGCCTTTTTCTTTGCATCCTTTCCATGTCATCTCTTGGTGGGCTGCTGCCGAGGAGCCCACCCCAGCTCCTGCCCTGCGGGGGCTGCTGCGTGGCACCACCATGTCCCATCTGGGCCACCAACCCAACAGCCACCTCCTGTAGGTGGCAAAGCCCTACTTCTCTCACCTCCTCCTTTTGAAATCACCCCTGCCACCTTCCCAGCAGCTCTCCTGCTTTGTTTCCACACCAGGGGCTGACAGCCAGGGCTGGGTCGCGTTGCCCACCCTGCACAAAGCCAAGCCTGAAACCTTCAGCACTAGCACAGTTTAGACCAGTGAGCCTCTAAATGAGAATAAACTCATATCTTTAAAACTACTTATTAAGATTTTTGTGAGCTGAAATTCATGCATATAGCTACTAAATCATTCCCTCAAATCTTTTTGGTGCAAATATATCTGTTTATTGTAGCTGCTGAATTTCTGGTCAAATGCAACACTTGTCACCTGGCTTTCTAGTCTGCTTTTATCTTCTGGTTAAAGGAAATTGGAATGAATGAGAACTGTTGAGGAAAACTACATTTCACTGAATAATGTGACAAAGGAGTCAATGTAATGGGTGTAACATGGTTCATTTCCACAGTGGCAAGTGTGTGTACACATATTTGACAGGCATAACAGTGCAGCAAGATACAGGAATAACATATTACCCCATGAAACTCCTAGAGAGAGATTCCAGCAAGAAGAAGACAAAGAAAGAGCAGAGTCAATGACAAACATAAGGCTATACAGTGCACCCCATGCACCTGCAGACACGTGCTGGCAGAGAATCCCCTCCCATCTCGCACCCACCAGCTCAGTGTTCATAAAAATCAGCAAGTGAGGAAGCAACAGACTGGCTATACAGCATATACCCACGCATCCCCCCGCAGAGCATCAGCCCTTCTACTGACAAACAGGCAGGGCAAATGTGCCTTCACCCTACTGACACTTCGGGAGGTAGTAACTTCGGTTGCTTGGCAAATGCCATTTCATTTTTCAAACAAATAGTGTGAAATTCTATGCATCTCAGCATAGAAAAGCAGCTGAACACCTTTCTGGTGTTGAAAATGTAAAACTGCAATCTCTTTGCTCCTATTCATCAGCTATTTCTGTGGAACAAATGGAAGTTACACCTGGGGCTGGTAAATCTTGATGACAAATTTACTTGCTTGCTTTAAGCTCTTCTATTTCCCTTAAGACTAAAACATGTCTGTATTTTTGTGGAATGTTTATCTGCAGAAAAAGAAAGGTATTTCCCTTTGAAATGCATTGCTAAATGGAGGACATTATTTTATCATCATCATCAGTATTAGTAATCTTTCTAGTATCACACTGGGGATCTTGTTTTCAAAGATGTTTGAACTACAGTCAAGCACAGAAGAGCTTCCAGAGCTGCAGGCAGAAGGCAGGCTGCTTTGAAAGGCTGAGATGAATGTTATGTACCTTGCAGCAGTGACTGAAACCATCTCATATGGCAAAACAAACAGGCTGCTGGGGTATTCCAGATGGAAGGGTTTCAGGGAAGTCTGCTTTACCTAGGTTTTCAGGGACACGTCTGTTCATTAGGAACCACAGTAGGTAAACCACACCACCTTTACTGGACAGCCACCAGGTCAAGAACGTGCACATATTCTTGCAAACAGAAACTACTCACAGCCACATTACGTACGTTTTTACAGTAACACAGGTGATGAGTGACAGGACTCTAGTATTTGCTATCAAAAAACCACTAACCAAACAATGGAGATTAGCCATTTTTTTCTCCAAAAGTTCATTTTCAGGATTATCAAAGTTCAGCAGGGTCAGTACATCTATCTGGCTTAACCAAACAACGCAGTTGCGCTGAGGACATGACTATCTACCTCACTCTTATCTGAACAGCCTGAGACTTGTTAGTATTCATAACTGGACTGGTGGGAACAGAGAGCAAGCCATCTCCTACAAATGACTGGATTTCCTACTTTCAGATTAGACCAGAGATACCACGAGGATTCTCTGAATTGGATCTCAACACTTGCTGCCAGCTGAAGTATGGGCACGCAGCAGCGGTTAGAATCATAATAAGAAATACAAAATTTTCCAAGCCTCAGAAATAGGTTTGACTCACTTTAATCTGCAAGATAGTAAATAGGCAGACAGGTTTTATTCATTCCCTTCTGTAAATCCCTGCTCAATAATTGCTTGAAGAGCATGTAAAATAGGAACAGCTTGGGGCACGCTATTATGAAGCACAGTCAGGGGATGTACAAGTAATTTATTTAGAGGCTGATGAGGGGCTGTTAGATATTCATGGCCCAACGTGCACAATGGGAAACCTGAGCACAAAACAACTCAGAAGGATTAAAAATTATTCATTTTAATCAATAACATGTCCAAAAGAAAATTTTGTTTAAAGACAAGGCATTTTAGATGTAAACCCTGATGTTTGCTTTTGCAGCACGGAGCCGCTCTGAAGGGTTTACCTACTGCCCCTTCCCCAGTCTGTCTTCAAGGTTTGAATTCCTAATGGCAAAAGGGAAATTCTCAGTGAATCATAGACTGTAGCAATAATGCTTTGCACACTAATACTTGTGACTAATATAATTTGACTTTTATCTCTCTTCAGCCTTTACATCTCAAAACAGATTTCCTTACAATAGAGCACTCAGCCTCTCTGAAAAAATGATTTCTAATGAATAGTGACAAAGTCTTCAAGGGAGGGCAGGCTCCCTTTGGAAAACTTGCATTGTGCATGACTGGCTCCCAGATCAAAACAATTCTTCAGCACAGGACTGGGCACGGAAAGCCCAGACCCCAATGTCTCTATGAAAAAATTTGCCACTGTCACCTCCACTGAAGGGCAGCAAATGCTGCACACCTTGATCCTCTAATCAGATACAGTAAGGCTCTGGTCACAGCTGATAAAAAAATACAAGCACAGAATTGAAGAATTTGTGCATTCTTCGGGTGTACTTTCTCTAATCCATCTTTAATCCATCCTCCTTGGAAAAAGTGGCACAGGAGAGGTGGTGTTCCTCAACTGGCTCAAAAACCGTAGCAGCAATTCCATCTCCTGCTCATCTGCTCCTTGGCAGAGGTCAAATCAGCTACGATATTTTTTTTCCAGCATTTGTTATGAAGAATAAAAGATCTAAAACAAAAAATCTCACAGCTGTCATGTGAAAGAGACCTTGACACCTCAGAAAATAAACAAACAACTTCTGAGAAAAAATCCCGGCCAACAGTACCAGAGACCCTGGTAGGTTTTTTTTTTTTTTTTGGCTGGTAGTGACACAAAGCACGTAGGAAGAGCAGTGGATATGGCCATCTGCCTAAATATTGCCATCAGTCTAAAGTACTCAAGACACGCTTTCACAGTTTCCTGACAAAGGTGAATGCTTTTTCTCATTAGCAAGTAAAACACTGCTAATTTCTTCATCTTCATTAATCATCATGTCAACAAACAGGTGAGTAGATTTTGGGCACGGGCTGCTAAACATTCACGGTAATTACTCAACACTAATTTAGCAGAAGATTAACCTGGCCAAGTCCTGAAGCCTGTTTCCAGGTCAAGTCCTAGAATTTCTCAGGAACATTTTTGCACTATGATTACTCCATGGCCCAGAACTACAGGGAGGAAATTTCTTTCCTCAGTCTAACTCTGAGCTCCCAAATTTGGAGGAACCTGCATTGTTCTTCCTCTGGCCTGTTCTGAGAAAAAAATGTTCAAGCAAAAAGCTAAACTTCATTTTATAAAAATGATTCATCTATGTATGTTGCTCAAAACCCTTTACAAGATTAAAGAACCCCATGGAGCATTATTTCATGTCCTAAATAGAGAGCAGTGATTGAGGGAGCAATTAGCATTAAAGTGAAACACTGTGGAAATACAAATACACTGAATGAGAGAGGAGGAGGAGAAATACCAAAGGTATATGAATCAGAAACATTCATTACTCTAGAAAAAGCGTTCTGTAAAGAGTTCACAGAGCTATCAGCTCAGTTCATCAACTATGTTTTCATAGTAAGAACAATTTTAAAAAAGAATTGCTTGAAGACAGAAGACTGCCACAAAGTGTTATAATGCTTCCTTGAAAAGAAGTTAGCCAGAAGGTCACTAAAAGCTTGGCTCAACGTTTGAATGAACAGCAAACAGATTCACCCTAAAGCTGGGAGAATTTTCAAGAGATTCTACAACATGAATTTAGAGCTTTTTTCCCCCAGCTGTAAGATGATAAGAGGTAAAAATTGAACATTTTGCTGAGAAATGGAGTCACAAACACTACACTTCAACTAGCTCTGCGCTGTGATCCTGCCTCCTTTGCAGCTTATTTCCTAGAAACGTGGGTGTTAAGAAAAATGTACTTACGAGAAGGCAAATGCCACCAAGGCCCCACTGACCACAATGAAGTCCAGGATATTCCACAGGTCACGGAAATAGGAGCCGGGGTGCAGTAACAGCCCCAGGTCAATCATCTTCAGGGGAAACACATCAGAAGAAGGTTTTTGGGAAGAAAAAAAAAGAAGTGTCAAACCAGTGTTACTGAGGTACAGAGAAGCATCCTTGAACAAACGACCCGACGCAAACCCTTCTTCAGGGTTCAACACTAGCAGGGCAACACTGAGCTACTGTGTGTCTCTGTAGGCACAAAGAGTTCTGGCAAAGCCAAAGCTGAAACCAATAAAATGTAACCAAAAGCACGACAGAAAAAAGCACTGTCTGCTTTGCGCAGACGTGCATTAGTTTATGGGAACAGCCATCTGCGCGTCAAGCATCGAAATCGTTTAAGTTTATTCTACCTCAATCCCACCAGATTTGTAGTAATTAACACTTGGAATCGGATATTACATAATAAAACTCAAAGAGAGAACGGAAGACCCACAGCCAAATGCGGCAAAGAAGAACACCCACTCTGAGCAGTCGCTGGAGGCTGCTCAGCGCGTGGCCTCGCTCGCTTCTGTACACGGCTGAGTCTTCCTTGTGATGCTAAGGATCTTCTAAAATTGAGCCTGAAAGTGCTTGCCAGAGATTTGATCAGCTTTTCTGAGAGTTCTACAACTGCCCACATAAAGTTGCTTTACTCAGATAGCCTCAAGTCCTTCCATGGAACAAATGAGAAAATCTGCTTTTGCTTTTAAAAATTATTTAAATATTTTTTATTCTGCATCTCTTTTGCATCTTGCTCTGACAGTAAAAAATAACTCCATCCTTACATCTAGAATAAATTCTGTTAAATTTGTTAGAATTATGCTTCCTGGCATGTTACCACCCCACGGTTTCAGCAAAGCCCATCACTCTGCTAAGCAAAGTACAAAGATAAACGCTCAACTTTTTTAAAAAATGGTAAACCAAGCATCAGTCGTGATTAGTGTTCCTGATCAGCATCAAAGGAAAAGGGAAGAAGCAGACGTGTCTCAGTAAGGTCTATCAGCTCCTGTGTCCTAAGCCACGCACAGACGTTTCTGCATCATGCACCCACATTTCTTAGCCTGTTACACAACCACAGCTACTAAAGATATCCTTATTTTCCTGCATGAAATGTGAGACTGGAAAAAATTAGCAAAGCAGCTACAGAGAAGCATCTGTTGTGCATTGGCTACTTTTGAGTGCTGTTCCTGATTTAAAGCTTTTTCATCACCAACACCTCCCAGGCACCCCAGGAAGCTCTGCCGTGCTCCACCCTCTTTCTGCAGGTTCCCAGAAATAGATGAGCGTGGATCTGACAGGGGACATAAACACTTCTTTTTGGAAAAACTCCTACCTTGATCACCATCTCGAAGGTAAAGACACCCGTAAATATATAATCCAAGTATTTCAGAGCCTAAATTGGAAAGAGAAATGAGTATTAGACTGCACACTGAAATGATCTGCACATGAGAAAAGTATAAAACGTTTCTTCTAGCAATAGTCTTCTAGCCCCAGTGTCAGCGGATAAATGTCATCTCATGGGAGGCTGTCAAATAGTGTAGGCACAAACTTGAATCATCTAATTTAAACACCAACATTTTTCCCAGTCCTTGCCAGACTGCACAAAGTCTGCCCATGGGTTGCTTCAGTACACCTGCATACACAACAGCATTAATAAGGCAAAATGGGTATTGGAAATCAGAATATTCCAGTATCTTTTTCCTAGAGAGCTTATTTGCCAGCATCTGTGTAGCAGTATGGGTTTTTCTGCTGTAACTGATGGTAGCATTATTAAAATATCAGAAGGGTAAGAGTGATAAAATCCTTTTGTTAAAGCTCATTGCACAGTTATTAAGGATGAGGAAGAAAGATAGCTTGTAGATACTTTGGCTCATTACTGCTATCGGGATTCCTTGATCCTTCTCTGGAAACAGCTCATACTGACCAGATTCAGAACTGGCAGCATACCACAGCTTACCCACATTGAAATAATCCAAAATTAGGCAACTGCACGATGCAATTTCTGTACTTAACCTCCAGCTCTGCACACCCTCAGGTGTCCACCTAATGAGCCAACGTTCTCCTGTGGATGTGCTTGAGACCAGACACCGAGCTATCTGCTGCATGGACCAGTGCTACTGGGCTGTGGGTGCCTACCTGAAAGGTGGCACGCACCCCCTTGTCATAACATGAAGTGCCTGAGTTCAGCTTGATACCCATGGATGACAGATTTTCTATTGATCCTAGATCATTATAAATCATAGGTTATAGGTTTGCCCCCGGATCACCACAGAGCCAGTGCACTGTGCTCTCCTCGTGAGATGAGGATAGATGTGCTACGTGTGTAACCACTGCCAGAGGTGGAACAACTTTGTTCTGGCCATGCCATGAAGCACTCACATCGTTCCTCGGTGACTCGGCTTGGACAGGGTCTTCTGCAGCCAGGGCAATGCTGCTGAGGGCTATCACTATGAGGATGACCATCTCGAAGTAGCGCAGGTTGACAATGTAGTGGAACAGACGCCGAATCCTGCAAACAAAAGCACGTGGGAGGACTTCTGCAGGTGCTGAAAGTCAAGCACGCTGCAGCAGTACAGAAGATTGACAGGACAACGTTCAAGAGGAATATGACCCTTAGGATTGCTAGTACAATAATGGTAAGAAAATAAAAATCAGGATTAACAGCTTTAATCTCGGGTTTGCATCAGATCTGCGGCAAGGTTTAAGGCAAGACGTTTGACATCTCTGCACTGCTCTCTGCCCCTTCCACAAAGCAACGACATATGTCTGTCACAAGACATTGAGAGCTTTGAGTATTCAGGCTCAGTTCTACAAATTATACTTACTTGCCCCTCAAGCATATTCACTCTGAGCTCACAGGCAGAAGTCCTGTGAGTTCAAAACTAGTTGTGAATCCCTTATAGTATCAAATAGTCCCTTTGAAATTGATACATGCTATGTACTTTGAGACTCTTTGCTGAAACTGGCTTTGTAACTATGACTATTATTTATAGTAAGCTCTCTTTCCAAGCAGCTCTGACTGCACTTTATACTAAGCCCTTCTTTATAAGCTGGACAAATACTTTACAGTAATATATTTGGTTACTTTAACCTAATATTTTGGTTTATAAATTGTATTCAACAAAAGCGACAAATGCTTCATTTTCTAAGCAATGCAAAACTATTCATAAATTTCAGCTAATGGCTCTCTATCTGAACACAGTTCACAAATATTTGAGTGCAAACACAGAGCGCTCTATATTTGTATTGTATTTGTCAGTTGAAAAAAGGACTTAGGTTCTGCCCCAGAATCAAATTATATGTGTAACTAACCAACAACCTTGTTATCTGAGAATGTAATTCAGTTACTATATTGCATTTTCTCTAGCCAAATACCTGAACAGTTGGATTGAATTTCAATTTTCATATCTACTTATATATTCTTTTTCTCTGGTTTACTAATGGATGCAGAATGAAAAAGAGCTACAAATACCCAGGCAACAGATTCGGTACGAAACAACATGAAGAAAAGCACTTTTGTTGTTTCTTTAGCTTCGGTTATCCACCTAACTGTAGAGGTTTTTCATCTATGTGCTCTGTGAATCCCTAGAAATGAAAGGAACATTTTCGACAGTGCTTGTAACTGTAAATCATGCATCAAACTCAATTCAGCGAAGAAATAACAAGTGTCTATTTTGAGATCTTCATCATTCGTAACAAGCAATGAGAAGCGGAAGCATTAGTAAACTGCCAGTGGTGCTTGAGAAATCATTTGTATGCTTGTGTGTTTTAAGAGGGTGGGTGGCACTTCGAAAGGAATACATTTCGTTAATGTTTCCCACAGCTGTTTTGCCCACTAGCAGCACCCGGGTCATGCATCCCCAGTGGAGTTTGGAGAGGAGATATTTAAAAATAGATGTGGTGAAAAACTTAGCAAGAAGGCTTAATGAGAAAGCAGAAAGATCTCTCTCAAGAAGTTAGCTCCAGCCACAACACCTCAGAGGATACAGTTGGGTCTGCACCTTTCCCAGAAAAAGAGAAACAAATTTTTGACATCCTTAGAACTTGGACTTTGTGTTGCCATTTCCCTTGGGCCCTGTGTTATAATATCCCTCCTCCAGTCAACTTTTTTTTTTTTCCAATAGCCATGTACTACTGCTTTTGTGCAGGGTTGCTGGAGAAATGGGCAAGAAAATTCAACTACCACCAAATCCTGATGATGAGGCTCAGGACAAGATGAGAAAAAACAAGCATATGTACAAAATGACAAAGCTTCACTGGGCTTGGGGCCACCTAGCTTCCTGTTGTCAGTGCTCCCTACAGCATCCTTTTTGCAGCTAACACTCATTTTTAGCTGTCATGTCACAACAAAAAGACTTGAGTCACCAAATAATGGGGAAATACTGTCTCCTTATGCAACCAGATGTGGTCCAAGCTCCATAATTCAAGGCTGCCACAGAAAGTTTAATTTTCTGTTACACCGTGGGTCGGTTCATTTCCTTTGGAGATTAGATTAGCAGCAGTTTGGGGTCATTCTCCCTCATATAACATCTGGCATTAATGAAGAGCCTCCAGCTTCCCTCGCTGACAAACTCTGCCTGCCCACACACTCATAGCTGTAGCACCCTGAAGCACATAGGGCTGTAACCTGAATTACATTGTAGGCACTTGCTTTTAGAGAAGGGATTCAGCCTGCCTGCTGCGCAGGGGTGCCAGACCACAGCCCCCACCACAGATGCATTTCTGATGTCAAAGATGAGCACACCGAGTGGCCTCAGTTTTGTTCTGCTGACTGCAGAGGCAGCCAGGATGTCATAGCCCCAAGCAGGAGATGACAAGGAGCCAACCACCATGAGTCAAGGTGCCAGAGGAAGGGCCTGAGTCCACCTCAGGAACCTGAGCGTGCAGAGGACAGCCTTAGAGAACACCTAGGATCAGCAGCCCATATACCTGGGCCACAGAAAAATGATCACGTCTGCTCCTAGCAGATATCTGGGTTGGCAGAAGTTTCAGACACCCTCTGTTGCCCAAAGTTACTGCTTTAAGTGACTCATAGGCCTTTATGCTACAACTATTACAGCCCCTGCTGCACTCGTCTAGCCTTGCAGCCCTTCAAAGCAACACATTCTCTATTTACAGGCTTTGAGTACAAAGCTCCCCATGAGGCAGAGATGCCTGAAGCAGAAGAAATGCTGTAATCCCAACATATCCCGCAAGCCGTACTCTCAGCCTTAGCAAATGAAAAATATTCAGCCATTCCCAGAAGTTCAAAGTTAGCAGTGATGCCAGGGTGATAGGACAGAAAGAGCATAAATTTCAGCTGAGGGTCCTGCAAGGATTTGCTGCCATCAAAACCATCCCATAGCCTGCTCCTCCAGATAACGTTTTCTCCCAGTGATGCCCCATGTCCCCCCATCCCTGGCAGGCACCTTTCCTTCAGTGATCTGTAACTGAACCCAGAACTGTCCACCTGACCCTCAGCAGGGCAGTTAGGAAGGGACTACCTGAACCATCTTTTCCCTATACTGGCAATTTATTCCCCTAGAAAAGATCAGCTGAACAGCAGCATCTGGTTTGCAGCCTACATAAGCTTTTATTTAATTTTCCAATGTGTTTGATAGGCAGAGATGAAGATCAAGCTAATTATATTTGTCTGAATACCCATGCTTGAAGTACACATAATCAATGAGCAGCATTATAGAGTCAAAAGACTTACGGGTTTGTAGGACTTAGGATGAACATGGAACTGTAAGGCAAGATTGGTTTAGGCCCGTTTTTTGTCAAGTCATCAACGTCCTTCTTCTCCTCCGTTTTACTTTCAAACTCTACGTTGTTCACTGAAATGCGAATTCAAGGAAACAGAAACAAGAGAGTTAAAAACGCATCTCTACTCTTCACAGAGCAGGCTGCCTGCAACAGCTGGATATGCAAACAATGCAGCTGGGATAGAAAACAGCCTTTGAATGTGTTGATTAAATGTGATGAACAATCATTTGATTATTATCACTGCTATTTACTACAGTATGATATACACTGCAATTATACTCCTTAACCGCTGCACTGATGAGCAATATATCAGAAATGGCCAGGAAATGAAGATGCCCAGTGGAGACAAAGAAACCTTGCATTCATTAGTATGTGAGCTGCCAACAGGGGACGGAAATTCCATTCCAAATATCATAAACCACTAGGGAAAGAACATCGGCTAGGGATCCTTGGAAAGAAAAAAAAGACAGTGAGTCTAATCAACCTCATAATTCTGAATCTTTTCCCGTAGATCAGTAGCAGGATTAGTTTAGGAACATGTAAAAAAAGCAAATTCATAGATGAGCTTTAATAATTCTCATGCTAAGACTGCTGAACTTCCCAGCATTAGAAACAGAGACTTGGAAAGGACTTCTTAGACCACCCAGCTCCATGCCTGCATAGCGCACCCCAGTTTTGGTAGAGCTCCCCATCTACAAAGGTGTCAAGCTCCATCTCACAACAGATTTTCAACTTACAGGATCCCATTTTAGAAGATTGTTCTGAATCTCAGTCCCAGAAGGTTAGAAATACATCCTATAATTTCCATTATAAGTTTACTTGCAGTGGGTTTATAAGTTAATTTACTTAAGATAATGCTCAATATATGAACCAGAAGACATTTTATGCTGCAAATTTCTTTTCTTAGACAGATAGATACACTTGTCTATTAATTCACAGGACCTAGCATCCCAAACCCCCACCCACTTATAATCTGTTGGATGAAGGTTTTTTATTACTTTTTATTTTGTTTTGCAACAAAATGACATTTCATTGTGTGTGAGTGACATGTTCAATAATTCCTTACTGTATCTCAAGCCAGATACACAGGAAATGGCCAGGAAAGAGAGAGTCTGATAAATCATGATTGATGGGAACTCAGCACTGCAACTGAGTAAAATTACCATCTAAGAAGAAAAGAAAAAGAAAAACAACAGGCAAGTCTTGTGTAGCTGACAATGCTGTGGAAAATCACGTAGAGAAACCATCAGCTCTCAGCTGTGCCCCTTGAAAGAAGAGTCCTGGCAGCCTGCAACCTAAGGTGGACCTCCTGAATTTCACACTGTTCTTCTCCTTAAGAGGAGAGATTTTAGAATTACGCAGCCTGCAAACACTCAAAGCAGCAGGGTCACACAATGGGTACTGTGAAGGCTGCACAGTCATGAAGGACCTGCTGCTCCATGGTGGGGCCACACAATAAAAAAGATGACCTAATTCAGTCTGTGGGCTCTAATGAGACACCACTGCCTTCCTTGTCCCTTGCCTGAGACCAGCCAGACCCCTGGGGCACCAGAGGAACCCCAGCACAGCACTGCTGCACTGGGAGCTTGCAGCATGGCAGCAGAGGAGCACAGAGGACCCAATCCTGTGCTCACAGCAAGGTCTGCTGGAAGAAGTTGCTTATTTTGCTGAACAGCTCTCAGTTACTGCACTTTGTGGTCTTTCTTGCTCTTTACTCTCACTGATCTCCAGCTGACCTGTAAGGGTCATGCATAAATATGGGCGTGTTCCCACCTCCAGGGCACCTAACGGTGTTTTCCAGAGCCACCGAGTGACCCTTCTGGTCTGGGTTCTTGCAGGCTGCATGACCTGTAGAGCCTGCGTTAACACCAAGATCCCCCGTCCCACCACAAGGCTGCAGGACAGACCGTCGCCCGCTGTGTGCAAGTAGCACCTCGAACAAAGAGCTCTTTTCTGGCAATTTCATAGTGAGCAGACCAAGGCACTCACTTGGTATGACAGTGGTTTCTCCTGGCGGGGCAGTGATGGTCACGGGGATGTTCACAGTGGTGGTTTTGTCCAGAGGTGGCTGAATCATGCGCGTCACGTTCTTCTGGTTGTCAGCATCTTCCGGCTGCTCCGGCACTTTCTGCAGGTAGGTGCTGGGAAGGGTGTGCACGGGGACGCTCACGCTTCCGCTAGCCTCGATCTCACACTGATTCTCCCTAAGGCAGAAGAGCAGATTTGAATAAATATGGCCTGACAAAGGTTCATAGAACATATGCTGCAGCTCTTGCTAGGTTTTGCTCGACTGTTTTCTACATGGAAGTGCTTTGCAGAAAACTTACACACTGTAAGAAAACTTACTGACAGCACAGTATGTGACTTTTACCTCCGAGAGCTTCTGAACCAACATGCAAACAACATTAGGAGCAAGTGTGTCACTGAAAGTAACTTTATTCTATTTAATGAGACTCGGGACCGAGGTTCCTGGGTACGGACCACATGGCACTTGCATATAGCAGTGTCATTAGCTCTCCAGCGTCAGCTGCTTTCTGAATGAAGTCTGACATTCTGCTGCTTAAATGTTCTCCCGAGGCTTTACTTAAATTTGGTGACTCTCTTTTCCAATCCTGAACCACTTTGTAATGTTGTTGCAAATGGCTTCTGCAGCTATTCCTCTGCAGCAGCAGCGATATTTCAGTGAGGAGGAAAGTGAGCTCGGGCACATGATCGAACTAAACACTATGCAAAGTGTTTTGATATCCATCTGAAAGGAAGGTAATATAGACAGGAAAATGATTATCTCAACGCCACTCACAGCTCTCCATGGTGACATGAACTCCATTCTAAGGAATCCCAGTGAAATTTCTTTTCCATCAGATTAATGAAGCTGAAAAGGCAATCTCTCCTTCTTTATTAACTAGGCTAAATGCTTCACCAGTACTGGTTTTCTCACTTGACTTACATAAGAATTAAGCAGACTGGGATACATCATTGTTCTTAATGGAAGAAGCCACTTCCCTCATGGCCAAGTGCTGTAATAGCTGGTGATGCAGCCCAAAGGCTCAGCATCACACAAGAGAAAGCCTAAAGGACTATAGGACAGACTGGATTCCATTTAAAAGTGTGTCACTCAGAAACACCGGGTTCCTTCAGAAGCTGTGAAATTCTCTGCCTTGTGGTACTTGTCCTAGTGGGTCTGTTGGTTTTGAGAGCAAGGATATTTCCTGCCTTTACCCTGAGCCACTCTGTGGGCCAGCATGGATCAGAATCATCTTTGGGAGCCTCTTTTGTTACTGACTTAAGAAAAATGAAACTGCAGGTTACAGCCGTAACCGGTGCAAGTTCAGGAACAGCAGAGAATACTGCAAGGAGGGGAATAACCTGATTTCTGAAAGGCATCTGGGGTCTCACAGCCCCCAAGCTGCCACAGCACTGTGCCCGGCTGCTCACTTACTTGGGCTGGTGATTCCGGTGCTCCTTCTCTCCAGCCTCCCCCTCCTTCTCCCCATTCTCCTTCTCCACCGAATCGTACGTCGACAGCGCCCTGTTCCTGAACCTGTGCCGTCTGTGAGGCTCTTCTCCGTTCTCGCCCTTGGAACAGGGCTCTCCTTCCCGGTTCCCAGACCTCGACCCTCCCCGGTGTCGGGAACGCCGCTCACCCCGGGCACCGTTGATCGTCCCGTTGCCTTCTTTGCCCTGCCTTTCAGCAGAGTGCCGGTGAGTCCGATGCCTACGGTGCTCTTTCTCGGCACCTTCCTCCACCGACCCTCGGCGGTGGTGCCTCTTTCCCCCTTCCTGGCCCCTGGTTCGGTCACTTTTCCCTTCCTTGCTGCACCCTTCCACCTCCTTGCTGCGGCTCCTGTGCTGCCGGTGCCGCTCCTCCTTACTGTTGGTGCCGGACTCCCCGTTCTCCTCCTTGGTCACATCGCACTTCTCTTGCTCTCCCAGTTTGTCCTTATCCCGATGCCGGTGATGCTTCCGTGGAGCTTCTGCTCCATCGCCAGAGCTGACCTTGCTCTGCTCCACCTCCTGCACGTCCCCGGGGCTCAGCTTGCTGATGTTGTTCCTCCCTTCGCCCCTCGGCTCCACCACCAGCGGCCGGTCCAAATGCGTCTTCATGTCGGGACGGATGTGGAGGGTGGTGGCGTAACGCACCCGCTCCTCGGGATCCAGCTCGTTGTACAGCGCCTCGCAGCTGGCTCGGAAATTGTGCATCCGGATCTGGCTGGTCCTCTGCTCCCAGACAGACTTGGATTTGGAGGAGTTCTGCTGCTTGCTGCGGAGGGGAGGAAGGGGGAAAGTTAGTATCAAACTTTGCACCAGTTCCCTATAAAGAAACCACCCCAAAAAAATAAAAAAGATAAATAAAGGAAATTTTCAGCTGAGACAGGGTGTTAGAAGGCAGAGCCAAAGAAGTTACAGGAATGGAGAGAGAATGGCTGGCGGAGAGTATGAGCAGGGAAAGCCAGCAGGATCATCCGTGTTAGTTTGCCCCCACACGCTTCAGGCACTATGAAAAGGGCCCTCAGGAAAGGATTGTCTTGTTGTCTAAAAGGTGCTGATCCCCCTTGAACACCTCAGGCACAGTCTGAAGGGATAAAGTCAGTACTCACAGAAACTGTATCGCACAACCAGAGCTTTTAAATAGCCTGCAGGGCTTCCCCCAAAACCACAGCACCTTTCTGCCCACCTGGAAACATCTGGATGAGCAAATTAGTGTCCAACAAGTGGCAGGAGGAGCAAGGGGCGAGGAAACCTGCCCCCAAGGGCCCTGCCACCAGCCCCCGCAGCCAGAGGCACCCCTCTGCAGGCAGGACAGCCCCTGACGGAACAGGGGACATTGCTCCAAACCCAGGGCATCCTCCCAAGGACAGGATGGACCCTGGAGACTTGTTTTCCTTCAGCTACAGTGAGAACACCCCATTGGCAATGCCTTCATGCTTTGTTTTTTTCAGCATAGCACTTGGTTTCTGACCACCACACATGACTGTGTCATGTACCCAGCCAATGCAGGAAGAGAAACCTTTTTTCCTTTCCTCCTAAACACTGAAAATGAAATATTTGCAAATTCTGCTTTCCCATAAAATCAAAGTAAACCCCCTGGCTTCCGTGGGGGGGAGTTCTGGATTTAGCCTGGTTGAAGTTGGCACCTTTTTGCTTCCTTAACGAAACTACTTCTAACAAAAGAGAAGAAAATCATCTTCCTTCCACCAAGCAGCTCAGACGTCCCCATTTGCTACGCATTACCCTGACCTCCGCAGCTAGAGGGGCTGCACAGGGCTCATGAATCTCCTCTGCTTCACGCACGCCCCACAAGGCTGTGCAGAAAGGGAGGCAGACGCAGTTTCCTTGCGTACTTTGTGGGCTCCCCTGACAATAGCAGAAGGCAGCTTTGGCGTGCATGCGTGCTGATTCAGAGTGTCAGGGTCTGTCGCCGTGCTCGGACCCCGGGGAGGCAGCATTCAGATGGGCTCACAGAGCACAGCGGGAGCTGTCGGAAAGGCTTTGCATCTCAGATGCTCTGCTAGGCTTGTTTTTTTTTTTTTTTTTTTTTTTCTTCAGAGGGTGCTGTTCCCTGGTTCTGCTAAAAGAGGTAAAAACCTACTTAAACGTTCACTGCAAATGGGATGAGGGCATCCAGGCAGTTGTGAATGAATCTGGTTTAACCCAGAAAGAAGAAGGAGCACAGCTTAGCACCAAAACCACAAATCTAAGCCCCTTGTTCCCAGGAGGCACATCCAGGATCAATTTTCCACCAGCTGAGTGCCCCATTTACACCACAGCAGAAGAATGGGTGACAAAAACCACAGCTTTAAATGCCAATAATATCAGAAGGTGCTGGGGACACAGCACCCCACTCACCCAAGTCCCCGCATCATTCAGAGGCACACTGCTCACAGCAGCGAGCACCCCCAGGCTGTCCCCAGCGCCAGGAGATGAACAGCTGGCAGTAACCTGGTATTTCTTTAGGATTTAGTCCTGTGAAAGGTCCAACCACTGTCGCCCACCAGCAGATTTACTGGATTTTAAAGGGAATTAATGAGTAACATGCAAAGCCTCCTCTAACTGCCCAAACCTGCTGTCCCATACAAGGATCTCCCATGGGAAGACGTGCCCTGCAGTCACAGCTCTGCACCATCAGCTGTGATCAGCAGAGAGATGGAGCTGCCTGGTACGGGTGTCCCAGGATATCACACAGGTCCTCCAAAATGGATGGGTGCACTGCTCCAGATCTAGCAGGGCCAGGCCAATCCAGGCTATGAAAACCTACAAAAGCCTCCTCTGTAGCACAGAGGCCCAGGAAGCGAGGCAGCGCGGCTCTGTGCACATCTGAGCTCCCTGAGAACGGGCTCTGTGTAGCCACCAATCACACTTGTTCTTTGGGGACATTTCTCACTTGAAAATGAGAGAACTTGGGGTGAGGACCAGCTTCTGTTCTGCACTTTGAACATCCAGAGCAAGCTGCCGACAGTGCAGTAGTAACTAGGAACAACAAGCTAAGTTAGAGTTCAGAAACTGCCCTTGTGCTGGTTGAGACCCTCAATTTCTCCCCAAAACGAGAGCACAGAGCGCAGCACAGCCTCCTGCTCCACATGCAGGCACGGTGCTGGGGTGGGGTGCAAGCTCCCGGCCTCCCTGCACAGACTCAGAGCAAAGCCTGGGGGCATCAGGCAGCCGCCCCTGGAAACCGCCCCTCCACCAGTGCCTGCGCTGAGCCCGCTCTCCACAATCAGGCTGGCTGCACACATCTGCAGCTGCAGAGATTTCCTGGCTTGCACTACATTTTAGTTCTGAAAACCAGATGCTGACAGGGATTTCAGAACCTCCCTCTCGAGGGCTGGGTCATTTAACTACAAGTGGAGGAATGGTTTGCTCTGACACAAGATTTATCACTTCTTTTTCATTGTGTTTCCTTTACCCTAAGAACACAAATCAGCCTTAAAAGCAAAGCTCTCTCTGGGGTGCTGAAGCTTCCGTTGTACTTGGCTCACGTCTAGCTGACAGGTGAAGTTGCTGCTGGGTGCACACATCACTGAGAACCTGGAGCAACCACGCAATGCACACGTTAACTAAGCCTATTTTGGTAAAATCGCTGCCTTAAAAGATAGAGATGTTTCAGATTTCTCAGCACATCTGGAAGCGAGATACATCCTTAGTGCTGACACAGGTAGTGGAGGTGATTGCCAAAGACTACGACATGCAGCCACCCCCTGGCTTCGGTCACTAACAAGTCAGAGAGCAGGAGGCTCAGAAGTAAGGACTGCGTCCTGTCTTCTTGCTATCTGAAAACTCCTTCCCCCGCTCCAATAAAAAAAAGGAAAATGTATGAAGTGCAGTAAGATATCAGTCAGGAAAACGTGAGGCCTGCCTGTGAGCTCATTATTGCATTCAAACGAGTCAAGAACATCAGAAGCAAGTGACAGCACGCATAAAGGCTGCTGCAGGGAATGGACGTAAAGGAGTGGAGCAGGCGGGTCCCTCTGGGGACCGTGTTCAGGGCTTTTCAGAGAGAAAGCGGCAGCAGCTGGAGGGAACGTGTCGCCTGCTTGTCCAATTACATTTATCTGACTCTTGCTTTCTACAAGTTCCCACAGCAACTGAACGTGGACACGTGTGACAGCTTCTTCTCTCCTGTTGCTCTGCTGTACGTCTTCTCAGAGGAGAGCTTTTGAACTTATTTATGGCACAACAGGAAGATCACCTTACAACAAAGCCTGGTTACAACTGCCTGCCTGCGAGGATACGGTGCCTATGCACACAGCACAAAGAACCACAGAAGAGATGGGGAAGAAAACATAACTGGGGCAAAAAGATTTCCGCTGCTTCCTCCAGAGTTTGGTCCAGTAAATAATTAAATGCTGCACGAGCTGGGGCAGACACAAACCACCTAAGGTACAAAGCAGAATATGCCACAGCATGGCGTGACATGGCTGTAAAATAGCCAAACTGAATAGAAAAAAAGGAAAAAGAGAAACCCTGTGATAACAAATATTTCTTTCCACAAGAGACAACTATTTATGATTCCATCTCCTTATCTGAAATCCTGCTGTTTGCTTCTTAAAATTCTGCTGAATCCATTAAGAAAATGGCATTGATCACCTCTGATTTACCGGCACTGTGCAAAGCTTAATGTTAATCCACTTTCTTTACAATTTTTTTTCATCCCTATTTTCTGCGTACAGAATATTTCAAACTCTTTAAAGGGGTGCTGGCAATGCACTCAGTTTTCAGGTCCTTTGGGCTTGTAATGGTGTAGTAGATACTTCTGCTAATACGCTTCTCTGAGAAGCTCCATTGTTTCTGCTTGGATTAAGCAGCCAGCCGTCAAATCCTGGGGCTAGAAAGAAAACCATAAAATTCTTGTAGAATGAAACAGAATTCATATTAACGAACCAGTGACTAATAGGGGCACAAATAAAAAGCACAGCCAGTAACTGTGCAGATCACTAAAGAAAGTGAAGCGTATTTTTAAACAAACTCTAATTTCAGGGTATTCCTTAATGATTAAAGATTTTGTTATTGTAACCTTTTAAAAACACAGCTTTAGTTAATGGCACTTTGCTTCCCAGACCTACTGGTTTAATCAGCTACATAAATGCAATCCTTCAAATTTTGCTTTAGTAAATAATGAACGAAAACTGACTATGAACATACTAATTTTATGCTTAAAATACCTACATATTAGATTGTGGCTATGAAAGAATATATTGTGATTACAGATGAAAGGGATTTTTTTTGTTAAAATGCAGTTTCAAAAGAAAATGTGATATAAAAACCCTTTCGTCTAAAAATTGCATTTTCTATCCATAAATTTGGAGAATTTTCACCGTGTTTCAATTTTCCACTTGGAAAATAAAAATGAAGCATATCAATCTGGATATGCTTCTGGATATCAATCTGGACATGCAAAGGAGAAGGTTTTCTCTCTGGTTTGATAAAACAATTTTCTTTCAGATGAAGTCACTGCTAGCATTTCAGTTTGCTTTGCCCGTGACCCTGGGAGTTGCTGCTTGGATGCTTTAGCATCTTCTTTATGAGCCACATTTCCTGCCCGGGCTCTCTTGGGAAACGCACTGTGCTCTCCCACCGAGCTGATGCAGCAGCCTGCATCGCAGAAACACCATTACCAAGGATGAACGTGGAAAACACTGTCCAGTCTCTCCCTGTATTACTCTGGAATTTGATTTTTCTTTGTATATATTAGATTTTCTGGTATTTCAGTTTATCAGAAAGAAACTATCTTCTTCCATAATGTTTCTCCTTATGTTCTTTGGCTAGAAAAACTAAATTTTGAATATGACCTAGATTTAATATAATACTGGCCGCATATCACACCCTCATATTCAGAAACTTGCTGGTAAAACTTGAAATGCCTTTCAAACTCTCATCGACTTCCTAGATCAAGAAAGTTCACTACCTTCAACATTTTGATATATGCATATATTTTAAATATTATCACCCTCAGACAGAATTTTTACTTCCTTTACCCACTCTTTTGGACAATCTGAGAACCATGACTGCAGACTGGCTTCACCTCATCCCCTGGAGGAACTCCTCTGGTAGCAGGTCAAGTCTGGGCCAGGGAAAGGCTTCCCTCCACCAGCCGGCCAGCCCTGCAGGATCTGCCACCACAGATGAACGTCTGAGAGAAGATTTCCTAAAAACTCACTAAGTAAGGAGTCAGCTACGCAGCATTAAGTCAGCTGTGACCAGTGAGAAAAACTTGCTAAGCCACAAACAAGCTGCTGATGCCCCTGCTGACCACAGGTAATTGGTCCCAGCAGGAGGAATAAACTGGGATGCTCGAGTAGGACCAAGCCTGACACCGGTGCAGCATCAAGCCCTTCAGCTGGTGCCTTTGGCCATTGTAGAGGTAGAAAGCTTCCAAAACGCATCTGAACAAAAGTTTGGAAAGCTCTGCTGTTTCATTACCACTCCCATGGGGTGTCCATGGCCATGATTTCCTCCGAGCAGTAGAAATTACCTGCTGCCGCTTAGTATTTGACAGCTGCTGCGTCGCCTGTTTTTATACAGCGCTGCAGTGATGCGGAGTTATCCAAGCTTCCTGGTGTTAACATAGCAAAAGTTTTGCTGCTTTCAGCTTACCATTTTCCTAAGCACATAAGGATTTCACTCAACCATAGCTCACCCGCCTGCATGCTGCTTCCTATCACTCTAACATGATGTTTATATATAAATACATACATAAATATAACATCTGTGTATCTATGTATATATTTATACACATATCCTGGAATCAGCATCAGAAAGTGACTCACCTTATGTATTATTATTATTTTTTTTTTGGTTAAGAAGCTAGCTTGGGCATTTTTCCTTTAGGCTCTTACCTATTCTTCTAAGGAGATTTTAAAATTAAAGAAAGAATCTGGAAAACCAAAAAAAAAACCAAGAAACCAAACCCTCAAACATCTATCTCAAAAAGGTTTTGAATAAGCCTGGTTCTTTCAAAAGTCTGGATCCGCAGATCTTGGTTCTCACTGATGTTAAAGGCACCAGGACTTCA
The DNA here is from genome assembly GCA_011075105.1 of Heteronetta atricapilla. Taxonomy (NCBI): domain Eukaryota; kingdom Metazoa; phylum Chordata; class Aves; order Anseriformes; family Anatidae; genus Heteronetta; species Heteronetta atricapilla. The sequence goes on along the minus strand of CM021747.1, from coordinate 2,318,718 downwards.
TGCCATTTGAGCTATGCAGAGGAGAAAAGGAAAAGGACTTTTTTGCACCTTTTAAAAGTTTTTTTGAACGACTACACTAGTGCTCAACTTTCATCTGTACACATCAATTAGACCCCTGTTCAGCATAATTACAGCAATAGCACTCACAGTGGGCAGAAAAGAGTGGTATAAAGGCATCTTGGACTGATGCTGGCTTTCACTGGGGACAGGGAGACCACAGTACCTGCAGGTACCTGAGAGGAGTGGTTCCACTTTATTTGAATTTAAAATAGAAAATACTCCTAATAACCATGACATTTGTACTGAGTGTACGAGACCTTCAGATGCCTTTACCCTTCAGGGGGCTCTCGATGCTCTGTGATGGCTGGTACTTTCACACGTGGCACACTCTTACGGGGCCCAGTCATTTAACCAAAGCTAGGATGTTTGCTGCAAAAACATGAGGGAAACGCTGGGGATACCCACAGAGAAGAAAATGCACACTTGTGTCAGAATGATCCCATTTTGCATAGCAAATTATAAATTATTGCCCAGACAGTGCATAGAAATTTTAAATACAATGCAAATTATATTTGCCTCTACACCAGGGCCTCTCCATGTGACTGAAGAGAGGTAAAGTGGTTTCACGCCTAGAGAAATGTGGTTTAAGCTGCAGTGATTTTGTCAGTTTGGCTAGCACAGAAAAGTGCAGGCAAAATGAAAGCATCTGTAAGCAGCATATATTGAAAAGCCACCCTAACACAAGCACAGATATACTTTTTTTTTTTTTTTTTTTTCAGGAAAAATTTATCCTCTTCAGAGAATGGATGTGAGTCATGAGAGCCAGAGATGCCTCTTCCTATTCTGCACTGCCTCTATGGCTGGCGGGGAGTTAGCAACAGACCTCAATGGCAAACACAGCTGAACATAGGCAAAACCTCCTAAGTGGATTTAAGTGCCTGCAGTTTGATTTTATCTTTTTTAATGGCAGCTCTGGAAGTTTGGAAAAGGAGCCAAACCCTTTGTTCTCTCTGATTTTGTTCTTAACTGTGTGAACGTGGCCTCAGAGGGGTTTTGTGCAACTTCTGCTGGCATGCACTTGAGTGCCAGGAGGTGAGGCACTGGGCAGCACCTCTCCAGCATCACCACCTTTAACCACACTCTCCGTTGCCCCCCTTCCCCTCCTTCCTGACAAGTGCAAGGCAGGACGGGACCCCCAAAAGGCAGCCGGCCGCTCCCCACACCTTTGTGCCTGGCCAGAGTCCCAGCAGCCAGGCAATGCATTGGAAGAAATGAGCCAAAGCTTCCCCGGTGTATTCTGCTCCCTAGTTTTGCAGTGTCCCGGTCCTGTGAGGTCTCAGATGGGTGCATTTGTCCCATCAGAGCCCTTAGCACAGGCACCTGCTTTTGCCAGATGCAAAAGTTCAGTCTTGGTCAGAGAAACTAAATCCACACACTGTAGCAACCCGAGCGTGCCTGAGATCCATCAGTTGACCACCGAAACACCCAGGGCAGCAGGGAACAAGGAAGGTGTTAGGAAGCTGGTGGAAAACCTCCTTTGCTTCACCGTGCCTTTGGTACGCTGAATCCTGCCATGGTGCACATAAGGACAAACCCACGAGCATTTGAATTGCACTTACTTGTCTCTCCAAAAGCATTAAAGAAGAAAGACAACGTCAAACGGTAACAGTATAACCCAAAGCAACAACGCTAAGATGGGTGGATGACAAGCTGGTGACAAGTTTTGTTGTATTAGTCGGCGGGGAACGATGGTTATTTTCTACAAACCTGCATCGGTGTCAAAGCGCACCCGTGATTCACAGCAAAGCCAGCAAGATTTGGTTGTTAGGAGGAGCGTGAAGTGAATGGAAGATCTACCACTGTGTTTGCTCAACCACAGGTACATAGGAGCTTGCAAGTGCCTCATTTTTGCCATATCTGTAGCTTTAAGCTCCAGCTCAGGAAGGTTAGAGAGCACAGGCATAACTCATGCTCTAAGTTTCCCAAGGATATTTATGCAGAGTTTTCCAATTTGGTCTCACTCGGGCCCCAGTTCCAGAAGTTCCTCCTCCCGCTTCCATTTAAAGAGCGCATTCATGGTGGGCACCCGTTCTCCTATTGAACCCTAAGCGCAAACACTGGTGGAGCATCAAAGCCATCAGCCCAGTGCATAATAAACACAGAGAACAAAAATACAAGTGAGAACAAGACGAACCATCAAATGAGGGCAGAGGGGAGAACAGGGAAGATAATTAAGGAAGGAACAAAGGCGAATAATTAGGGGAATGGGAGGAAAACAAATGGAGGAGGAAGGAAAAAATCACAGTCAATGTACAAAACACTACAGAGTTGCTCACGATCAAATCACAAGCATTATATGGCAATGTCGCACACCTTCCAGTCCTTCCACCATATGTTGGTCTGGAGGCTTTCCACAATGATGGGAATGATTTTTGGAAAAAACAAGGGGGGAGTGAAGGCATCAGGAGAGGGGGAAATAGGGAGGTTTATAAATATAGAGATATATATGATAAATCCATTTACTGAATATCGTAACAGAGAGCAACTCACGGTGAATTTACGCTGGAGACTGACGAGCTGCGAGATACAGTACCTCGAGTTTGCTTTACAAAACTGCACATGCAAAAACAAAACAAACAAAGAAAACAAAAAGTGAGAAAAAAAAAAAGAGAAGAGAAACTATAAGAGACATCGGGAGGAGACTCATACAGGCTGTGTCCTATTGAATGCAGACTGCAGCGTGCATCTTGGTAGGAGACCAGGCAAGCTTCAGAAAGTGTGGAAGCCACAGACACACCACCTTCTAGTCGACAGGGAAACAACCAAAGAATCAAAATGGAACCAAAAGGGAAAAAAATTAAAAGGTGAACCAAAAGCCACACGATGATATTAGGACTTTATGCCTCCGTATGCTATACTCACAAAATCAAAGTCCTCCACAGAAGTCATCTTTAGGACCTCGGGCTAGAGGTCTTTGTAGAAACAGATGGTGATTGCTTTTACAGCTGTGCTGCAAATCATTACTTCCAAGTGGGAGCGGGATGCAAGACTGCTAATTCCCCCTCCGGCACCACGAGATGAGAGGAGGAAGCCTGAGAGCAGCGAAGAGCATGGGCCGGAGGGAGGACCCTGGGCCATGCCTGGAGAACCAAAATCCAGCTGAGCCCCAGCAGCTGGTGCCAGGCTGCTTCGGCTCGGTCCTTGCTGCAGGTGGGCTCTCCAGGGGCACCTACCTCTCTCCTCTGCCAGGCACAGGGATGTGTCTGAGCCCAAACCATCCGAACACGGCTCACCGTGTTTAAAAACCCTACGTCTGCTGCAGCTCAGGCAGGGGATTACACCATATTTAAAGGAACTTGTTTCAATTCATGTGTAATTTTGTAGATTCTCCTCCATTCAGTGTGCGTTTGAATAAATGCCATTACACATGGGGGGTTCTGAATGTGGAAATAGTCAAATTACACAGAAAAAAAAAAAGGAGTTTATTCTTCCTCTGGCAGGGAATCTATACAAAACCAGGATTCTAAATATCTTGATAGATCTTGGCTTGAGGCACTAATGTTTCAGTTATAAACAATAATCTTTATAAATCTACATCATCCGAAGAACCCTCTCAGATGACAGAAAACAAAATCCCTTCACCTCCTGAATTTGCCTTTTCAGTTGCAGCAGTTTTTCCTGCTTCCCTGAGAGCTTCAATCTGTTAACAATCAGTGCTATCAAGCCAGAAGGTCCAATTAAAATCTAATGTTCTTTGGATATCATATGAGTAGAATTTTAAATATACATTTCCTTAAAATTACCAGAATATCCTGAAGAGAAACGTTGGGCCATGTGAAGCATATAACACAACCACCCAAAGGCCAAGAAAACCGCAACAAGTGTATGCAGTGTTGTGAAAGGTGTTTATAAAAGTTTCACTTGGAGCAAGTCATCTGCTGTGCAGCCAGGTAAATAAAGCATTCTGCCCCCAATTCACTATTTCTCCCTTTGTACCTCGCCAAAGAAAAGTGGGGCAGGAATCAAAGTGGGGTTGCATGCTCTGCTGGTTTGCCAGGGAAAGTGCTCCCAGGTTGCTCAAGCTGGGAACCCCTTTGCTTCTTGGCTGGATGACGAAGTCTCAGGATGGCAACTGAACCCTGCAGAGAGCAAGCCCCTGCCTGCACAAATGCCTGAAGCATAGGTAAGATTTCTTGGGCAAAACAGGTGGAGAACTTGTGATGGAGGAGAATGTACTGGGCTGCCTTAATTTACCTGCGAGTCAGCACCAACGTTGGGCAGTACCTGTGGAAATGTTGCTTTTAATTGCTAAAAACAGCTCTGAACATCCCTTGGCAGAAGACTTGAATGAATTTTTGCATTTATCCCTGCCTCTTTTGGTGTGGTGCAGGATGGAGGCCACGCTGTGATCCTGCCAAACATCCTTGTAACTTGGCCAGGCAACGTTATGCAAGTCCTGCAGCACTCCAGGTTCACTTCTTTGCTCTCGTTCCTGGAGCTGTTTTTTCTGAAACTGTGACCAACTACATTTTCACTGGAACTGCGGAGAGGAAAGCTGGGGAACCAAGACAGCCTCCTTTTCTGAATCAAAATGACAGAAGTACTCGAGCTTTGTTCCATGCTACTTACCATCCGAGAGGGACACAGAACAAGAGAGCATCTTTCTGTGTAGCTGTCTGAGTCACCATTACACCAACAGCAAGGGCAAAAAGGTAAGCTAACGGGAAGAACCACAGTACCTCACACATCAACACACGCTGGGGAGGGGGGAAGAAAGGAAAGAAGTCACAAGCCAGCAAGAGAAAAAGAACACCTCTGCTAGTCTACGCACCATCGAGCACGGGACGTTTCATGGGCTGGGTGTTCAGGCATACTTCTTGCTGGGTTCTGTTGGGTACCGGAAGCCCAACAGGGATTTTGAAACAGACCACAGTATTCCCAAGACAAAAGGAAAACATGGAGTCTCTGAGATGGAAAATGTCCTAAAGAAACAAAGCAACCCCCGCCCCCCTTCATCCCCAGACCTGTACAAAAGGGACAGACACCTCGGAGAAGTCACTGAAATGATGTGCCACCTCTATTTGCTCTCAGCAGTTTCCTAAGGAGTAGTCAACTCGCTCGTGTTACCAGGCAGTATCTACCTGCAGGCACACAATTAAGATGCCAACTGCTTGGAACAACCATGTGAGGGACCAGCAGAAACCAGTCTCGGCCTGGAGAGAGGAAGAGGTTTTTCGGGGTTGGAACACTGTGCTGAGAAGTGTGTCAAGCTTTGAAAAATGGTAGTGGTCAATCCCAAAGACAGTGTTTAGCCTGGGTGCCCAAGTCTCATGAAGGGCCTCTGCTACTTCCTACAAAGTTTCATCCATCTCATCTGGGAAAATTTTCTCCCATCCAGAACTCGGCCCCTATACCTAACGCTTGAATTGTTTCCTTGGGGCTGGCTAACACTCTAACACATTGCCATGTAGAATTAAAAACAAACCTAAGTAAATAAATGCTGGAAGTTTCACTCGGCATGACTTAGACATGACTACTTAGCAGGTTCCTACAAATTTAGCATTTGCGTGCTGTTGTGATTGCTTTTTTAAGACGCTTCCCAAGAAAAGGTGAAGGCAGGGCACTGGAAAATACACAGGAACAAACAAACGCAGAGGCTGTTTTAGCCACCAGTTCAGAATCCCTGGAGCAGCCGTGGGGAGGACGTGTGCTTTGGGGCTCATTGACTCTCCGACTGGTCTGCTGGCCCGTGCGCAGCACCCGGGCCGTGTGTGCGTAGCGCAGCCCCTTTTGTACGGGACATTGGTGCAGCTCTGGCCGGAATAGAAAAGGCAGAGGAGGTATCCAAATGCAGGGAGTTCAGGTTTTGGGTTGGCAAAGAGGCATGGTCATCTACACAATGTAAAACTGTTTGCACTGGGGTCTTTGTGCTGGCCATGGAAATAAGCCCGGCAGCTCTCCCTTCCACTGGCACCTACCCAGTGGGGACCTTGAGGTGCTTTGCACATTCAGCACCTCAGTAGTTGCCCCATTTCCCCCCCTGCTCCGTTCTCACCGCCAGGGAAGCTGCACCAATGGCTTGCTCTAAAGACCCGTCGGTCAGTACAGCAGCTCAGTTCGAGAGGCTGAGTGGTTTCGATGTTGTACAAAACAGAGGGTCTTAAAGACAATGCTGGGCAAACTGGACAAACCCAGAAACTCACCTCCAGAAACAACAAAGCAAGGAAAATGCTAAACAGAAAACAAAAACCACAAAAATAAGAATGAAACAATGGGCTAAAATTAAAACGCAGTAACTTATGTTACACAAATATTCTGTTTTAAACCAAACATTGCAACAATGACAAAAACAATGTACCATCCTACTTTTTTTCATCCTAAAAATCCACAAAACAAAAAAGCCTACTCAGGATAGAGTTCACCAGGTGAAGAAAAAAAGGTCAGAAAAATCCATTTCTCCAATTCCCTTTGCTGGAGCTCGGGGCAAGTCATAAAAATCATGGGAGAGCAAAGAAGCAGGAGCGATAAACCAAGTGCAGGTAGAATATTGTAACAAAGCACCTCGAGACAGCTGCAAGATAGATACCTGGATGCTACTGTAATAATGAATAGATTATTAAACAGATCCCCATGACACAGCAGCACTTCACCATCTATCAACCATCAAACACACGCAGAGCTGAAGGTACCACCTCAGACCCTCCAAGCAGGCTGACACACTGAATCCGCAACCAGGTTCATAAGCCTATGAAATTATATTTTGTATCCGATGCAATAAATTGAACATTTCCCAGAGCTGAGCTGTTGAGAGGCTCAAATGGCAGAGGAGAGCAGATGAATCAGTGCAGATAAACTGCAGGGTCATGAGAACGCAAACGGGGAGCGCATGCTGTATTTGCGTAGGAAAGATGCCAGGGATGAAGAAGCAGATACAAGGCTACGGAGCATGCAGTGGCCTGGAAGGAGGCCTAGAGGAAGATGTACTCTCACAGTCCTTGATATGGGACTGACAAAGGAAAGAAGCAAAACAGCAAGCACTGCACCTCACCGGTGAAACAGCAGAATGACCACTAGGACTCTTCACAAGCCTGAGCTTGTCACCTCTGTGGGACATGGACAAGCACGCCAAGAACGTGAATATCATGCCTGCGGAAATGCAAGTCACGGTGCCCTCTGCTTCGACACCTGAGAGACCTAGTTTTATTGATGAGGCAGAGAAAATGTTGATCTCAGAACACTAACTCATGCTATAGATGCCTGTTGCTGTAGAAAATCCTTTTCCTACATTTTGAAAATAAAATTGAATCAGAAATCCAAGCCCAATGTTCCTTAGGACAAACTGATGGGGTAGACCCACAGACAAGATTGCAGCAGGACTTTGGTAGCTCAATCCCAGTTTTTCCCTGCTCCTGCTCACCAGTCACTTAGGGGAGCCCAAGCTCTACAGGCATTTGCAGTGATATTTCCACAAGCCAATCCAAGACCTTTTCATTCTCAACAGTGCTGAGCCACTTGCTGTACCTCACGTCTATGCCCTGGTGGGATCCCATCAGCATGTCCATGCCTGAATCACATCAGAGCTTGATCCAACAGATCTTGCCATTAATATGGCATCCGCTCCACCTTCTGCACCATGCTGTAGCCTAAGACCATAAGAAATGAAGTAAAGGGGTACATCTGGATGTCTATCATGGGTCCCTATCATCAGCCCTACTGTGCTGAATAATGGTATCTCAGGGATCAGTGCTGTAAACCCAAAAGCTGTAGCTGCTAAGCCCCTTTTGGAGCTCTCACTATGGTTTAATTTCTGTAACATGACTTTGGCATGCACTCATTAAACATCTTTTGGATCATCGATCAACAATCCATCCACCCATCCATTAATCTGCAAAATACCCCACTTCTCCCTTGCCTTCTCCTGTAGGTCATTACTCATTTGGTCATCACTCTATTGACCTTATGTTTTTTTTTAAAAAAATCTTTTTTTACCTAAAAAAAAAACTAATGCCCTGCATGCCTTGCGAGTGGCTGTGTAAGCACCTCGCTGGCACTACAGCAGAGGGGACTGGAAGCCAGGTGCCAGTGGTACACCGATGGCCTCCCATGCAGCATGCCTGATGTCCTGGTTAGGAGATGTAGAAGCAACTGGTTGCACTTCTAAAAGTATTCACTTGTAAGCCTGAAGACATGGCAGGTAGGATCTGGGCAGACACAATTTGAGGCAAAAGAAGCAGAAATCTACGGTTCTGTACTCTCGATTTTGGTCACAAAACTGGCTCTGTGATACTGAAAACCAGGTGAAAGCCTGGTGAAAAATCACGGAATAAAGGTTATTTTACGTAACTGACAATGTGGTGGGAAATCTTAGCTCTGTTAAAGCACTTTGTCTGGTTTCTAAGAAATTCTCACGTGCACCGTGCTTTTGATTAAAAAGAGAAGAAATAGAAGAAAATAAGTGTTATCATCTTGTGTAATAAAATAACAGTTCCAGGAAATTCAACAAAAAAACAAGAGCAAGTATCCTCATATGACTTCCTGCCAAGACTGGTCAGGACATCATGGTAAGAAAAGGACTATATTTAAAGCCAACAAATAGACATGGCATAAATAGATGATTATAGCAGTAATTGCAAAATAAAATGGTAAGAAGAATAAAATAGTCAAATTAACAATATTCTTTCCCTTCGTATATAATGAGGTGGCTCCATTTGCCCTATTGTCTGGGCTGAAGTGGATTAAACTTCCCCTGAAAAGGTCTCATGGGGATCTTTCTTCATTCCAGATCCTCTGGAAAAAAAAACTGCACAGGAAATCCATTTTTCTGTGCTTAGCTTCCCTAGGCCTAGGAGATCTCCCCTGCAAAAAGGCATCGGAAAATACCAGCAACATTCAGCAAAACACAGGACCAAATTTTTGATGTTGCTTGTCCTGATGCCGATTCGAGAAGAGTTAAATGAACCCCTAACAAGAAACCAGTAAATCCACCTAAGGCAGGCACATCTTAAACATAGGGCCAGCATCCCATGCAGGCAGAGTTCTGCTCTGACCTCAGTGACATCTGGACAAGTATTTCCACCTACAAATAAAAGTTTCACTTCAGTTTAGATCAGTATGCGTGAAAAAGTGGGCCCCAAAGGAATGTTTTCTAAGGGTTCTTCCAAAACAGTATCACAGAATCTGTGCATACATCTACATCCATGTACTACAGAAAAACCTACATTTGAAAATGCAAATGTATGTTGCCAGCTATGAACCAGTGACTGTTCATGTATGTGACTTTATTAATTCCTGCAGTCTTTCAGGCAGCAAAGAGAGAACATTCAAGCTTTTTTTTTTTCCCTTTTTTCCTTTCTGATATTTTTGAGGATGTGTTTGCTCTCGAATCCTCTAAACAGAAATCATCAAACAGTATTTAACATAAAATATGCACACATACCTCTCAGAATTACAGATCCAAAGTGAAATGTTAACACTGCACCTGGTGAAATCTATCCTAGGACAGCTTAAAAAAAAAAGAACCAACCCTCTAAAATATGGTTATTTACAGCAAGGCAAAAGATGACACATTACAAAGGAAAAACCAAACTAAAAGAAGTAGTTCGATCCATGGTTAAGTGATCAGCGCTGAAGTATTCAGTCAACCTATAGCCCTGTCAATAACAGAGATGGCATAAAAAGGCTCACAGAGTACTATGGGATGGCTCCAGTTGAACAGACATATAACGACACTGAAGAACAGAAACCACACGATAAAGGTCCCAAATAATAAAGTAACGCTTACGCGGCTATGGAAATGTTAGCTGCCGACATGGGGCTGACTTCTGCTACTTCCTTGGCCTTCTGCAGGGCGAGCTTTTGGTTGGTGGCTTCCTCCATCTCCTCCTCGTCCTGGTGCAGAAAATCAAGACAAATCAGGGCATGCATCACGTAATGACAATAAGCACAGCTCCCCGAGGCATGGGTGTTGTGTGGCTGTCACTGCTGTGCTGAGGACAGCAGATATTCATTAAAATAAGGCAGAATTTCCTAACTTCTTGTAAGGACCTCTAGGTAGGGTTTTGCTGTCAGCAAAAGATGAGAAAAACAAGGTCTGCTCAAGTGCTTGGTGCGTTTTTGCTGGGAACACATCTCCCTCATGAAGCTGTCTTACCTCTTTTGGGTCTCTTCTTATCCGTCAAGGGTCTGGCATAGCAGGGAGAGACCTGAGCAGAGGTGTGACATTTCTGGGGTAAAGGCAGCCCCCTTTATCTCAGATTTGCACGTGAAAACACTCAAAAGCCTACATCCTACTGAAGTGCATGAGACAGACTCCTAAAGCCTTTGCAACTTCTTCCCAACATGACTTGTCTGAAACAATAATCCCAATAAACACCACAGGATTTGACTGGCTCCACTCACACTAGTTTTATCCCAAATATGTCCACTGATTTGAGTTGAAGCACTGTGAATGTACAGGGTGAAAACAGAAAGGAGAAGACATTGAAGCGTAGCTGGTAGAATCAAGTGCAGATCAGAAAGCTGGTCACGTCCATGCTTTCTGCACACCTCTCAGATCTCATATGTGGAGTTTTATTGGTGTTGCAAGTTCCCTCAGAGTCGAACTGTGGTTTATTTTCTCCGATGTGGTGTAATTACTAGAGAAATACCCCTTAAAGTCAGATTGTAACTGTAGTTTCTTTAGCAATTGGATGAGGATTAAAGACCAAACAATTCAATTCCAACCCATTCAATTCCAATAGTCACATGGGTTAAACTGCCTTTGAATTTTTCTAGCCAGACAACAGGAGAAATAACAGACTGATGGCAACGTTAGCACCATCATCGTTCAGGGAGCTGAACCACACGCCAAGACAAGAGCAGGCACCGGCTCCTCTGTCAAACGGCCTGGGTCTGCATCTGCTCCTCAGAGACGCTGTGAAACTGTAATGTTGAAAACAATGAATGCGGACAGTAAGACATCTAACTTTGAAAAAGGAAGGCACAGAGCACAGAGATTTACCCATCCTGAATGCCATATGCATGATTCCTTGCTCTGACTTCGTTTTTTTTTTTTTTTTTTTTTTTTTTTGCTTAAACTGAATTCATTTTGAAACCATTTTCTTTTTCTCTTTTAGGAGAAAAAAGAAATTATAGGAAATTAGTCAAAAAATCCGTTACTGTTATGTTTTCATATTTTTCAAATTTCCCCCTTTCCAAATATTAGCAAATCTGTTACTAAAAAATCTTAATGTAGTGAATAAAGAATGACATAAAAAAAGCCTTGCTGAACCATTATACAAGGTCAGCAGTCAGTACTTCTCAACAGCCAACTACCAGTAAATTTATCAGTGGTTGGGATGCTACCTGTACACCTAGGGTATCTGAGGACATAAATCTTTCAAGAAATAATTTCCAAATAAAGCATCTTTGGGGGTTTTCTTTTCACTCAGCAGGTATCTTCAAGTCATTTCTTCTTTTGAGGACTCTCCAGGGCTTTTATTTTTTCTTTCTGTGCACCTCAAGCACCGGGTACAGATTTGAGCATCTTTTGAGAAGGTCTCACTTCTACTCCATTCTCCCCTGTGCATCCAAAACGCAATGGAAATATTGTCATAAGCGCAGCCATCCCTAACTCAGAACAAGCACACTCTTTAGCAGATGACTGCTTAATAATATTTCTGCAGCTCCTTCCACCCAGAGATTTGCAATCCCTCTACAAATACTAATTAATTCTCTGCCTGGTACGTGCCCTGCGACGTCTCCCGGGGGCAGAGGCTCATCCTGCTCTGCTTGAAGCTGGCAGGGGCGATGGTGTACGACTGAGGCAAGCTCTGAGCTGTGACGGTGACTTCAGTGCCACCTCTGGGAGCTCCATCATCACTGTCATGGATGAAGGCACTGCCTATAAGGACAACTCCCTCTTACCTTTCCTTTCTGTTTTCTAGAGCTCTACATCTTCACTGAAAACACAATTTATCACATGGCAAAGCCTGTCTGCAGAGCTAACCGTAATTATGTGCATAGTTAACGTTGACTGTTCTTCATTAAACTCCCCCAATTAAAGAACTCTCCATTGGGATGGAGGAGGAGTCCCCATAGCTGCTATTACTCTGATTTCTGAGGAATTCTGGACTAATTTTATATAAAAATTCACACATCCCTCCTACTGCATGCTTTTATATGGCTTTCTCAGAGATCTCTGGCAGGGTGCGGAGATCAGAGAACACGCCTGGAGCTGGGAGGTATTTAGGAAAGCTGGGGGCTGCCCTGCTCACCCACCCGCGGCACATCTCCGTGCCAGTTCAGCCAGGATGAAGAACAGCGTGCCGTGTCACCGAAGAGGAGATACTGGAAGCAAATCTGGGGGCAATTTCAGATTCTGCTCAGAATAAGCAAACAGGAAGAAAAATCTGCCAGTAGATGGAAATAAAGAGAGCAGGCAACCCAAAAGATTCATGATGGGTTTGAGAAATGTCTAGAAACAACACAGGGAGAGTTCAAGCAAGGGAAAGTCAGAGCCAGCACGGAAGGAGGAAGAGAAGACCTGGGGATGGAGGGGCAGAGGCTGGAGAAGATTCTTTATATAGTCAAAGCAAAGAAGGTGGTTATTATTTTTTCCCCTTAAATGAGTCATTCCAAAGTGCTGGTGAGTTTTGTAACAGCCATCAGATGATCTAGCTGAAGTTAAATATAGCCACAGCTCCGGTGCTCCCTAGTACAGGTCACAGGGCCCAGCTAAGGCTACCAAGTAAATGTGCAAACGCCACGATAAATGAAGTCCAAATACGCATCCAGAACTGGAACTGTTGGTCGAAATGTTTCAGTCCTGAAGGTTAGCTGGGAAGCTTTCTGTCCTTCCAAAATAGTGGCAGTTGCAAACCACTTATGGCGTTCCCACACTACATGCAGCATGGAACTTGATTAGTTTTATAGTGTAAATGTCAAGAAAGTCTCCTGAGATCAACTGACTCCCGAGTAACTTAATTATACCTCCAGGCCATTTTTGGTTTTGCATGATCACATTTACATAGCCATAAATCCCTCATTCTCCAGGTATGCTGTACAATTAAATTATTTTTTATCTTTTTCTTCTTTTGAAATCCCCACAGAATTTTGGGGGTCATAAATAAAATTAAAGCAAAAAAAAAAGTTTCTCAAGAAGCATTATGATTTTTGCAATGTTGCTGAATCCATTAATATTTAATTATATTTTGTAAACATCAACAAAGTTAGGTTACTAACTGTTCCAGTCAGCTGCTGAAATATTCAGAAGGGAGCACTAAAAAGATTAAGAAAGGAATAGGATGAGTTTCATTACCCAAGAACTGTGCGGGGCCTGATCCTCTCTCAGCACATGCCAGGGATGCCCGTAAGTCTCCTGGAGGGGCTGGGAGGATGCATGCCTCTGGGCTCAGCCCTGAGCTGCATCGTAACAGAGCAGGGAGGCAGAAGAGGGTCTCACAGACACAGCAACATTCATTATCCATGCTTCCTGCATGGCCTGCACTGGGCATCAGCTCTGGGGAAACAAGGCTCTAGCTAAAGCTCAGAGCTGAAGCCAGTAACGTGGCAGAAAGGAGAGCTGGTAAAGACAAGCTCAGACACAAGAGACATGGATTTCAGCTGGGAAGAGTTGGCTGCTTCCATCCTCAGCAGCTGGAGTGGGATAGGGAATGCCTTGAAATCTCTGGGTGTCCCTGGACTGTAGTGCTGCATCCCGTAACCCAAGCACTACTGCACCTTTCTAAGGCTCAAGAAGAGAAAGCATCCCTGCGAGCTGCTGCATAAACACACAGATAGTGATCCTCTTACCCGACAGGGAGCATACAAGCTGAAGTTTGTAAAATACAACTGCTAACGTGGACAGGGTGCTTTTGGAGCCAGCAAGTTTTTGACTTATGGCCATGGGAGCAGCACAGCAACGGGGTGTGCGTGTCCGCATCCACTTGGTGAGAGCAAGGCAAAAATGTGCAAAGAAAATCTAATGCTGCCTCATAAACATGACTGAGTGTGCTACAATGAGAAATCAAAACTGTGCAATAATACAAACACAAACTGCAGTATTTGGAATCCTTCCTGCACAATACAGAGGCTATACTTTTCTTTTTTTGTCTATAGGGAATGCTTCAATATAAATCCAAGCACACAGAGAAGCTACAGCACTGTCATTGCCAGCTCTTGCCAGGACCTGGCTTCCTGCCTATGCTTGGGCTGCTGCCTCAGATTGCTCTTGCACCTGGTGAGAAGCAGGAAGGTTTTAACATCTTGACTTAAAAGTCACTGTAGCCTCTTCAAGTTGTTTTCCACAGAGCTGTTTGGAGAACGTTAATTCTTTGATTCATTCCCAAATTCAACGAGCTAAGAAACACTAACATGAGACAGCAAAAGCAGCAGTACAACACCTGCAACTCCCCAGGCCTGAACTTCAGATACATTACTGAGTCAGCCCACACCCATTACTTGTTCCGCCTCTGCTCTTGAAAACAGTAAAAGCTACAAAGGTCTGCGCACCTCCACGCAGCAGCAACACGAATGATGCCTGCTGCCTGCCCTGGGGTGGAAGGAAGGCGACCAACACGGAGCAGTTCACAGAAACAAGCCTCCATAACTAAACAAAACCAAATGAGAGTAGACCTCCAGGTCCTTACCAGGGGTCTCAGCAGCACAAACACAGAGGTACAGCATGGAAGGAAATGCCTGTCGCAAAGCGTCTGCAATGCATACTGTAGATCCAGCAGCTATGGTCTAAGTTTGAAGAACCAGAAGCCTCGAACTTACCTTGGTCAGCTCTTGGGCGTTTGCCAGATTGTCCACGGCAATAGCCAAGAAGACGTTCAGGAGCGTATCTGTTGGGGAGCAGCTAAGGAAAATTCTTCACATAGCAAATACAGCAAATGGTTCCTCTTCTGCTACCACTACCCTTCTTTCCCCATTCCAGCCATGGTATATTATTGATAAACCCCTTGCACTGCTGCTTTGTCGTCCTCATTCCCAGCTCACACCCACCTCTGCTGGGACCAGCTGAGGAGCACAGCAGGTGTTGGACACTCGTCTGTCTTCACCAGCACACATGTCCTGGGGGGGATGCACTCACACCCACAGGATTTCCCCTTCATTTTTCCCTTTTGATTAGCAGGATGAATGGAAATTGCTCATCTTAAAGACAACACAAAGGCATTGGGTATTACAAAAAAGGCTGAGGCCAGTGCTGTGCTACATGCCAGTGGGAGAAGCACTCATGATTTATCACACCGGACTTGATATGACAATTAGAGCACTACAAACATCCTCTGTCCTGAAAGCTGCAGTGTCCTGCAGTGTACAGCTACAGCTGAGCCCGTTAGCAGGATGCCCAGCCTGAGCTAACGAGCTCTGCTGGCACACGGGCCCTTAGTCCAGCCACTGCACACAGCCCACCTAAACCACTGCCAGTGCCCACACCAGCCGGGCTCTCTCTGCAGAGCACTGCATTATATCACTAAGACATCACATTTCCCCACAGTTATTAACTCATTCATTGTTTTGACTTTTCCTCTTAATGATTTCAGCTATTACTTGGCCCCTCATATATTTTATTGTCGTTGTTCCAGCTAGGTGTCTGCAAAACAGACACAAAGCAATCGTAAATCAGACACCTCTGCATGTGAAAGGAGAGCAAGCAAAGCAAAACCAAGCCAAAACTAATGCCCAAGAAGCAAATGCATTTTACTCTTGTACATTGCCTGGTGACAGGACAGTCACTCACCCCAGCTGTGCAAAGCTGTAATTTCTGCTCTAAACACGAGTGTAAGTGGCAATGAAGTCGATCTCATGTATGTACACTCTGGAGATTCACAAAGGCCTGAACAGCAGTGCGATGCTGGTGCATTGTGTTGTCCTCACCTGAGCCAAATAGGAGTCTGGGACTCCAACTGCAGGAGCTGTAGGCAGGTAACTGACCCAACATAAAATAACTGCTTTGGTCTGTGAGTTGGAAACGACGCACAAAGCCATGCTGCAGGTGGGGCAGGAGCCAAATGCTAGGGCTGAGTGCTGGAGGAAGCAAGAGGAGCCGCTGCAGCGAGGACAGCAAGCTCCCAGGGTGCCGACAGACCTGCAACTAGATTTCGGGAAACTTTCACCTCAGCACCACCTGGTTGCTTTCCATTTCTCAGCAAGACTGCTGGGAGGAAGCACCTGAGGTGTCTCTTCAGAGGAGCCAGGAGCGGTGCAAGGCTGATCCAGCTGCGGGCTGCTGGTGCTGGGTGTGCTCAGTGGAAGCGTGCCCAGCAGCCCCAGTGCCTGCAGACCCTGCTAGCTGGGGAGCCGTCACCCCACACTGGCAGGGCTTCAGGAGACTTCTCCTAGGGCAGCCAGGAACCAAAGCTGGCCCAGACAGCCAGCTCAAGGCTTTGCTTTCCTCCTAAGGACCATTCACCAAACTTAATTCAGCTAAGACTTCAGAACCAGACGTTCAGGCCTCTTATTCCCATTGGGATGAGTGTCTCCAGAGCCTAAATACCCATCAGAAAACAGATCTTCTGCCTGCCACAGTGGAGGCAGGAGCTGTATTTAATCTTCTAGGAAGCGTCTGCATCCTGCAGGGGATGGGACACAGAATCCAGAGGTTTCTCCAGGCAAAGGCCAGGTTCTCTCCATGTCAAATAACAGAGGATAGAGGTTTTTATTGTGTGAAGATGATTCCCTGGGGACATCAAGAGGTTTGAAACGTGGTACCCATCTATTGCTGCTTCCTCTGCTCAAGCAGGACAGCAAGGAGTATGGGGTGGGAACACCTTGATCCTGCTGAGCCCAGTGAGTAAAGAAGCAGAAGAAGGGAAAGATAACACTGAAATGTCCCTGCATCCCTTCACCTTGGGAGTGAAGCATTCAACTCTTGCTCGAGGGGAACAAATATCTCAGTAATAAAACTGTCTTGCTACCTCTGCTTCCTACACACGTGCTGAAATTGTCTTGTGTAACGTAATCAACTACTGGAAATATAATTACTTTTCAAACAAACAAACACACACAACAGTTCAGGCCATTTTGATCATCTCCTAGCAGATGCATTTTGGTGGACTTGAGTGTTTCTGCCCCCAAAGAAGGTCTCTCAGCCCTTTTTGTAGAGCTTGGGGACTCCCAGACTCCAGCTGAAGTCCATCTTCTGGGCCAGGCTGTATACCCTGTACACCCCAGCCAGACCCACATACTACCCCGGCCAGCTGATCTGATGCTGGTGCTCTTCCATGCTGTAGGAAAGAGTAAAAGACAGCCAGGGGCTGGGAAAGGTGGCTGGCTCCAGGCATTTGCTGCTTTTCATTTCAGGCTTTTCTGTAGATTTTTGGATTATTTCTTTTTCCTCCTTTTCCCCCTCAACAGATGCACCGATTTATTAATTTACCGGATGACAATGAATACAGGCATGGTGTAATTTCCCAGAAAATGAGCCAGATCCTGCTGTCACTCCAATCATACCACTTTCATTAAACCATTTAAGACAGAGAGGTCTGGCTTCACATGGGCTCTGTGCAACTGGAAATGCAATGTGAGAGAATTCTGGATCAGTTTCTGGATCATTTCCTTGCAATGTGCCTTGAAAATATAAGCTGATTCAAAAAAGCAACTGAGCTGCAGCAAAAGCAATGGTAACCAGCACCCTCCCATGCTCCTTCATGACCTGGAACAGTTATAGTGCCCCACGCAGCTCTGGGAGAGGAAAGGAGTCCTTCCTGTTTAAAAAGAGCGGGTTTTACAAGCTGACCCCAGATCACTAAAACTGATTCTGTAACAGAGAAGATTTGATCCAGTCCTCCTAAACTCTTAGAAATGAACTCACAACATGCCAATGTTCAAAAACTGAAAATAAAAGCACTCCCAGCAGAGGAACCAGAGTGTCCTAGATGGGTCTTAGACTGATTTCAACATTAGCCAGAAAAATAAAAAACGAAAGTCCCAGGTAAGAAATTCAGTCACAGTCTGAATCCTGCATGGGAAGGGCTGGAGGCAAATCCATGCAGGGTAAATAAAAAAGACCCAGTGCATAAAAAAAAGCAAATTTTTATCACTTTTGGTGGAGAGTTCTGCAAGGCAAAGAGGGGAGAGCTTTGTGAAAGGGAGACTGACCGTAACACTCAAGTCCTAAGTTACAGCAAAAAAGAATTTTACATTAAGCTAATCAATAATTAAGCTAATCAGCAGCCCAGCTGGTGCAGGCTGCTCTGCACAGGGTGTCCTGGTGCCTGCCAGGCTTGGGGGCTCTCCATGGGAAGGGGATCCTGTGCCCCCCCCCATGCCTCGCCCTGCACCGCAGCATCGCTGACATTAATGACTATTTTACTTCCCGGGGAAATGCGGGACTGTTATTTTCTGGCAAATTGAACTTTATTTTCAGACCTTCCTGGTTATGTTTTGACAGTTAAGAATAACTTAAGTCCCTGGTAAGTCACACGGTTCATCTTTCCCTTCGAGATAAATGACTGCCTGCTGCTTGCTCTCAGCATCAAAACCATAACTACTGAAAAGCAGGGGTAGCACTGACCTTACCGAAACCCTGCTTGAAACATCAGCGTGAGCATCAGTGGGCTTCTTGCCGTAGCTCCTGCAGTAAACACAAGGAAAAGATTTAACCCCTTGTCCTCTGTTGGCCCTGCTCATGGTGCTTAAAGGCAAACAGGGCCCGTGGGATGCAGAGAGATCATCCAAACCATGGAAAGCTTCAACAGACAAAACCTTGGCCAGATGTCCAGGTCTCCTACAGGGTTGCAAATCTCAGCAGAAATTAATAGATAGGCTTCGTGTTTAAGACCCTGATCACTAGAAGGTGGTGAAAGAAGCCTTCTAGGATCAGTCTGCCCATCTCCATCTGTTCTTTGTGTTCACAACAACCCAGTGGCTGCAGCAAACTCATCCCCTCCTGCGGGGTTCGGAGGGGATTAAAGTCTCATGTGTTACCTGTAAGCATCGTTTCCTTGATAAATGCACAAACAGTGCCCCGAGGAGTGCTCTGGTTGTGCTCAAGGTGTGCCACCAGCGTATAGCCATGGGCAAAGGGGATGGGAAAGGCATTGGAGATGTCCCTGGGACAGCGATGCCAGCGGCAGGCAGCATAAGGGAAAGCAACAGAGTTGTGCCAGGAGAATATCTGGGGAAACGTGGGCAAGGTTTCAGCCCAGTGCTGTGCCATGGCAAGCAGAGGCAAAGACCATACTCATGGCAGTCATGAGATGTGAGGCAGGTCCTTATTCCAGCCACGTGAACTTCCCCTGCTCTCTCTCCTTTAGTGCAAACACAGGGGAGAAGCCCCTCTTTTAACTAAAGGGGCAAGAGGGGAATTTATACCCTGTTCTTGAAAAATGCTGCATCTTCTCTGCTCTAAGGTTAAAAGTCTTTCTCTCTCTCTCTGAGCCTTGCTGTCAAGCCTGATTATGGCTTAATCTCATTTCCAAATGCCAAGCCCCGAGGACTGAGAGCTCTCCCTCCTTCCCAGCCCTCCACTGACCCAGTTTTCAGACGCCTCGTGTTTCTGGAAGGAGCACGCTGAGGCTGGTGTCTGAGCGGAGCTGCCGGCCCAGCCCACGTGTCCCAGCTGCTGTTGCTCCGACAGCACACCTTAACGGGGAAAATCCCTCAGACACCCCTGTGGGACAGGTATGGCTCGTGCACACTGCTCTGCTGCTCCGTCATGGTCCTTATGCCAATGGAGGGATTTCACACAAAGCAAAGGGCTGGAGCCCTGTCTCACAATGCAGAGGCTCTGATGTCCCACATCATCTTGAACTTCCCTGCATACCCTTCCCTTTCTCCTAGGTACCCAGCCAATGTTGCCAGCCCTAGCAGGACTCCTAGGGAAAGACAAAAGCTGGAACAGTAACTGGCAGGAAGATTAACAGCACTGGGACACCCTACAGAGAGCTCTCCAGCAGAGCTGCAATGCTCAGCGTTATCCCAGAACAAACAAGGCAGCCACACTGCCTCTTACACACAACAGTTTTCAAGTTTTGTTTTTAAGGATGCTGTTTGCCACCACACAGCTTACCACTGCAGCCAGCAAACATCATGTGCCAACAGATTTGTACCTTGCTAGCGTGAGCAACGCTACGCAACATCAGCCCATCAGCAGCCTCCATCATGAAGCAAAGAGAGCCACCGCAAATTCTGAGCTCTGCTGGCTCTCCAGTCCCACACAGTCATTAGATGTGAGAATCTCTGCTTGGTTCTTTGCAAAACACAGCCTCCCTTTCTAAATCCTTGCTCTGTATGACTGCTTCTTTTGGCAGACTCCTCGGGACACTTCTGGAGGACACAGGCTTCCCAGTGCCCTCAGCAGATTTTCAGGACAAAGCAGAACAAGACATCTTAATAGATCTCATCTGTCTGGTCTTGGAACATGACCAAATACTCCCAGAGCCCCAAATTCAGGACCTGGACTCCTGGTTTAAGCATATGTGGAGACAAGACATGCTCATGCACTTAGAATAGCATAGCTGGTTAAGCTGTTGTGTAGACAAAGACGCCAAGGCACTGGAGCCTGATTTACAAGGCACTGGAACCTGATTAACCAATCTCAGTTCTTTCTCCCACTGATCCAGTATCCATGAAGATTCTCAACGTACAGAAGCCCTGCTCTGACTCAACTTTATTATTTTTCCCACAACATAAATTAACTCACAATAGAACTTCCTTAATTTAAGCCATGAAAAATAAAATGGACAAAGAATTTGCTCACATTGCCATCAGAAAAGTGATGCCAACACCGACAACTTGCCTACAACTCTTAGCCCAGGTGCTTTAAGGAGCAAAGCCCTAGCAACAATCAGGTTTTTAAAAGTACATGTGCACACACACAGGTGTTTGTGTGGAAGGAATAATGTAAACTAAATTTGATTTTTCTAGTACCCCCGGAAGGATGCGTGGCACTGTGCCACTAATGCAAGGTAGCATGCAAGGATACAATTACCAAACAGCGTCAGGACGATGAAGTAAATGGAGGAGAACATCCCCGAGTGGACACCACCCTGCGACTCTATGCCGTGGTACATCACCGCGTTCCAGTCTTCCCCCGTCAGGATCTGCGCAGAGAAATTTGAGAGGGAAGAAGGGGGTGACACAGAGGGAAGACAGAGCAGGCGGAGTCAGAGGCGCTGGGCAACTTGATGCAACCCAGGACTGGTCTCCCGAGGGAAATGGATGAGCACGGTGGTGTGGCAGACTGCGGGCAGCAGCCTCCCAGCCGGCATGGTCTCACCCCAGACTGGATGCAGCTTTATCCTCTGGGCTACAGAGGAGCGAGGGACTTCACAACTGCTGCTGGGGGAGGACGGGTGCACCGGCTCCTGCTCTGTTACGTGCCTGCTTCCCACCTCTGCCACCGGCCTCCCTGCAGAGGTGGTAAAAGCCACATTCCAATGCTTCCCCCCCAGCAAAACTTCTGACTCCTCTCCATTTGTGAGTCATGCAGAGATGCCAGTTTTTAGCACTAAGTAAAACCCTGCCTCCAAAGCCCAGTGCCCGGAGTGGGATCTCCACCAGCTTCAACTCCTTTCATTCACTTCATACAGGTGGGGTTTGCTCAGTCATTGCCCCAACACACACTATATACACTTTTTAGTGGCCCACATAACAGGACAAGCACCTGCAGACCCCTTCCACTACTCCCTGACCCCCCAGTGCTGCAGACAGCCTTGCTGCAGCTGAGCCTGGCTCCAAATGCCAGACCCCGGGTAGCACAGCCACCGCGAGGCTTGCCCGGGCTTTGCACCGCCACTGTTCTTCTCCAGGCTTCCTGCTGCCTGAGGGTACCAGGAAGCAGCCACTCAAACAGCCACAAATCTCAAAAAAAAAAAAAAAAAAAAAAAAAAAAAGCAGAAGCAATACCCAAATGTGTGTGAGTAAGGATGGGAGAGGGTACATTGAAGGGGACTCTGCTCCTCCTGCGTCCTTGTGCACGAGCACGATCGCAGCCCAGCCTGCAGAGCTGTCCTGGCGGCAGGCTGGGATGCTGACCTGGGGCTTATTAGCAAACACATGAATAATAGAAAAACTAACCTTAATAAGCGGAAGTACCTAAGTCTAAAATAAGCCTTGTCACTCTGGATGCTAATTTGGCACCAGTCTGAACTGCCTGCCGTTGCTGTTCTTCACCAATGACTGTAACGCAGCACCATTTTCGGCAGATCGACCCTTCACCTCCCCACCGCGGCCAAGTCTAACAATAGTTACCTTCAGTACATTAAAAATGCCCACTGGAATTCAGAGCTCAAATGCCCAAATAAGAAGCTGTCTTTTTAGTAGAAGAAGTAGGGAGGAGGAAAAAAAAGGTACTAATCATTCCCAAGTGCATACAGTACTCTAGAAGTAATTGCAAATTCCAGACTAACCATCAGCTGCTGATAGAGAGAAAATTTCTTGCTGCAGGGTTGGTGCTGATGACAGCATTAAAGCAAGAACAAGCACAGACACACGGCCACACAGTGCATCATGTGCAACCTTGTTTCCTAAATGCAGAATCTGGTCTCAGATAATTCAGAGCAAGCCTGGAGCAGCCCACACCGCTGGAGTTATGCTGGGTTTACACCAGAGAATATGAACCAGGCCACTGGACTTTCAGCTCTGGCACTCAATTTCACAAACCTGCGTCCACAGCTTCTGTCCGCAAACTTCTGCTCACCACATTTCCATGAATTCAAAACTGTTTCTCCTTTCGAGAAATAATCAGGAAGCGATCCCTGTTCACGCAGACACGCACAGAAAAGGAATTGGTGGGAGCACTTCTGTGCCCTGCGTAAGGCCAGGGGTCACAGGTGTCACAAATTACAGGCTGCACACGAACCCAGCAGGAATTGGATTTCAAAACCCCAAACAGGTTATTTTGAAAGTGGAACAAAATCTTAAAAAAAAAAAAAGCAAACAACTATGTTTGTTTTATGGAACTGTTGCAGAGAGAGAACTGGTCTAAACTCACCGGGCTGCCTGTGCAGAGCTGAGGATGCTCTGAGGTCCCGGGGGGCAGATGGGCACACACTGACCCGGTGTCCTTCCCCAGAAGGACCTCCAGCTGGGGGAATTATTTAGGCAACCAGGTAGCAGCCCTCAAGGAGCAGAGCACAAGTTAATAAAGGTCTTTCTGGCCTATAAAGTCTGTGGTTATGGATGTCATAGGAACTGCTTGCTTCTGGAGAATGGACAGCAGTGCAGAGGGCAAGCACTGCAAGGGGCAAGCGATAAGGACTTTGATGTACAGGGAAGCCCAAAGATTTTGGATTTTCCTGAGCCCCAAGCTGCTTTTGGCTGTCCCTAGTGAACACTTTGTCCAGTGCATTTAGCAGTTAGGTTTGGCTGAGGAGCTGTTGGATGATGGAATAAAAACCGCTTTCAAAAAAAGGTTTTTCTGCTGTGAAATCTTAATGGACTAATGAGCACACAGGTGGAAGACACTCAGCTGCTGGGGATCAGCACAGCACCATTCAAAGGGCTGTCCTGAAGGGGAGATGCTTTCCTGAAGGTCCTGAAAAAATGCCAAATCACTTAACTCAGCATCATATCTCACAGTGGGGTCAGCAGGGACAGCTGGGGCACCAAACCCTGCTCTTCCCAGACCTCAGCAAGGGCTGAGGTCCGGTCGCATCCTGCCACCGTGACTCCTCACCTCCCCTGGCAGCCACCAGGGCTCTGCTTCCTCGCAGCCGGCAGTGTGCAGTTATTTAAGCAGCAGCTCTCCAGGAGCAGAGCGCGTATGGTTAATAGAGGTCTTACTGCTTTATAGAGTCTCCGTGTTTATGGATGTTGTAAACACTTGCAGCTCAATGACTGCTGCAACAGGGAGATGTAGCTATTTATTTTTCATGCCTGTATATATGAATATATATAAATATATATACAGTTTGTGTTTTGTATACACACAGTTGGGCATTCAGCTCATAATATCTTACTCAGGGGCCAAGAGCTGGAGAAAAATGTGTGATGCTCTTAATAAAGGGAGTTTAGGGATAGTAGGACTCGGTTGCACCAAATACCGAGCTCAGCGAGCTGCCAGGCGGACACAGCATGTCCTGGGAGTCCCGTGACAGAGGACTGTGACCCAGCTGGGTGTGCTCAGACAGACAGGGTTAAGTCAGGCTGCGGTACCTGCTGCTCTGGTTTGGTTTTACTGGATGCTGGGGGCACCAGCCGATTCGGAGGCAGTCAGCTGGGGCTGAGCCCCTGACAAATTGCCCACATGTGGAGCCATTCCCCAGATACCACCTCCAACCACTGCCCAGGTGCCTCCAGCCCACCATCTCTCTCTCTCTCTGTTTCCCCCCAGGTTACAGCAGAGGGGTTGGTGCCCCAGCCCCCCCATCCCAGTTATTCTTCCTTATTCCCAGTTAACAAAGAGATCACCACTGCCTCCAGCTGCGTGGCTGCATGCCCCATGGAGCACAGTTACACACCAACATGGTGATGCTTGGACTTGATGACGTGGAAGGTCTTTTCCAAGCTAATTCTATGATTCCATGTTCAACCTCACGCAGACCTGAGCTGAGGAAAGAAACCAGGAAGGGAGCAGGCTGTGCCTTAGGGAGATCTTCAAATCCACCTTAAAGCCTCAGCAAAGGGGTGAGAGATGGACAGGCTGTATCTGGCCTTATTATATTTGTTCACTGCATCAAATGTGTTCACTGGATGATGTTGCTCCGCTCATTAGAGCAGCAACTGAAGGAGCCTGCTGGCTGGCTGAGGTTAGAGGAGGGTCCAAAGCCTCTACTGAAGAAATGTTAACAGGATACTTCAATTCAGGGGTAGAGGGGGATGGACCAGGAGTAGAGGTTATTGAAATATCTCTGTGAGATTGCTGAGAGTTAAATGAGTGCTGAAGGTTTTGCTGGTTTTAATTCATAGCTCTGATGTTCTTCACAAATGACATAAAGCCAGCAGTATTCTTCTTCATCCCACAGCCACTACATTACAGGGGCATTCATCTTGGGAACAGAAAGGAAATATTTCAGCTAAAATTCTCAAGAGATGGCTATAGTCCCAAACCAAAATAGCAACGAAATCTCCAGATGCTCATATCCGGAGCCTGACTCTGTGGCAATACCTTCACATTTCCGTAAGCCCCTTTTTTGACGAGCACTAAAATAGTATGCAAATATTAATCTACCATGATTTGCAATATCCTGCAAGGTAAGTACTACAAAACCTGTTTCACATCTGGAGAACAACAATACCCACATGAAGCTGCTTATGCAGAGGTCACGGGACACATTTTCTTTTACAACTCTTTTACTTTTTTAATCCCCAAACTGTCATCTACCCAATCTTTTTTCTTTTTTTTTTTTTCGGAACACAAAATACATACTCCTGGATCCATACTCCTTGCAGAGCTGGGTCAGGGTGAAGTTTGAGCTCAAACTCACTTCAACAATTTGTGTAGGACAACACCCAAAATGCCTGAGGGTGCTCCATGGACTGGTTATCTGCACACTGAGCAGGGTTGTGCACCCCCAGCTCTCTGCTGAAACACCTGAAGTAAATGCTTAAAAATGGCATGCAGGCAAGTGCTGCAAAATGAGGCTTTAAATCTGCACACTGCATCTCCCAGAGCTGCTACTTCTTCCTACCATCACATGAACTTGCCCAAGGCTGATGCCTCTTTATGTGCTCCCCCATTGATTGTAATTCTTATCCAGCATTATCTTATCTTGAGCTATTACAGTGCAAAATGCTACATTATTTCCTTACTGCCTGGAGCTAGCTCAGGCATCTCTCCTCATTAAATTACTGCAGGAGAAAGTGGAACAGGTCAGCCCCACACTGGCTGGCTGATTTACAGCAGGATGATTTACACAGCCCGCCACATGCAGTGCTGCCACTGCAGCATGCACCCCTGAGGGCAGGGGCCTCAGGAAGGAGAAAGCATGGGCACACACCATCCTTGAGCATGGAAACACCTATTTTAGCGAGATTTCTTACCTAAGGAGGGAGGACTTCTCCCTTCCAACACTCTGTGGACACCTCTCTGCTCACCACAAGCAGGAATTGATGCCCAAGAATTTCTTTTCTAATGCTGACCCCTGACAAGGGATGGCCTTACCTGGAATACTGTGAGGATGGCAGCTGGGAAGGTATCAAAATTCGTGGTTGGTGTTTCGTCTTGAAAATTGAATCTAGAGAAAGTACAAAAATAAATACAAAGGCAGTAAGGGACAAGCAACTTGCCTGCAGTTCTATAATACTCTGTAATCTGAGTCACAGAGCAGCACTTGCTCCACCTGGAAATAACACCCCAACAAGTGCAGCAGGGAACATGGTATCACTGAGAATGTGGCTAGCAGAAGCATTAGCAGAAATTAAATTTAGATCCTTGAGAAAATGTTGATGCTTTGAAATTAATTGTGTCCATAGTTCAAACGAACAACCAAAAGCCCAAGCAATTTGCAGAACAAGCCATTTCAATAAGATTTTGCCCACAAGTGTAAAAGTCAGAACTGAAATTACCCACTTATTGGGACAGTTTTATTTTAAAATATTAAAGATAAAATAGGAGTTGATTAAAAAAATGTTATTTCATTTTAAAATTTTATTTTTGAGTTTAAATGGTAATATTGTAATACTTCTTGTTGCAAAATTCAGGCATTCAGGCATCAGGCATTTCTTATTGGAAAAAAAAAAAACAGATTCAACAAAACTGTTTTCAAGCAGAAAAATATTCCCATTGAAAAGAAAATCCTGCCACTCTGGCTATCAAGGGAACAATTTGCTTTTCCCCTCAGCAGAAAAAATGCTGCCTCTCCCAGTCCTATTTGAGAGATCTGGCTGAACCAGGGGATCACAGAACAGCATAGGAGCCATGATGAAACCATGAATTAGGGTAACTGGAAGGAATTCAGCTCTAGGAAAAATATCAGAATGAAACCCATCTTCTATAAACCAGGAACCACTTCTCAGCAGCCCGGACAGAGATTGACATCTGTACCCTCGATTGCAGACTTTCAAGCCCTGCAGCCCCCCTTCCTGTGTGTAGCCAGG
The DNA here is from genome assembly GCA_011075105.1 of Heteronetta atricapilla. Classification (NCBI taxonomy): domain Eukaryota; kingdom Metazoa; phylum Chordata; class Aves; order Anseriformes; family Anatidae; genus Heteronetta; species Heteronetta atricapilla. The sequence continues at coordinate 2,291,751 of CM021747.1, read as the reverse complement.
TGATTGCTCTCAGATTATCCCTGAATGACAATGGTTAATTAGACTTACTGTCCTCCAAAGAGCTGCATCCCCAGCAGAGCAAACACCACGATGAAGAGGAACAGGAGGAAGAGCAAGCTGATGATGGACTTCATGGAGTTCAGCAAGGAGACCACGAGATTCCTCAGGGAATTCCAGTATCTATGGTGGAGATCAGAGCAGCCAAGAGAGCATATTAATGGGAGAAGAGCCTCTTTAGTTTAGAAAGTAGTAAGATCTGTTCTTTTATTATTAAAGAGAGAGAGAGAGAGGGAGAGGGAGGGGAGAAAGAATGAAAAAAAGAAAAAAAAAACACAAGAGGAATGACAGGGATTATTGGCATCTTTATTCTCCTCTCCTGGCCTATATGATTGAAAAGCACAGCTCAGTGACAAAATCTCCTGTAGCATCCCAAGGGCCGACCGAGATGCTCACCCTGGTGCACGTGTACCAGCGCAGAGTTCACTGCAGTGAAGGGGCTTGGTTTAGTTTCTCAGCAGCCCCTTTCCTGATGTAGATTTCAAGCTTTCTGTGTATGCTCCCCCGTGTTTCTCATCCCACATTGCAGTCAGCAGGAGTGTGAAAAAATGGGATGTATCAATATCATCAAGGAGAGGCTGGAACCTAGGGACCGTGAATCCTGGGCTTCAGGAGGCATAAAGCAGGAAAAACCAGCATTTCCACCAGGAAACGTGTTCTTCTAGCTTAGGAAATGCCCTGAGTATTCACAAGCAGGCTTAAAACCTCGCAGGCTTAGACACTTCTGCAGATGTTTAACACACACTCATGCACAGCAGATGCCTTCAGCACAGGGCAGTTCCGCTGTGCAGTTGAAGCTTCCAGGACCAAGCAGCCACCTCTGAGGATGGAAACAAATCCAGGACATTAACTCCGACACAACAAGAGGGAACGGCTTAGCCTGCATCACAACCACCACATGCACACCACATCCTGCCATCTGCTGCAGCCCCTTTTTGCTTCTATCCCCCAACGTGCCCAGAGGTCGCTCCAGGCAGACGTGCAGGAAAATACGCTGTGTGATGGGGAGGGTGCCCAGAAATTGCCACTTTCCTCACTCTATTGTCCCTTTCCTTGCTCTATTGCCCTATTTCCATTAGGAAAACTACTGGATCAGAAAATGCAGAACGAGCTATTAAACAAAGGAGCTCTTCGACAACCTCCTTTTGGACAGTCAGGCACATGGAACAACAGGCTTGGAGCAGACAGAGCAAAACATGCAATTTCCTACGTTAAAGGTTTTGAGACCAGGAATCTTTAAGGCAGGAATTTTTCAAAAAAAAAAAAAAAAAAAAAAAAAAAAAAAACTCATTTTCCTCTTCTTCCTCTCCCCCATGCAGCTGGGAGGAGTGAACCACCCCATGCTGAGGATGGCAGAAGCAGCTCCATGCCAGGAGGAGCAGGATCACACACTCCCGGTGCACCCATTCCAAGAAAAGTTATGTGCGTAACACAGAGACACAAGTTTCAGGGGGAAAATTTTTTCTTGTGGGGGAATATCTTCAATTTAAAGAGATGCAACCAAACCTCTCCTTGGAGGACGAGGAGGGTTTGTTTGTCACAAAGACTTTCCCCTGCTCAGCACAGTGCCTTCAGGCAGAATCTGCCAGTAGCACGAGGCTGGCACCTTGCTGCTAACCCAGCTGGACACTGAATTCCCAGAGAGGCCCTGGCTTGTCCTGGAAGAGCTCAGCACCAAATCCTGCCTGATTATGGAGGGCCAGGATATAGCGAGGGGCTGCATCTCTGCAGCTGCCAGTCCCCATTCACTTCAGTCATGACAAAGAGAAAAATATGTGAAACTGTCCTCCCCTTGTCTTCCTCTCTGAATTTTTCCCTCTCAGGCTGTGTCACCTCTTAGGGCATCCTGCTGTCACTTTTGGAACTGCTGAAATTTAACTTTTTAGCTATTACATCACGCTGCCAGCTGCAGTCACACTGATTTGGGCCACAGGAATCAAAAATTCTGATATAAATTCTTTAGAACCAGGTGGACTGCTATTGTCTGCTACTAAACCTAGAGGCAGGGAGCCTCAGGGGAAAACAAAAATATGTGGAAGATACAGAAAATGGGCAAAAATGAAAACTCCTCGGGATCAGGATGTTTTCACAGTGAAGACCCCGATAAGAGCGGGTGAGCAGCAGTCTGTGTCTGATGCTATGGCTTTGGTCGCTCCCGAAATTGTGCCCAGATCTGCAGGGGGAGCTGGGAGGGACCTGGTGACACAATTAACATGTTTCTGTCATGCCAGGAAAAAGAAAAACAAACAAACAAACAAAAACCCTCTTAATTAGCCTAAGGGAATTCTGCACTGGGGGGGATGGATGACAATTCTTACTTACTGCCCTGAGAAGGGAGTGAGCACCCAGCTCACTTTGTGACTTGTTCTGTTAGGTTAAACCTCAGGCTTTGACCCTTTCCTATACTGGCTAATAATCCTGAATAGTCAAAATCAGCAAAAAAAATAATTTAAACATGCAAAAATATCATTTTTTTAAAAAAAAGCACAACATACAATCAGATACACCCAACCTTAGTAGCTCTGGATAAATTTAACTGCGGACAATTAATTACTAGAAATTTGCTACAAAATGTGAACTTTTCCATAAGATTTCCAAAAGGTTAGAGCAGAAGTAGATTGACATTTCTGGAGCAACATCCCACCCCTTTTGCTGGACATTTGCAGAACTTCATCTTTCCTACTCACACAGTGCATCAAACGACACATTGCAGTGCATGAATTGTTGATCTTCCTGACAATTAGCAGATATAAATCTGAAAACCCTACAAAGCTAACAAATACCATGCATGTGAATAGTTAGGAAAGCACCTAGTTTCTTCAATTTACTGTTTTGTTCAAATGTGACAAACTATGCTTTATGCATTTGGGTTGCTGTTCTGGTTTTGGTGTTGGTTTGTTTTGGGGTATGTTTCTCATTTTTTGCCCCTCTGTCTTTTTCTCTTATAAGTGAAGAGAGTGAAGGAAAGATGAGAGATGTGAGGAGGTAATTGTGTAGCAGAAAACAGCAGGGGCAGCCAAATATTTCATCAAGTTCCACACTACAACATTAAAACCATGTGGAAATTGCTCTTGCTGGGTTTACAAGGTGCACAGTAGCTATTTGCTAGTGCCAGCACACGGTAATGCAGCACATGAGCATGAAAACACCCAAAAAGCCGGGGCAACCCAACTCTAGCAAATATTCAAATTCACAGGCTCAATACAGAAAACTTTAGGCATTCCCAGACCAGGTAGAGCACAGGGAGTGGCAATGCTTCATATTTGTGTTAACGTTGTGGTTTGGTCATCAGCATTCCTTACCCAGCAGTAGCCAGAGTAGCTCAGCTCACTCAGCCCATCAGATCTAAATCTTTCAGGAACTCTCTTCAGGTCAGCAGCTGATAAGTGAGCAGTTGGTGGAGCTTAAAAATTAAATAAACTTTTTTTCTCCTACCACAAGAAATAAGGAATCTCCTACTGGGATTCTTGTTGTATGGAAGCTTAAAGCCAAAGAAAAGCAGGATGCTCTCATGCAGCCCTGCCCCAAGGGTATAAAAGGGCTGAAAACTGTGTCAGAAAAACCTGTATGTACATGAGGCTGGGGAAAGGGCTGTTAAAAGTCCTCAGAGATGCAACTTCCTTGGAACTCACTAACTTCTGACTGCCAGAAGCCCGGAGTGCCCAGCCAAGGGAAGGGCAATTCTGCTTCTGCAGTTTTCTTCCATTCCCACTAAGGCCACTGCAGATGTAGGCTGTTAGGACTGACAGACCTTTGTGCTGCAAAGTACAGGGTATTTCTTTGTTGTTGTTGTTACTGTATTATCATTATTTTTATTATTAACACATGTGGAAAGCACTACTATTTTCTGTGGGGCTGGTGATACAGATCTCATGTATTACTAGAAGAACAGGATGGGAGCAGAATGGGAGCTGGACTCACTTTGTGACTTTGAAAATTCTCAGCAGTCGAAGAGCTCTCAGTACGCTGATGCCAAATGAGGTACCAGGCTTCACCGCAGCCCAAATAACTTCAAAAATGCTTCCCACGATGACCTGCAAGAGAAGTCCATTTTACAGAAGGCAAAACATCCCCTAGATTCTTTGTGGTGCTGCAATAGAGGCTGAGAGCTGAAGAATCAAAGCTTATACTATGACGGCTTTCTTGTGGAAGCTTCAATGCAATTTTGCAAAAATCACAAATAAACCACCAACAATAAAAAAGCCTGGTTCTAACTTTCAGCAGCCCAATCTTAAAAAAAAAAAAAAAAAAGGCAATAACTAGAGCAGGAGAAGAACCGATAGGAACTTGTTGCTTTCTTCAATAACAAGCAAACTACCTCAAAATAGCATTCTTTGAAGGACACCACAATGTTTTCTCTCTACACTGGCACAACTGCAATTACCATTTCTACAACGACTTCACCTGCCCACCCCACACGGCCAGGCCAGGCAGCACTGAGAGGCTCATGGTGCCCCCACCCCATCCTCCCCATCCCAACAGAAGCACCACAGCTTTGGCTGTGGCACTGCAGAACAGCCCAGCGTTAACCTTGTGCAAAATTACCAGAATCTTCTGGCAACTCAGAGTCTTTAGCAGACTGATTAAGATAACAGCTATTAAGAGAGCCTAGAAAGTCTCTAGCATGCACATCCAATTGTCTGCCAGGCCCTCAGGCTCCAGTTATTGAAAGAATTGTCCCCAGCCAAGGGTTTTAGCTTTGTTTTGTTTTTAATTTTTGTTTGTTTTAAGGTTGACAGAGAATTAACCTCAATAAATAATAAGAAATTTTCTCTGAAAGCCTCTATTAGAAAAAAGACAAAGTAATAATTGGTTAAGCACAATTGGAAAGGGTGATTTTATCAACACAGGCTATTGCACAGTTAATAAGAGAAGATGGGCATTTTGTTGCCAGTTAGTGTTATTATTTGCATTAACCTAGCATATTTCAGAGCTCGCACAGATCACGGTCCCCAGTTGCGTGACGCACAGCATTAGCATATTACAACAGAACCCCAGGGAGCAGCTGGCTCCTGATGAGAAAGGCAGCGTTAACGGCACGGCAGGGCACGAGTTGCTGTGCCTGGGTACCCGAGCAGTGCCGTGACCCTCAGCAGCTTCCAAACCCCTTCCGTGAGCAGACACCTGGATGTCTTTTGAAAAATGCAGCATGGCATGCAGCCGCTCAGCATGAAACGCTGTACCCTGATCAAGAAAATGTAGTGGAAAAAGGGGAATATCAAACAGTTGCTCACCCAGCCACTCCCATTACAAAAAGAAGGCATTAATATTTCTCTCCCACAGTCTGTGACTCTTGGGAATCCCTGATGAACCAGCAATAACCTTTCCTTAGTCACTCCATGTATTACATGGATAATTAACTTCCCTGGCATCCCAGCACGGCCTCTTGGGAGTGGTATCACATGAGACCCCACTGGACCATCTCTCCCAAGACTGACGTTGCCCTGTTTTGTTGTTTCTCTCTTTGCTTTTGAACCGTTTCATCATGATGGTTTGTCAAACTAAACTGGCTACAGATCTGTGTGATGTTCCAGTGGGGTGCGGGAGCAACATTAGTTCTGGGGGCTGGAAGGTGGGTGAGGAAGCAGAAACACAGACAGAAGCAGGATCCCTGCGGATTCTCTAAAGGAGGCAGAATTAGAAACAGATCAACAGCTTTACCTCCTGGGAAACACCCTGCAAAGCTTATTGCCAGTGCTGCACTCCCCAGCATGGCAGTTCAGCTGTGAGTTGGGTGCCTCCAGCTGAGGAAAGCTTCTCTGGCTCTTGGATTAGGCGCCACCTCTAAGTGTGCAGACCTCCAGTTATCTTACATTGTCTGGGTTGTTTGCCATCTGGTTTCTGTTCGTGAAAGTCTGTGCCTTAGTGGTTACGCAGCCAGAAAGATCTGCACAGCGTATCTCAATGCTTTCACCCCCCCAACACTGCAAGGGGCACCCAGGGATGAAAGTCCCACACAGCAGGGACTCGGGGCAGGCACACACACATGACTTTTGGGTTTGGCCTCAGTCTGTTTAGCTCTGAGCTTTCCTGACACCGCTGCCAACAAGAGGATGTGGTGGTTCTAGGTGTAGTCTTGGCTTTAGGAGCTGTCACATACTAAAAGCAAAAATACCTCCTCCTCCCTTGTGGGAGCAGTGCTCAAGTAGGGATTTTAGCCCATAGGGAAAAAAAGAATCACTCTAAGCATTTTGGCAGACTAAGACTAGAAACAACAGACTAAACCCATCTTGGGGAGAAGGAGTGGAAGGTGGCTACAATGAACTTAACCGTTTTCCCCTTGCTTATGGCTGCATCAGAAGCATCACATCTGCTCTGTTAAAGAAACCTTACAGCCTGACTCCAGTGCTCACCCCACACTAAAGATATAAAAAGCCTAGTTAACCCTAGGTAATTAGTCTGTAGTTAGTACAGACTAATAGCTTTTAATAAATAATCTACCTGTAATGTTCTTGTACAATTGTGTCAATACTGGCCCCTCTATTGACATGCTACAGGTATAGTTTTAGTAGGAAAGGGAAAGCCTGTACTTCCACAATGAAACGGTCTGAATTAGGGCTTTTCTGTCACCTCGTTATGTGTTTAAGCCTCTGCTTCTGAGCACTCATGTCTGAAAAGTTCTGCCTATGTATCCTGACATAAAGGCCATTGAAGGGACAATAGGGGAGATGAGCAATAAGATGTGTGGGCTTTTTCTCTTTCAACCACCTCATTTAAATGGGAGAGAGAACCTCACATTAATCAGAGCATTTACTGGTGCTGATGCTGCGAGCACCCCATAACTCCCGTGGAAATGAAATCCCTGGCTGTCACATTTCTTCAAGAAGGATGATAACTAGGGAAAGCTTAATGTGTTTCACTGCAGCCGATTTATATGACAATTGCTCCCTGGAAAAGACACCCTTGTAGCACCATTTCCCATACAGTCTTAAACGCCGAACCCCATTTAACAATGGGGGAAAACGCACTTCATCCATGCAGCTGAAGCCTACTCACCCCAAAGTCAAAGCAGTTGAATGAAGAGTGGAAGTAATTTCTTGGCCCCAGTCCATACATCTTCAAAGACATCTCAGTAAGGAACAGACCCAGAAAAACAAACTCTGCAAAATCTAGGAACCAGAAAAGAGATTAAATTAGTCCACAAAACCTTGGTAGGCAGAGTTCTTCATGCAGGAAACAACAGTACTTTTTCACTATGCAGGATTCCTTGTGCCAAAAGAAAATCCCTTTGCAATGGCAAACAAGACCCTGAGGAGAGATTCACATAAATATTTCTATATGAGTGTGAGCTGCATTCAGATTGAGGAACTGGGAAGGCAATGTTTCACGTGTACTGTGGGAAGGTTGGCATGAGCATTAAATAATATCACCATCCGCTTTGTAAAGGAATTTTGAAAGAGTTCTGGATCTAAAATTTCCAAAGGTCTAATTTATTTGCACAGATGTTTTGCAAATGCATGTTTGGAGCTTCTGTACCTACATGAGATGGGCATTTTTGGAAGTGAGGTGTAAGCTTTTATAACATTCTCTCACGATAAAAATACCTTCTTACCCAACAGAGCTGCTGCCTCTGTGAGCTCAGATTCAGAGGTGTTGGGTCTACTGTTAGCACACAGCCACTTTTATTTTTATTACGCCTGCATAACTATGTAATTATGGAAGAGCAAGTTCAGTTTCCTTCTGCTTCACATATCACAAGCAAATAGGCTGTGAAGGTTTTGATGGGAGAGTTTATCACCTATGATGAAACAAAGGGCAGAAAGAACATAGCTGGAGTTTTCAACTTCCGCATCAGGCTTTTTAGGGCTTGAAGCTACAGAAAACATTGCCTTTGGCATTTTGAGTTATGCAAGTTAGCTCTGGAAGCCGATAAGCAACAGAAACAATGGAACATTAAAAACAAACATAAGGTTAAAAATCCCCTTGATGCTACCAAAACAAACCAAATGGCACACGGCAAACCTCTCCCTCTAGAGAAAAGGGGAAGGAAAGGGTCAAACTTCAAAAGGTAAAGATCAGTCATGTTGCTTACTGCAGCACAGAAACTTCTCAGATATTGTAGCATGCAGATGCTACAGGGAAGACTTCTATAAATCAAGTTTTATGATTCCAGGAACAATAAAGAGAAGATGGTGCCAAACCTTTCTCAAAGGTGCACAGACAAGGGGCAACAGATACAAGTTGCAACAGGGAAAAATTCAGTTAATCTGAAACCCCAGTGTTTTGTATGCCTCCTGGAATACACGGCTTCAGCTAACAAGTGCAGGGAAGGAGCAGGGAAGGAACGAGGGTCCTTTCAAACTGCATGGCTTTTGCTCAGGTCTTTGCCTTGCACATTCATACCAAGTGAGTGCATTTGGCCCAGGTCCATCTTGCACTGATGCTTGTCTTTTGAAATGGCTTGAAAAGCACACTTCCACTATCAAAAGTTAAAAGAGGGATTTTACATTTCGAATTAAGACAGTCATGAAATATCACAGGCATGATGCTAACTGAAATGCAGGAAGCACTAACTAGGTGAGGAAGGTTTATTAACACTTTATTGGGTAGCCTACAAGGGTGCTTCTGCCAACATTTGCAAGAGGGGAGGAAATACCAGGAGAATATTAGTTACTATTACTATAAAGAGCAAAGTTCACATTTGAGGAATAAGATGACAAAATATGAGATCTGCACACTTCACAGCGTTTTTGCTACCAACAGGTAGGCTCCACCTGCAGGGTCTCGGCGCTCAGGGGGCACTGCGGTGGCATGGACTCACGAGGGAGCAGCACATCTCCGCCTTCCTTAGCACCAGGAACCTGCTAGGAGAAGCATGTTCCCACCACACCATGCTAAAGTTGTCTCCTTCCTGGAAAGACCTGTAGCAAATCAGTGAGCAAAAAGTTCTTTTCAACACAAGGGATCCCAGAGTAGGAATTTTTAGTTACCCTGGCGATATACTTGACTATCCAAGTGCAGAGAAAGGGACCAGAGGAGCTAATGACAGGCGTGACGTTAGATAGTAATAACATAAGAATATGAAATAAAGAAAAACAAAACCAACAAACAGCAAAAACAAAGAACCCCTCAAAATGCGTTCAATGGTATCAAATTTTCTTGCACACAATTAAAAAGATTGCAAGTTGCAAGAACGTTAAAATCCTTAATTATTCATAGCTGTTGCTGTAAATCAGCCAGTTAGACAGTAGCTAACTTCCACTGTGCACCCTGCAGTCTTTGGAAATGAGAAGAAGCAGAATAAAACACTCCCCTAGCAAACCAGATACATCTTCCCAGAACACAGAAGAATTTGTGCTGCTGCTGTCACCTCTTCCACTCATTAGCCCCCAGGGAAAACTTGCACCAGCATTTATGCCATTTACAGAGTCACTCTCTCGCTGGGAAGTTAGAGCTCCCATCTTAGGTTTCATGCTCAGCAGAGCTCAGCAAGCCTGACGACATTTATTTTAATGTCTTCAGTGTAAAGTCCTCCTATTACAAAGATCGATGTCAAACCAATGCTTTGAAACTGATGGCCTTGCTTAGCTGGCAGACAAAACTTGGAACTGCAGGGAGGGGTTGTAGAGCGGCTCCAGGGAGAAAGCATTGCACAGCCTTCACCCCTTTGCATCTCACTTTGGTGGGGAGATTCTTATTTATCCAGCAGACTCACCTTTAAGAGTTATATTTCTTGTATGCTCAGAATAATGAAAAAACAAGGTAGAATTTTTATTACAATTTTCACCAACATTTCCCAGTGCACTTTGCCAGGATAACTGCAATCATTTTGTAAGAAGAAAAAGGAGGAAAGAAACAAGGATTAATGTTCAGTCACCCATCCAGCAGAAGCATTTCAAAAAAACAAACAAACAAAAAAACACAATTATCATCCAGTGCAATGTTGTCATTGGACAGACACAACCTGAACAAATATATACAAGACCAGATTATCATGAGAGAAACGCAGCAAGCAAATGCCCTAAGTAAAATAGAATCAAGTAATATTCGATATAAAAACAGAAGAAACACGTAAGAAACTCAATAACCAAGGAACAACTTCCTTCTGCCTCTCTTGAAAGAAGAGCCCAACTCGTCCTTTCACACCAGGTGCCGTCCACCTAGAGCAGAGCTCGCAGCGATAGCTGGGCCTTAGCAGACACCAGGTGCTACAGATCACAGCGCTGCACGGACAAGGGATGGAGGCAAGGAAAATGTGGGCATAGTGAACTCCTTGGGCAGAAGGAATTGACTCAGAATGAATCAGCTCCTCCAGCTGATGGATCAGATACGTGATTTCTTCTGCCATGGCCCTGCCCATTTAATTGAAAATACAATTTTGTTGTTTGGACCTCCTGGTATTCAGACCCCACAAGTAATTTAATCTGCCTTAAACAGAAGCATTTTGTAATGTGATTGAAGTAAAAAAAGTTTGATACAAATTCTCTTATTTAATTTAAGATTTGTACTGTTGGCAAAGGCCATCCTAGTATCTTTTTGCCCCATACTTTTCGATTAATGGTTAGTGGCTCTTTTTCGTCAATCACCAATGGATTAATTCAAATTCTGCCCTGGCTCCAAGTCTGATGACATTAGGAGCAGGTGTTGAGCCTGCCACTTCAGTTTCCTTTGCTCTTCCTCTTCGTTCATTAAAGCAACCAGGAGGAGAACCTCAGTGAAGTACAACTTCTTCCTCTGACAAGGCAGACGTGAAATGTTCAGCAGACATAAATAAATATGCTCGTTTCAGAAAGCCTTTTCCCTGCAATTGCAAATGCTGCATATTTATATCCAGAGGGAGCTGGCTATCTACTTCAAAGGCAAACACAGTATCATCAAAAAGGCCTAATTGCATCAAACACATGGTTCAGCATAGCACAGCACACAGGGAAGATGTTCTCAGGCCATAATGTCTAAAATACTGTTTTCAAATATTGTATTTATCAGAAAGGAGGCGTTCTGGAACTCATTTTCAGACAGAAACCGAGAAGCAAGCTAAAGATTACTGCAGCGTTAGCCAGGGAAACCCAGACAGAGTTCCTTCATGGAGGGCAGCCACAGGCAAAGGAAGGCCTGATGAGAAGGCTCCCATCCTCCCAAGGGAAAACTTAGTGATTTAATCCTAAAACCTTCTCATTGCAGGCCCTAAAACTCATCCTGGGGAAGCTTCCACAGCCCTTCCTTTCCAACTTTCTTCCATAGCTTTATCCAAGAGCAGAGGAGACAACCACCACCTCTGCCGACCTCCTGCATAGCACAGAAATGCATTCAGCTGCTTTTATATCAGCCCTGTAACTTCTGCTCACGCTACAACACACGTATTTTAGAGGGCACAGTTCTGAATAGAAAACCCTTAAAATGCTGCACCTCCACTATGTGCCTACGTCACGGACTTTATGGTTGTTGTCCTTGCTGATGAAGATAGATCTTTGCTGCAAACAGATCCGAAGCGATGTTTTTCTATGCTAGATTATAGAGTTGTCTTGTGACAGAATTCTCTTGGTGTAAATAAGTGCAAGCAAATTATGATCACAGATATCCTTGTATAGGGAACCGCACCTTCTTCAACTGAAGGTCCCTGCTCTGGAGAGCAGCACATGCTAAGCATACACGTGTGGTGAGAAAAAACTCATTGCAACGTGGCACCAGAGCCCTTTTCATACCGCGAAGGAAATCTTCCCATCTAATTTGGGCATAACTGTGGAGGCATAAAGTATGTCCTGTCATTTACCGTACCCCAAGAATTCCAGGAGTTTCTCATCAGTGTGAATAGCCAGCCCTTTCAATGAGACTAAAACTCTAAGCCCCTTTGTAAAACTCCCACTGTTCCTTTTCAAAGCAGTTGCAACAACATTGAATATCAAGTAGAGAAAGCTAATCAGAACAACTCAACAGCAAAAAAGTTAAAAGACCAGAGGAAAATAAATCAATGCAGACCTGTAAGGCTTTAACCAGCCATTCTTTAGGTAAAATTAATTTGTAAAGTAATTAAATGTTCCCCAGAGGGACGGGTATAATTGAATTAGAGGTGCCTGGGTAGCATTTTGTGGCTTAGCAGATCCTCACAGACTTCACCGCTCTCCTGTCCCTCTGTCACAGTTCATACAACTCCCCACCAGCCCAGCTCCGAGCACCTTCCATGAAACAACCTAATTAGCATTGGCTGCTTCTCTCTTGCTCTACATCAGACCAGCCAAGTCCCACTCCTCTGTAGGGAAGTTCACCCATCACGGATTAACTTTAAAGCCACTTTTAAGCTCTGTCACTTGCACAGTTAAAAGATTTCGCCAAGAATTTCCAGGAGTTGCATAAAATCTCCCGGTTTTGTAATATCTTGCTCTGCCTTTACCCGATCTATTTGTGAACGAATCTTGGGCATAGGAAGACTTTCAAGAAGCACTCCTTGAGGACTGGACCATAGATGGGGTCATTCACAAATGCGTGTGATGCCAAGGTAACCACGCTGGCTGCAGTCGGTGTATGCAGGAGAGAGAGGAGTCCAGTCCTTACCATGACTGCAATAAAGAAATAACCAGCTAGCCCACACATGCACTTTATGGCATAAAATATTCTCTGCATTCTATAATAAACTCTCGATTAGTGGGAAATATTATAGTATGAAAATGATAACTTTCCCCACGAAGCTGGGAATAACTCACTGGGATCACTTGCTCTTGGCTAGGCAGTATTCTAGCATGGGGAAATTAAAGTATGGTACCCATGTTTTTCTGAAAGTAATTCACAGATTGGGTGGTAGGGACTTGTTCAGAGCATCTGAAAGATGAACCCACCCCAATCCCTGATACCGGGCAGAACACAGTGCAACCCTCCCTACTTTTTGTCTGCCGCTGAGGTAAGAAGGGAGCCTAATTTGTGCTGACTGTACCGAATACATTTCCCACCTGGAGGTGCACCTTTCATTCCAATCAGCACAAACAATCCTTCCTACTCACATGTGAACATTAAGCAGAAATTGCTGGCTCGTGGCTTTCTTAATGTTCTCTTAGGAAAGTTACTGCGTAAGGTGTTCCCAAAACTTACTTTGGAAATCTGAATTCTTCTTTTCTGAGTTGAAAGACTTAAAAAAGTGTTTTATTTTTTTTCCTAGACTTTTAGTTCTAATTCACGAGGAAATCCTAAGCCTCAGACTTCTAATTACTCTGCCAATATAGCTTTCCTCTGTTAAATTTGGGAAACAAATAGGCAAGACAGATTTCTCTGTGTGGCCTGTCTTTTCCATCTAAATCTTGTAAGAGAAACAGTTGAAAGGAGCTTCTGTCCTCCTTATGCATCTCATTACATCTTCAGTTACCTGGTGGCATTAATATTTCAGCAAACATTAATAGGGAGCTTTTTTGAAGTTAGAACAGCTAGTATTCCTGACCTTTTAGGTCTATAAAATAAGAACTTCAAAAGTTAGCTTCTTTATAATAATGTTAGACCTGAAGATCTGGGTCTAGAAATATTTAAGTAAGTAATTTTAGAGAAATCAATGAAAATTAGGTGGATAAGTAACTTTAATGATCTAAGCCACAGTTATTAAGTCAGACTGTTTGATTTTTTCCCTAGACTTTTTTTTTTTTGCTTCAGCACATTAGATATAATTTCTATCACTACGGCACATATTTTCACAGACAGACACCATGACGTATCCCATCTGATCACACACCATTAGCAAGGAAGGCACAATTATTGAAAAAGATCTGTAAAATTGCAACCCTTTAACAAATATAGAAATAATTGCTAAAACTGTAATGAATTAGCATACAATTCTGTAAATACATATGGACATGTGTTTTCCTCCCAAGCAGCCCTGGTCATGGCACATGCTGTTTGTTATCCCAGGGACACCAGCACAGGCAGAGCTTTAACTGTGTCCACGACACAAATCACCCATGGATGCAGATCAGCTGCAAAGGGGCATGGATTCTGCAGTTCTCTAAGCAGCTGATGATTAGACACAGAGCAACTCCAATTTGCCCCAGCATGCACTCTTCACCCCTCCTTTCACAAAGCCTCCTACAGAACAACTCCTCCTGCAGTGGTACAAGACTAACACGTGGTTGAATCTGGAGGTTCAGGTAAAGTTAAAGATCACATTCCCATGTCATCTCAAATGGATATCGTGTTCTGATGTGTTGGTTTTTTTTGTCTGAATCATATGACTCAACGACCCTTGAGTTACTAGAGGCACTCAGAAATGCATTTGTGACCCTACTCTGAGGGTCACGGGAAGCCCCATAGGGTCATGGTGATGGGAAGCCCCCCAAAACAGACCTCAGAAATGCTGTGAGCAGCCAAAAACACAAGACCTGCTTAGAGGAGAGGTGCAGCCCCCGGTACTCACACAGCGCAGTGGTGAGCTTCTCCGGCTGGTCGTAGTGCACCATTGCCACGCAGAGCGTGTTGAGGGCGACCACGCAGAGCACGATCCAGTAGAAGCTCTGAGCTTTCACCATGCGCCGGATGAAGAACCGAAACATTTTCTCTTTCCTCCGGAAGTAGGACGAGCTCTCGTTCTTCCCACTCTTCAAACTGGCACGGGCAAAAGGAGACCCTGGGCACAGAAACAAGAGTCACCACACCACATCCCAGCAGGCTAAAGGCCAGAGGATGCTCTGGGGCACACAGACCCACTCCCAAGCACCAGAAACACAGCTGAGCAGAAAGCTGGGCACATTGAGAATGGGCTGAGCAAGGGCATCTTGCTTGCAATGATTTTGCGAGGGATGAAGGCTGGGATTATAGAGCTTCATGGATTACTGCCCAGCTCCATATTCAGAAGGAACCAGGCTTCAAGCTATCTTGAACGTCCCAGTTTAACTCATGTCCATTGGGGTCCTGGCTGACTGCAGTCACGAAAGACCTGGGCAGTGGTGTTTGTGTCCCCGGTGTGGAGCACATCCTCCTGGAGCTGTGCAGCTGGCACCTTGTCCCTATATCCCCTGCTCCAAGAACCAGGCAAAGCCCCAGCCCTAACTACCAAACTGAGCAAAGTCTCCTTATTTTACTCTCTGACTTCACATCTCTCTGCAGCAGAGGGCTCAGTCTGTCTCCATGCATCACATTTTGGGCACAGCTACTCATTTGTATCAATTCTGCTTATATCAGCTACATTTCAAGTCTGGTCTGAAACCTTGGAAGAGAGTCAAATGTTTTAATAATAGGAAGCTGACGGAAGAAATGATTCCTAATGTAAGCTCTCCCCCTGAGGTACTGTTGAAACGAGCACTGTTGAAAGGAGCGATGAAAAGGCCAGTGCTGAGGCAGGAGAAATCAGCACCCGCACCCGCTGGAGTTCCTCTGCAACAGCCGCAGATGCTGTTGCAAGCAGGGCAGGTCGTGAGGGCCACAGGCTGTCCACTACCTGTTTCACACTGTGCTGGTACCCCTCTGATTGCTAGCGAGCCTCGTTGCAAGACGGCTCGTGGCAAGGTAGCACGCTGATGCCCTTCCCCATCATCAGATGTTGCCTGCCAGCGGGTAGGGCTGACCAGTACACGCACCATCCCGTCTTGGACCAAGCTCCGTGACAGCAGGTGACTCGCACGAGCTCTTCTTGGAGATGGCTGAGTTCCATGAACAAAGTGTTCAGGCTGCGGCAGCCAAATTTTTTTTTTTTTTTTCCTGAGTGTACTCGCTTACATTTCAACACTTCCAAGCATGGAAGGGGTGCGAATCTCACCCTGTTTCATCTTGCAGTAACACCAAACACGCACCCATCGGAGGGATGGGGCATCCAGCTGTGACAGCGGTGTGTTCTCCACGCCTCACAGCCCCACGGGAGCGTGCTGCACCACCTCCCCAACAGAAAGCAAGCTCTGTGCTTCATTCCACATTTCTGGCCATGCCAAATGCAGAGCTGCTCCTGGCCAGGCTTTGAACAAATGCCTCAGTGAGAAGCTCGGTGTTCTGTTGGTTTGATATCCTTCCTTTGGCAGTGTAAAAAACAGTAATAAAAGTAATAGTGCTCATCTACTGTTTTTAGGTAACGAACTACAGGTTAAAAACATAGGCTACAGCTGTACTGTAATAGTGTTAAGCAGGTAAAGACCTCTCAGAAATCCAAGCCGGTCCATACTTTCAGACTTGCACAGGAATAGTCTGCTGCCCTTTCATCCCCTCTCTGATGGATCTGCTGATCTTCCAGGAAAGAGCAGCAGCAGCAGGCCACGTTCTGTATTTAAATTGATTTAAACTTGGAAAACATCCTCTTTTCTAGATTTCATTGTCTGGAAATCAAGGCAGTGCCCTGTCTCCAGTTCAGCATGGAGGGTGGGGAGCCAAAAGGAGCCAGCATCAACAGCTGCAGGCTGGTTAGTGCAGAAAAAAAAGCACGGAGTCAGGAGGAAAGAAAAGAATAAATTTTAAAAATAACTCCAGAGAGCACAGTGGGAAGTGTTTACCACTATATAGCTTTCTAATGTAATTATAAGGCTCATTGAGGTACTTGTGTTTGAATTAAAGTGCAACGTATTCAGGCAACAGCCAGCAAGAGACCTGTCAACGTCTCTGCCCCTCTGGTCTGCGTCTTCTCACTGTGTTCAGCAATTGTATTGCTAGTTCTTCCACAGTTCTTGTGCTGCCATCAGCAAGACATGATAGCTCAAGGAAACCATCCAAAAAAACTTTTCTCAAAACCATACTCTTTATGCATAATCACCCATATGATGCGATTGTTTATGTTATGCAGAGCTTCAGCCTTTTCAAGAGCCTGCAGAAGTATCTGCTTTATCCATTTCTTCTTTTTTGTCTTGTTCCATGAATCAAAATCACAAACACTTTTCCCCAGTGGATGAACCACTCACAGAAGGTGGAAAGCACTGCTGTTATTTTCCCTGCCATATGCTCCTGAGACAGTTCCCAGCTCTGCATCAGATTATCCACGAGCCCAGATGCTCCGTCATCCGTTGCCACCTGAAATGCTGAATTGAAAGATCTGTTTGCGTGGCATGGGTGCCCAGAGCCTAGAGGGACTTGGATGTGAATGCAAAGATCTCATAATTATTGCAGCCATAAACAAATGTTCCAGAAATGATGATTCCGTGTTATCCATGCAGGGATCCGAGCTGCTCAGAAACAAAACAAAAACGCACACGGCTGCTGCAGTTTCACCTTCTTTCAGCAACAAATCTCGCATAGGAGTGTCAGCTGTTTAGCCACAAAACCTGCAGCCTGTGGCAGTCCAACAGAGGGTGATGGTGTCAGGAACATGCAGAGCAGTGTTCATTTCCTGCAAGCAGGTCTTCATTTAAAGGGGAAAAAATCCAGCAGCAGCTGTAATCTCTTAAAAGGTTAATGCCAAATTTCCAAAGAGCATTTGAGGTGCTCATGCTTGCAAGCATACATGGACACGTACTCTCAAGTGTATTGTTTGTGCTGCTGCCCTTAGACATCCAGGATTTGCTGCTTTCTGGTAACCGGGGTGCCAAGGCATTTATTTGGAAGATAATGAGAACATCTGCTTCTTCAGCAGCAAAACAAAATACAGACTCGAACAACGGGAACAGGAATAAGCAAAATGACTATCTCCAAAGCAGGCAGGAAGATGTCTCTCCAGCCAGTGGGGAAAAACCACAACTGAAAGGTTTTTCTGCTGACATCCACCGAGCTGGGTGCACAGACGGGTGCTGGGTGCTCTGAGCCTGCCTCCCATGCAAACCAAAGAAGATGCCAAATTTGCATCAGCAGTGGCAGACTTTGCAGGATGCCACACTGCAAAGGCACAGGGGCAATTGCATGCATATGCATGCATCTCTCTATATCTGGCTTTAGGTATGTGGAAAACTCAGCAAGAACCCCTTCTAAGGCAAGGATGAGGAACCTGGGGCCACTGCCCAGCATTTCCCGGTGCCCGTTCACTTGGCAAAGGCTGCTAAGCCATACCCTGTGCTGTAGTGGCAGGTGTGACCAGGTGTCTGTCCATGTCCTCTCCTCCCCTCAACAGATGAGGCTTAGAGGTATTGTTTGACATATTTGGGTTTTGTTAGCATACGTGAGCATGTTCCAAGCAGAACCGCAGTGTGCCCAGCACAGCATGGCTTCTCCAAGCGTTTTGGCAGGGCTTTCTGAAAGGGTGCAGCATGCGATAGCTGAGCAGGGCAGTGAGGGGAGTGGGCGAAGCCACGATGCCTTTGGCTTTGGAAAGCTGAGTGCTGTTTAGGAGCAGTGATAGTTCCCTTTCTCGAAACTACAGTTTCTGGAGCAAAGGAGCCACTTGGAGGAAACAGGACATAACGCGTTTAGCCGAAGATCTAAACCTGGCGGAATGCGAAGCCAGTACTCACCAACGGAGCAAATGTCTGTGAAATGGTCCTCACCTTCTTCAGCATGAATCAGGTCATTTTTGCTCTTCTTTATTGCAGCTCTTTTCAACACTGTGTGCAAATTAAAAAGAAAATGCCCCGTGAGCTTTCAGAGTGGATTCTCTTTCCCCCTCCCCTCACTCTCCAGGGCCAGCATTTACTGCCCGACGTCAGCTTAAAGCTCTCACACAAGGGTGTAAGCGGGAGTAAATTGGTCAGCCTACAACTTTGCAGGGCCTCTGCATGCTTTGATGCCATGGTGGTTATTTATTTCACCTTCTAGATCTTGAAGGTTTGCCAGGCACAGTTCTGCACGCTTACACTTCACCCCATGGCAGATGTAGTAGGGTGGGGGGGTCACTGCAGCTGGTGGACCTTTTAGCACAGCAGAAAGGCTGGGCAGGGTCACTGTACCTTTCTGAGCCCCCGTGGGTTACGAGATGAGTGCTTCTATCCATTAAAAACATTAATGTTGTTTACAGCGTGCACCATTAAGAAGTTAGCATTTATGGGGCTCGGATACCGTTTACCGCAGAGTGATGCCTTAAGCAGCAAAAATGCTACGTTGAAAGCAACGGCTACAACTCAGCAAACGCACTCTTAATAGCACCCACTGCACAATTCCTTCCCTCTGGGGATGTCCTAGCTCTCTGAGAACACTCTTTGTCCAACAGCATCTTCTGCAGGGAAGATAAACACCGCTACACCGTTTTACAAGACGGGGAAGGAAAACTGCGGGCTAAGGCTCGGAGAGGTCTGCACTGCTCACCCAGTGCACGCAGGGAAGCGCAGGAGCAGCGTGGATGCTGGGCCCGCAACCACCTACCTGCAAACCTTGAGAACTATCAGAAAAAAATACGTTGATACAGTTTTGTAACAGCTTCAAGACAGACAGTAACTAAGCACCATTTGCTATCAGCAGTAAGACACCCCACGGTGTGGTGATACAAACTGTTCAGAAGGCACACACAGCAAACCCACGCACTCTGCAGCAGCTAACCTGGGTGTGGGTTCATACGAGAGGACCCCCTCACCTACACCATTTTCCCTGCCATGGCAGAGAAACAGATGGACTCCTTCCTCTGCAGCTAAGCGTTCGTGCTTGTATCACCTCAAGGAAGCCCCTGGAATATCTCTCAGGTTCAGAGGCTCAAAGAGGAGAGGATGCTTTCAACCTGCAGTCTGGACCCAATTTTTGCGGATAACTTCTTCTGCTCTTTTCTTCCCCACCCAGCAGCAGGGCTGGATCCTCAGTCCCTGCAACACCAGTGCCGGGGCCCTTCAGGCTGCAGCTGCCCCAGTGAATTCCAGCACACCCAGGGCCATTCCCAGCACTGAACCTTAACCAACCCTGGGAGCAAAGTTTTACTGCACTCCTTGGCGTGAATCAAGCACCTTCTCCTTTATCTTCTCCCTCATTCCCACCTCCCTTCCACACCCCCCAAAAAAGAAAAAAACATCCTAAATTTCATAATTAGAGCATGCCATCTCTACAGGCACTTTGGATGCAATGACCCCTGTGTAGCAGGCTGAGGCTGTTTACTAGCAGAGATGTGGGCTGCTCTGTACTGGCTGGCTTCAAGGCTGGGACCATCACTAGGTTCCTTTAGCTTACTCAGATGGATCGAGCCTCAGCATACCTGGGACTTTGCTCCGTGGCCTGCACCCACCTCTAGTTTGCTTACAGCACTCAGCCCTTCAGCCTGCTCTTCTAGCACTCGTCGCAGCTCGAGACTACAAGCCCTGGCTACACCCACATGTCAGACAACACACCCACGCACGCACACACACCAACACACAGAGATTTTCCAAGTGCACCTCAGCCCTGACCTCCTGCAGCCCCAGCTCATCCATCCCCGAGCCCTCCCCGAGCGCAGGTCACCCAGCCAAGCCAGCGGCTGGGCGCAGGATGCCCCAGGAGCCACCAAGCTCGGGGCAAAAGGAGCCAAAGCGGGTGGGAAGCATCGCCGGTGACCTGGGCGCTCGGGGCGAGGGGGGAGCGCTGCCCCACTGTGCCGCCTGAGCCCCTGGTGATTTGCAATCCACTCACTGTTGTAGCTGCTGCCGCTGCTAGTCTCTGCCGGTGCCGTGCCTTGTTGAATCGGCCCTTCCGAGGCGGCCCTCCCTGACAGTGAATGGGAGGAGAAAAAAAAAGAGGGGGGAAAGGGAGGGGAGGGGAAAGGAGGAGACATGGGAGGACGAAAGATGGTCAGAAAAGGGAGAGGGAAGAATCTTTAACTGAACTTTGACTGTCGCATCCTAAGAGCTCATCGGTCTTGAGGCACAGGGAGAGCGGGCCCCGCGTCCTCGCTGCACTGTGTCCAACGCTCCAGCCGGCCTGACACGCTAGGGTCACACGTCGGAAGAGAGGATCACCACACCCTGTTATGTCTTACTGCTTACAAGTAACAGGGGTCTTAGTCTCTTTGTCGAATCCATTTGGAAACCTTGGTTCAGATCCCTGCCTTCTCTCGCTCAGCGCATTTCTCTTCTGGCATCCGCCCTGCGGCCTACCCCCAGGCACAGCCGCCTCTGCTTGGGGAGGGTGCCCCTGCCACCCCGCGGGCAGATCCCCATCCCAGAGTGGTGTCACATAACTGCTCATCATCCACCTGCAACCTCAAAAAGGCCCGGTACAGGAAAAGGGATTCTTTCACCCAATTTATTCCAAGTGCATGCAAGAGCGTGTTGCTCACACCCTCCTGGTTGCAGCAGAAAGCCATGTCAGCGTACAGCAGGTGAACCTCTCATGTGTTGTGGGAGGAAAACCACACAGCAAAACGACCTACCGTCCAGAGGAGATTTCTCTTCTGCATTCTTGTCTTCTTCAGCCAGCATGACCTCCTCTGTAAGAGGAAAAACAGCTAGGCTCAGCCTCAGGTTTATCGCATCCCCACTCTAAAACCAGCTGAGCTGGGTGCAGCAGACCTCTGTCCCAGCTGCTGCCAGCCTTGTCCTGCTGTATCACCCAGTTACACCAAGCCTGTAGAAAAAGGGATGGTTCACAGAACCAGGGAAGGAGGTTAAACAAACCACCTGAAGCACTTCAGCACTGAAGCATTGCAGCACTTCCTCCTCCTCTTCACAGTGAGCCATCCACTCCAGTTTCTTTACCAAGCTATCACCCACATGGAAGGTCTGTAGAGCAAGAACCCTCTTCCAGCTCCAAGCGAGGCCACAGGTCTCCACAAGGCAGAGGATGGTCCCTCATGCCCAGCCCAACTGGAGACACCAAGGAATGAAAGATGCTTGGAGCCCATTGCCACACTTATCTCTTCATCAATAATACCAGGATTTAAGCCAGGGGAAAAGGATCTGTGTCTCATGGCACAGGGTAACACAAGCGAGGCTGTGGTACACATCAGCTCTGCCACATCACAAGGGACAGAATGTCACCAAATAGCTATCAGGTCAAATCTCTGTCCAAGTAAAATCCATGGTAAAGTTGCTATAGTGGAGGTCAGGCTAGCACAGTTCAAACCGCAATGTACATGAGATGTCACCATTGGTTTTCCATTGCTGTATATCTTGTCTCCAAAATGAGTTTATACTTTCCTACAGAACAAGAACTCAAAGAGCACTGAAAAACACACACACACACACACACACACACACCCCCAATCGAAACTGACTCATTTCTATGTGAAAGAAGACCAAATTTCCTGAGGTTTCACAATGCAAATGTCATCACCCAAGTCAATTTGCAGCACGCATCATGCTGCACCAAAACTTGAAACCTTACAGTTCATATGGCCTGAACTGCAGATTTTAGCTTGCTGCTGTAAAATTGTGTAAGGATCTTCTAAAAGACAATCTAAAGCATACAAAATATTGAAATGGCAGCTGGTGAACTGTACACTTCCTTGTATTATTAAAAATGACAAATTCTTTCATATGTTTGACATAGATATTTTAATAAGATCCCAAATTACATCTGATACTGCCTTCCTATAAAACTTTGCTTAAAAGTCCATTTAAAACAGCCTAGATAGAAGGCTAACTACAAAAATAAAAGCAAACCACAGCCAAACATCAAAGAGCCGTCTGGAGGAATACTGGAGGGATCAGTACTACCACACAAGACTTACATAATCTCTTTATTAATCATCTGGGGGAGAGAGAGTGAATGATACTTTAATAAGACAGCAAATTGAGAAGGCTGGACAATAATATTCAGGACTGAGGAAGACCAGAACCCAAGCAGAGGAAAACAAAAGAAAATGCAAACTAATGTACCAAAGACTCAGAAGGTGGGAAGGAAATCAATGGTGCTGAGAGAGGGTTAAAAATGTCAAGGGAGCTATCAATCTGCTTGTTAATAGGCATGAAGTCCTTCAAAAAGAAGGAAAAAAACCACCCACAAACATGAAAGCAATACAATTCAGGTGTTTTCTGAATCTCATTAACAAAGGTCAGACAACTAAAGTGGGCTTTTTTTAGTTCAAGAACCATCTCTCTCAAACCTCAAAACCAAAAGGTACTTCTGAAGTCTTGCCTAAGGTGTACTAGTATATACCAGCTATACTGGTATTCTGGGGTTAAAATTACAGAAGGAGTTTTAAAAAAAACTTGATGACAATTAATAATGAATTTGACTGCTGTAAAACAGAAGGGATGGTTAGAGGAGCTGGCCCCTTCCCAAAGGCAGCTGCACAAAGGGCCTGCAAATGTGATACCCAAAGCAACCCTGTGCTGGCAGAAGTACGAGCTCAAGATGCTAATACAGTAGACAATTTCCTATAGATTTTTTTAAAACCTACATTGTTCATGAAGTGTGATTTAAGGAGCTGTAGGTTATATCTGAAATGGGATCCTCTGCACCACACAGGTAGGTTTTATTTACCCATGCGACACGAGAGCAAATTGCACTGGAAGTTCACAGCCATTTGGGCTGGAATGTATGTTTAGGTCTTGTGACAAACAAGCCCAGGAAGGCGAACACGTCCCAGAGGAGCTCTTCTGCCACTCCTAGACAGAAGCTGAATATCAGACTGCATTTGGTAATTAGATGAACTAATACAAGTTACCCTGTGGGACTGCAGGGAGCAGACACATGGCCAGGCAGGTGGTGAGCAATGAAAGTAATGAGCTAGCAGAGGTCAGAAGGCAGGTAGCTTTTCTTTAGGAGCTACATCCAGCTGAGTACTATGCAAGAGAGATGTCTGCTTAAGGAAGATCTCAGCCAGAGCCAGCACATTTACTGGTCAGCGCTCAGAGAGCTGTCAGCTTCGATCACTTCTTGTTTAAAGAAAAAAATAAAACACTCCAGTAAAGAAAGCTCATTTGCTTAGGTGGCGACTCAATTCTGTGCTTGATTTGTAACACTGCGTGAGGAAAATGACTGTATTTGTTCCCTTCTCGGATCTCTGACTGCGTAGGAAAATAAATTATTATTTTCCCCTGTTTCTAAGTTGCCTCAGATTACATGTTCCTGTAATAGTTTGCTATGGCTCTTTACCACCGTTTGCGCAGAAGCTGAACAACCCCAAGTCTCCAGATCACCTCGGGGTCCTGTGACCTGTCCGGACATCACGATTTGCAATGGTGTGCTGATGCCATCTGATGTTCCAGTGTCACCCATGCCCACATGGCCAGACTGATGACAGGTTTAGCCATATTGAGGTTTCAGAAACCAGGATGAGAAATGCCAGAGGGACATCTGAATTTATAAGTGACAATTTGATACCAATGTATTTTCACCTACAAAGTATAGTCTTGAGACAACTCTGTGGACCAGCCGAGCCTTTGCCCCAAATTCAGAGCCCCAAATATATCTCCCTCCACAAACATACCTCTTCCATGGCTCACTTCTGCTGTCTCTAAAATAACCAAAAAACACGTCTCACCCATGCAATTGCCTCAAGCTTGTCTCTCCTCCACCCTTGCTCTTTAGTCCTCTCCCTTGACAGTCACTCCCATTTGTCTTGTATCCTCCAGGGAACCGAAGAGCCGTATCTACCCCAGTGGGGCTTTATAGGGCTTTTAAAACCTGCTTATGAGATAGCTCAGCAGAAAGAAATCATATCATTACCAGTATTTTTTTTTTAACCATGCAGCATCCTTAGCAGAGGCTCAGAAGTTGCATTGCCTTTAGTCATCACTAACAGAGACTGGCAGAAAATAATTAGGAAGCCTGAAAAACCTCCAAACAATAGTACCTCCACATTAGAAGAGAAATTCAACAAAGACACAGTATCAGATCAGCAACTTCTAGCCTCCAAACAAAGGCACAGGGCCTTCACTAGGATAGCAGAGTGAGAGGTGTCTCAGCAGAAAGATCAATTGCTGGTCATTAAGTACTGACAAACCTCAGCACGATACAGGACTGGAAATAGTGGCAGTCGTCTAATACTGAAGAACTGGTCAGCAGAACAAAACAGGCAAAGCAGCAGAGAAACATGGTGCCCCTTCTCTTTGACAAGGCAGATAGGACATAATGTACTCAAAAGGACAGTGTATTATAGCAAATAACTCACTTTAAACAGGCTACAGAAGTTGTTTTTTTTTTTTTAAAAAAAAAAAAAAAAAAGATTTTAACCATTGAAGCTTCAAACTTGTTAAATAGGAAAAGTAGATAAAAATGCATCCCTTAGAGAAAGCCATTGCACTCCCACAGGGGTCTCTAATTCCTAGCAATTATCCTCTCTGGCCATCTCATGCATGTTGCTGCCATTTTTCACGGATGCTGGTTACTTTTTCCAGCTGTGTCAAGGGCTTGTTGCTCTGTTCCTTCTACAGAAAGCTGCAGCCTGAGGTTCATAAAGCTTTGTGTCAAGGAATGACATTCATGTTACAGTGAGCTGAAAGAGAGAAGTTAAATCCATTCCCAAAGCCTGCTTACTACAGGAGCAAAGAAATGTTCAGAGTCAGTGCTGTGTGAAAGAGATGGACTGGGAAAGAAGGAAAATGCAGAAGACCTGCAACTTGATTAGCACTGAACAGAAAGAATTTCAGTCTCTGAGCATAGTGTTTTCAAAATGATGCATGTCCTTGTAAGATAAGAGAAACATCTTCAAAAGAATATTTGTGGGCTTATAAGCTCTTTACTCTGTGCAGAGAACTTCTAGTTCTCCCCTCTCCATTCAAAATGCAGCATGACAGCCTAACAGGTGCTATAGTTTAGAGGAGTTTAACAGGGAAAGGAGCAGTGGCAAAATCATTTGCATGGATTACACTGCCTGATTTCACCACTTTCTAACTCCTCTTAAAGGCACAATTTTGGATTGACTTGCTACTACTTTTGCATGGAGCCTAAAGATAAACATGAAGCAAAGAGCAACCTTGTTCTGATACACAGCAGGTGGGGCAGGACAAGGTTGCTGATCATCAACACGACTTTGATACTGGTTGATCTCAAGAAGCACTGTCTGTTGAGTACAAGTTGACTCATGTCTAGAGGAGTACCATGGTGTGAACCATTGCTTTTTGCACCTCTGTCCGCTGGCTTTCAGCAGAGGGAAGAGTGGGTCTTCAGCAGTTTGCTAAAAGCAGATAATTGACTTCATTCTCTGAGATTAAAGTTAGGATTACAGGTCCATTTCTAAATGAGCCATAGAGTTTGCTTCTAAATGTTACAGTCAACACTTACAGGTTTGGCATAACAATTACCATATGAATTACAGCCTGAATTCTGTGAGAGACAAGAAATCATATGATTTAATCATTGCTTCTGGCCTGAAACTCACACCACTGAAGACCTTACAGCTTTGAAAACACTTTCAGGTTTCTAAATCACATGTGGCAACAGAACACGTGCTCACAACACCATCAAAAAGACTCCACTGAGTACCAATATTCCATCCTTAGTCTTGGCTTCATGATAAACATGTATGGGAATTTTACATGAAATCTCCTGTTAACTTCACCTGAAAAATATGTAAACTCTCACGACTATCCTATGTCTTCATTCTTTAACATGCACACAAGAAATGGGTTTAAAACCTTCATACCTGATCTGTGTATGATCTTATTTCAAGGAAGTCAACCTCTAAGGAAACTGGTTGGACAGAGGGTGACTTTTTTGTTATAATTCATGCATGTCTACCTTCAGCACATTAGCTATGTTACAATTCTCTCATTGGTTCCCAACTCTTCATTAGGGAAAGCCTTTGTTAAGCACTCCATCAATTAAGGCTTCCTGTATTGAGTATAGCTCAGACAAGGAGCTACACATTAAAGATATGATTGCTTAAAACACCTTGGTATAGATTCCTCAAGCAGATACACTGCAGACTGTATTAAACAATCCACATTTAAAATCGTCTGAGCTACCTTTACTTCAGTTTCAACCATTGCTGCACTTCTGGTGATCTATCAGTAGTGAGTTAGCACCAAAATATTTCAGCTGTGCCAAGGTGCCTCCTTGAAAACTTCACAAGCACTTTTTGTTACTATTTTCCTCCTCTTTATAGCCTTATTTCACCACTGGAAAAAATTAAAGGTGCCCCTAGAA
Source organism: Heteronetta atricapilla (assembly GCA_011075105.1). Classification (NCBI taxonomy): domain Eukaryota; kingdom Metazoa; phylum Chordata; class Aves; order Anseriformes; family Anatidae; genus Heteronetta; species Heteronetta atricapilla. The sequence goes on along the minus strand of CM021747.1, from coordinate 2,264,958 downwards.
AAAAGGGAAAAATGTAGTCAGATACTTAAGGGCCAGGCTACTAAAGATTTCCATTCTGACACCACCGATGTCTATTAAAGACAAGTCAACCAGGTCTGGACCATTGAGTCAGACAGCATTTAAGAAGTAGAAAACAAAGACCCACTGTTTTCTTATGGATGACTAAACAAACTACAATTTCAGTATAAGAAGGGGTTAATAGTAAACAACCTCCAAATTTTATCAGAACTACCTTTTTAATGCAACACGTACATCAAGAGAGAATGTTATTCACTTCACAAATAGGGAAAGCTCTAAGAAACATTAAAGGCACTCAAAAGTGCTCAATAAATAATGAGCATAATGCTAAATTAAAATCAGTGTTGACAAATGGGGGGTAGTGTACAGATGAAGGAAAGATTTTAGTCATTCAAATACTCTCCTTGGTTTTAAACCCATTACAGCCCTTCAGGTAAGAACTTGAGCAATATTGAGAACAGGGAAACCTCCTTTCCAATTCCAGCAGCCGCTCAGAATATGTAAAGTGTTACAGAGCAAAACCAGCCGGATCAAGTATTATCCTTAAACATTAAGTATTAAGATGTCCCTTTATGAACCAATGGAACACAGTTTTCCACTCTTCCTACCTTGCATCAAAAATAAATAAGAAACAAATTGAAAAACAAAATGCTCTGGGATGGCTAATATAAATACTAGAAGCCTAGAGAGCCTTCCATGGGAAGAGCGAAAAAGAACAGATTGGTTCTGCACGCTTTTGAGCAGAATAAAATAAGGTGAAACAAGGTAGAGATGCAACAGAGAATAAGAAGTAATAAAAACAAATACCAAGTACACTCCTGAGCTCTTCCTCCCACTTCAGCAGAAAGACATCATACTTAAAATCAAGGAAAAACCATTTTTCTTCAGTCAAATCAACTATTAACATGTGGAACTCCTTGCTACAGGATTCATTGAGGTCAAGGATGCTAGAAGGATTTAAAAACACTTAGATGTTTACATGAATAATAACGAAAACCCTCCAGAGTTACATTAGAGCAGAACATCAAGAGCTTTTGCTCTTCCATTTATGCAAAGAGCTCATAACATTTCACTGCCTGGGGCTGTTGCAGGCTGGATAGCCTCTGACCTCCATTCTGCTTGTTTTTCTCCAAAGCACTTTATTTTGGCCATGGCCGCACACACGGTCCTGGGCAAGGAAGAGAAGCACGATCCGTGATTCGCATAGACATAGCTGAAATCCTGGCTTCAGAAACAGAAATGGGAAATCCCCTTCGGTTGCACAGTCCCACATTGCAATGCTTGAATTCCAAACACTAAATTCTCGCTTTTGTCTAGCCTTCATGATATGTTTGTTCTGTATTTAAAGATTTAATAACATTAAGTTGATTAGTTGACTTTAATTATTATTATTATTCAGCTGTACTAAAAAGCTTTTTTTTAAAAAAAAAAAAAAAAAAACATTCCTATTGTATTTTCAACAGTGCCTTTACAGGATATTTTTATTATTTCCTGATTCAGCTATTTTGCATACACTTGCTTGTTCTGTAAGACTTTCTGGGTCCTGTGTTATTAGTCAAAATAAAAAAGATGAGCATTTCAGAGAAATTTCACTGTATATTCATGTGGCATTTATACAGCACTGCCGACACAGAAATAGAATAGCCAGTCATTCCCAAAAGGATTCAGAGCTTGAAGCAGAGGCTGGCTGTGTATTTTATAACTTCTCCAGCTCAACTTTCAGACCTCAAGGTTCAGCTAATGACCTCCTCATAGCTTTTATTGGTACAACAGTCCCCAAAATAAAACAAAGCAACCCACACCCCTGCAAGGAAATTCTCATCTTTATCGTATTAATGGGGAAAACTGGGTTTTGGAGCCCTAGAAATCACAAGAGCCTTAAAAGCAAGATGGCAGCAGAGCCAAGGCAGAATCACGGCACTCTGCTCCAGCTAACCGAAAAGCCATTAATTAATTTGAATTTGAGGTAGCAAAAAGCTGTAAACAAACGAGAAGACAAGTTCTAAATGGAAAGGAAAGCAAATGGCCCTTGTTTTCCTACAGAACCACAGAATTAAGGGGAGATAAAGAGTGGTTGCCTAATTGAGGGCACTAGCCATTGAACAGTCACAGTGAATAAAAGTCAATACAACTGGCACTCAGTTGTCACTGCGCATAGTGCTCTGGGGAATCATGGGATCAAGCCACCATATAAACTGCCCCTAGTGCTTCCTGTTTCACATTGCATCTCTCTTTTTCTTTGACCAGGTTGTTAAAACTCACATTCAGGCCACTCCTGGCTGAGGAGGCTTCTGCAGTCTCCTTCCCTGCTGGCCGGTGCTCGCAGCAGGCACCGATGCAGAGCAGAAGCAAAGGTCCTGCACCAGCCCACAGCTTCAGAGCAGCTGAGAGCCAGTCCTGCCACCAGCCTGCTGGCTGCTGTCCACCAAATCACTACACAACGTTGGACCTCAGTTTCCCCATTTGTAACAGGCAGAGGCGAAGCTGACCTGCCTAGGAAGGCAGCTGAAAACCTATTTGTGAAGCCACCGCTTCTTTTCTCCCCGTTGTTACTCCAAAAGGCATTTTTGGTTTACTCAGACGTTTGAGCTTTGCAGAAATGCAAGCAAGGAAGCAAATCAACCCCAGAAGTTTTCTTGATGCTTAATGAATTGCACTGCAGTTATGTCAATATATATTAGCTACTCTATAACACAGAAGGGTTATTGGTAATCTTTGCCATCCAATAAAAAGGAAAACCTGCTATTTTTGTTAAATTAGAGCTTTTAGGTCTTTCTTAAAGTTGATCACTGCTTGTAATATGGCCTAATGTTCAGTTATAATAGTTATAAAGCCCTGTTCACATGCGCCAGGACAAGTTTCATGAAAGTGATCTTTGTAGCTCATAAAAATGACACTCCAGTGTATTTTTGCCATCGTAGCAAGAGAGGCTTATAAAATAGCTGTGGTGGAAAGTAAATAAAATATAAATGACTCATCTCAGGCAACAGTTTCCCCACCACAGAGACTGTGCACTGTATCGCTTTTTGTATTATAACATATTAAGACAATTGCTTTGATCTCAGCAATAAAGCAAGTTGGCCCAGGTCCTTTATTTTTGCTTAACCAAACTGGGATCTTCTGCAATAACTTGTGACTGTGCAGAAACAAGCACAACAAAAACAGTAAGCGCTAGTTGGGCCCTGTCCAGGCTGTGCTGGCCAGGGACGCCAAGAACTGGTCCTGGTGTCCTTGTCCTTGCCGTCACCAGACTCCACGTGCCACACACCTTGGTCCAACGTTAGCTGTCTCTCCTTACCTGCTTTGAAGATCCACTCCAGGTATCCATTTAGCTCCCGTTCTATTTGCTGCTGCCTACGGAGCTTCAGGAAAGCTCGGCGATTTTCTACCCTCTCTCGTTCTTTGGCAAATTCACTACAGAGGAAGAAGAATAAGAAAGCACATCACATAAAGTCAGGGGAAATACGCAGCCCTTCTTTCGCCATTGAGATTGTCTTCACAAAGCCCGTGAAGTCGATAGCAGTGGGAACCACAGCACACTATACATTGCGGCCCAACAAGGTACCCCTTTGATTCTTCCTGAGCTCTTTCTCTGTCCCTCATCCTGCAAGAGGACTGCAAAGTCCCAAATGCACACAGTTCTGTTCTGGGGCCACACAACATCCTTGCCAATGAGATCCTGATGCACTGCATCCATCCAATCAGGCAATATAAATTACTATCCACAACACTAAAAGCTCTCCTCCATCCTTCTCCACCACCTAAATCACTATCCTCAGATAATTCCCCCTAGAAACAGAATATTTTGTCAGAGAGGCACCAGTGGTCTTTCAGTTCTGGAAGAGGTTTCCTTTTCCCGGTTCACCCTCCTCAGAGTTTTCCCTCTGAGGGCTTAAGCCAACTTTCACGAACAGAAGTTAAACGAGAGCTGTAGGTGAGGTTGGGTACTCTGCAGGAAGGTGACATACCCTCAACCCAGAGCACCTAGGGTAACTACGATCTTGCTATTCAATAAAATCACATGGAAAGCAAGCAAATTGTCATCAGATTATGACAAGGCTATAGAGGGTGTGGGGGTGGGGTGAGTGAGAAAGAAAGCAAATAACACAGGCTGGAAAAAATAAAAAAGAAAAAAGAAAAGGAAGATTCGCCCAACCACTGCAAAAGCCTTTTCCAAGTACATCCTACAGCCTACCTTGAAACAGTGCTGAGACAACAGTGCGGCCACCACCTGCAGACACCCACACTAAGACTTTCCCCAGGCCGGCCGGTGTCACCTCTAGGAAGCTCCCGGTGCTCCACCTGAAGCAACCTCCGCAGAGGTACGAGTCCTCTACCATCTACAGGGCTCCAAACCCGCCTCTGCAGCCCCTCGCTTTGAGCACACACCAATGAGGGGTCACAGGACTGAATCCTGTGAGAGCTTAACCTGCGTGGTCAGAAGTGTGATGAGGTTTTGTCCCTCACATATACCTGTGCCCCAGTCTTTGTCCCACTTGAAATCTTAACATCGCTGTCTCCTTTCTTGCAAGCCTTAGTTAACCTCACTCTTCACTAACACCTCACTAATCACCTGCTCATTGCCCACGCATGCTCCTCAGAGTCCAACAAGGAGCAGGAGATGGGAAGGAGGAGGAAGAATGGGGAAAAAGGAGCTGCAAGCGCCAAAGCCAGCTTTGTATTCACAGTCTCCATTTCACCCCTCCACGCTGACAGTTTGCTCAGTTTGGCAGCACTGCCTGACCCGTGGAGAAGGGGCTGCAGGAGGACGGGGCTCAGCACTGCTATGCACACAGCTACCAGCCGTGGATGTGAGCTGCCATCAGCTGAGCTGCTCTCCCGATTTTGGCAGCATGCTCCCAGTCTCCTGATTCTCCTCTCCTGTCCCCCACCTGACAGCACAGCCCATCCTTGAAACAGAGGAAGCCGAAACATGGCTCTGCTCTGACAAGCTCCTCCTTGGCATCCAGTACATGTCTGTCTGGTGGCTCAGGAGCCTGCACATGTCAGCTGGGCTGCCCATTTTCTCCCTCTTCCTTTTTAACGTGCTCGTTTCTGCTTCAGCGCCTGCTGGCTGGGGCCACAGACCTCCTCTCCTTTTTGATTTCTCTCTGGGTGGGGAAGAACGGGATCGGACAGCACAAGGTGACAACACATCTAACCTGCCAGGCACGGAGGGGTGGGGGATGATTTCCTGCACCGCGGGCGTGTGTCTCCGTGCATTTCCAGAGCGGGGCCGTGCCGGGGGGCAGCAGGAGGCGATACCCAGCGGGGAGCCTGGCCGAGGGCCGCAGCGGGCAGGAAGGGCAGGGAGCCGTGGCACCGCTCCCGCGCCCCTCAGGAGCAGGGGAGGGAGAGCTTCGCTGCAAAGCCTTTCATCCTCTGCCAGCTCCTAGCTGGCCTAGGGACAGTGAAAGCTAACTAGGTCTCGTCTCTTTATTCTCAACTTTAAACGTGTAAGAAAATGAGGTAGAAACCATGCTAAGTTGCAAGCCTCCAGTAGTTTCCGTGCAGTCATGCACTCAGTTTGCAAGACACCGAGGAGGAAACGTTGCTGAGCCTGAAGCTACCTGCGCCCACCAGAAGCTGCAGGGAGGCACAGCCCTGTGCCAGAGCCAACCAAAGCAACGTCTCATGGCCTAACAGCCCCAGTCCAGGCCTCCTGCTCCCTGCAGCTGCCTGGTTTGCCCTGCCAGAGAAGCTGGGAAGGCAGCTTTCAGGAGACGACCCAGGTACCGTGGGTCTCTGCTCACTGACTGTCGTCTGAGCGCAGCAGGCTGGGGACTGGAGTGCCCTGATGGGTGCTCTTCCTAGGGGAAGAAAGCATCACTCGCCCTCTCAGCTCTCCCCAAAGATTTGATTGAACTTGACAAAAGACTTCATCATGAAATGCACTAATATAAGCATGCTTCTCTCTCCTCCGCTACGTTTATCATCATTCAAGAACTGAAATACTCCCTGTTTGCAGTAACTGGAAAACTCCTGGAATTCCTGCATGAGAACTCTTCAGCAGAATTTCAGAACATTTTCAAAGAGAAATGGAAAAATTCTATCAAAATGCTGTGTTTCATCTAGAAATACTTGATCTGAAGTTTTCCTGACAGTTCTAAAAGAAATCACGGAAAACCCCATAGGAATGTTTGGCAGCAGGAAATGGGTTTCCTGTTTTATCCAAAACAATTGCTTTATCCAAAACAATTGCTATTTATGCCACTGACTTTCAAAAATCTCCCAAACCTTCTGGGAAACTTGGGCAGGAAATATGCTGCCTCCTGACCAGCTTTTCCTTTAGGACTTTCTTCACAGCTGGTCCTCCATACTTTGGCCAATTTTATATGGCAGAATATTGAATAACACTCCTCCGTTGTTGCCCTTCATCAACCACTTTCTCCCAAAAAAAGCCCCCCAAATGCTCCTCTTCCAGCACTGCCTGGTGAAGCATTAGGAGGAGGAAAGCTGGAAGCGCTGGTACTCCTACACACAGCACAGCATCGGGAGACACTGCTTTGGGGGAAGACGAGCTCTGCCTTGGTAGATGACTACAGTGCATTTTAGTTACAACATGACAGTTGTGAATAACTGATCCTACAGAGACAAGAGGAACAGACATCAACGGAAGGGCATTCATCATAGAAACCATACGCCACACCAGTCAAGCTCAATGTGTCACTTTTTTCCCCCTCAAGAGTGGTTGGTGCTTAAAGTCACCAGAAAAATGGATGATTGTCTCTTATCACATTAGTGGGAGGAAAAGTAAAATATATCATGGTGTAAATATGCACTGGAATGGCTACTTCAGAGAAATTCACGAGCCTCCCCCACCACGAGAGAGACAAGGTCAATCCATGAGTAACCATAAGGGACCATAAAATATTATAATCCAATGACATTCTTACATTCTTACAAGTACTTTACCTGTGTTGGCCTTAAGTGAAAACAAAACAGAACAAAAAAACAGTGTCACACCAATCAAAAAATAAATAAATCCCTGATCTCCATCCTCCAAGTCTCTGATAGTTTTTTGTATATAAAAGAGCTGAGATGGAGCACCATGTAACACGCCTCGTGGTCTTCGGTTTCATGGTGCACACCCAGGCTTGCTGCAAGACTAATCACACCATTCAACCTCTGCAATTCAGGTTTTCCCAGTAGAAAGCAGACACAAGTGCTTCCCACTCAAAGGAGAGAGGCAGAGAGAGCCGATATAGCATTACTGTCATTGCTACCACTAATAGTGGTGGTGATTAGCAATTCATGATAATGACATAGGTAATTAGCTCCTCATTCAGAACAGTACCACTGAGCTACACATGATCTCATGCAAACTCGGATCTTATAATGGGAGAACAGCCTTCATCTCCTGAATCTAAAGCACTGTTCAGAGCAAGCAAAAACAGCGCAGATCTCAAAAGGGCCTCACCAAGGACTCCCAGAAAGGAACTGAAAAGGACTTCAAAATTTTATGTCTAAAACAACAGCACCAAAAAAAAAAAAAAATAATCTATCATTTTAAGGATTGGTATCGTCTCTAGTCCAAGTATTTCAAAGGAATGAGTAAGGCTGAACCTGGATGGCACGTGGCATTGAGGGACATAGTCCTGCCTGGAAAAATGCAGCCCCCAAGAACCAAAGTGAGCCAGATAAATTCAAGTGGGTGAGCTGCTAGCTAAGGAAAGAGACAGGCCTACAGATGTCTGCCTGCCTGAGTTACTCACAGGCCAAAATGAATTCTCCTGGTGGAGAAACAAAACTGGCCAAGACAGGAGGCTTCATTTGTGAGCTTTGTTGCTCGAACATGGAGCAGTGCCCAAGTACAGACTTGATATTTGACAGCAGCCTGTTAAACAGCCCACGTCACTTGGGAGCAGTGAGGGACAGGCTGGGGGTAGCTGATGGAATACACCAACTCCTCTGGCTGCCTGACGTGCAGCTTGGAGGAGCATCACTGCAGGAAGCACACGCCAGGGGAGTGGCAGTGGCACAAACTCACGTGTTTCATGCTACTAGGGGGCTGCTTGGATGAGGTGAAGCACTAAAAATTCCTGTTTCAGTTCATCCCATTTAAAGCCAGCAAGGAAGGAACCTCAAAAAAATGATTCAGTGCCAATTACCTAGCTGTGTTTCTGCAGACCTTCAGAAAGAACAATGGTGATCTAGGAATATCCTTAAGATGCAATGCTACAAGTGGCACCTGGAGATAAGAACATGCACTTGTAGGACCCCAACGTACAAACACGCTGGGTGATAAAACAGGTAAAATGGACATGATACTACCCGCATTTTTTCAGTAAAGCCAGATCTCTTGTGCTCCTGGCAGGCTGCGACTGCTTTTTGAGGGGCTGTACATTAATTACCAGACCTTCCAGAGTGCCCTAGGGTGAGTTAGGGCACTTGGACCACGCACATCTCCAGGCCTCCTGGCATCCTGAGAGCATCCACATGCAAGCAGAAACACTTAATTGGATTTAAGGGTGGAAGCCCATTTCCTAACATTTATTTTGGTTAACCATCTGTGGGAAAGAACTAGAAAAAGATCCTTCATTTTTGTTTTGTTTTCTTTCTTTCTCAGGTGCCTGTGATGGAGGGTTTTGCCACCTCATCCTAATCCAGCCAAATCCTTGTTGCTTGGATGAAGCCAGTTTAGATAGCGTGGTGGGGGGCAGATTCCTGCTGAGCCCTCCTCATGCTCCTACCATCCTACAGCTCTTACTAGGCTTACGTGACTGAGTTTGCTGCCACATACAGTCCTGCAAAGACCCCTACAGCTTGCTTCAGCAGGGTCCGATCCGGTTAGTACTCCTAACATTTCATTCACTAACCGCATCAGCATCCACAGAAAAGCAGATTCTTGCTGCAGGGAAAGAATTTGTTCTGCAGGTTCATATCTCTGTCTTTTGTCTTCCTGAAGAACAGTAAATCCTTCAGAAGGGGAAGCATGTGCTGGATGCAACAAAAAAAGCCCAACACCTTTATGACTGTAACTGTTTATACAACAAAGGACACAAAGCCTTGGCAGTGCTAAACATTTATCTTACCTTGTGCAAACCTGTACTTTGAGAGGCAAAGGCAGAGAGCGAGTCCTGGAAGAAAGGGAGCCCACAGAGAGCCAGCAGCAGCAAGATAGATAAGCAGCAGCAAGACAAAAAGAAAGAAAAGCAGCTACTGGGGGTCCTGGATGAAGATGCAGGAAGAGGCTGGGGACCTGCTGAGCATCCCCATACCCCTCCTGAGGGTGCTGTGGTGACTCAGACCAGCACAGAGAGAGGTGGGCAGGATGGCCAGGAAGGAGTGAGGGTGTCCGAGCAGGGCAGCAGACACCATCTTCCCTGATTCCTGAAGCATTTTGCTTCAGCAGGGTGCACTGTCACTAGGGAACCAACATTGACTGCAGCACCAGAGACCCTTTGAAATCTCTCTGAGATTAAATAACCGAGCAGAGGCCCAGCACGGCTCCAGGAGCCTGAAAGGGGGTGGAGGGGAGGCAGCGGCAGGGAGCAGGAGTCCTGCAGGGGGACAGCAGCCTCCACCTGGTCCCCTCAGAGGCCCCAGCCTTTGGTGTTTCTCAAAGGAGCTTCACCAGGAGAGGACCAAAGGCAGCCACAGCAGGGGCCAAGTTATTCGTGGCAGCAAAGAGGAGGCAAGGAGCAAGGGGAAGGGATGGGGAGAAGAGAGCGCAGTATTCCCTTCAGGGCATTAATTAGGGTGGATGCCTGTAGAGGTGGAGGGCTGAACGGGTAGAATCCCATTTGGCTTAGGAAAGAAAAAGATGAAAACCAATACATCCAGGAGTAAAAATAAATAAATAAATAAATCCAGGGCCAATCTATCCTGGAAGAGAGATACAGGAGGCAGCGAGGTTGAGAGAGACCTGGGCATGACAGCGCTGCAAGAATTACAAAGTTTGCAGCACTCTGGGGAGCAAGACAAGAAGTGCAATTTCCAGCTGCCTGCCTGTGAGGGGTCGTGGCCTGGGAACCCACAAAGCCAGCAGCACGTGGCTCAGAGCTGTCCGTAGCTGGCACCTCAGAGGGCTGCAAACAAAGTGGGAGGAGACCAGCAAGGAGCCCCGTTCTTTACCATAGATAGCATCAGACATCTTCACCACAGCCAGCCACGAGAAGACTCCAGGATTAACCAGGGTATGGTTATCCTCCTGCATAGGCAAAAACTGCAAGTGCAGAGAAATCCGCAAGCAAAACTTAAAATAATGTGATGCCTCTGCCTTACTGATTTGTAACCACAAATAGAAGTGCATGTAGATTATTAACCCAGTGGTCTTCAATACCTCTAAAGATCGGGCCCTGGTAACCACTGAGTACAAACAAAGTGTATTGATCAGAAAGCTTGTCTGAAACAAGAAGGGAAAAGCATAGAAATGCACTTAGTTTGGGCAGGAAGAAAATCTGAGGGAGGTGGAAGAAAGCTCCTCCCAGGGGTGCAAAGGGATCACACAGGAAAAGTGCTGGAGTGAGATGAAACTGAGAAGGCAATTCACCTGGAAAGCTATCAGTAGGAATTTCTTCATGCTGGTGACTTTTGCTACCTCTAAGATACTATTTTCTTGTCCAAAAAAGTGCTTTGCTGCAAAGTCTGAGTTCTGAACCTTGGTATTAAACAAGGAAGTCCAGAGGAGGACTGAGATTCCTTAGTGCTGAAGATGACAAAGTTCTGTGGCTCCTCACTTGTCCCAGGTTGTCCCATCAGCTGCATGAAATCCCAAATACACCCACTGTTACCTGTCTCACCTGCCCACCAAGATGACCCTGGGCATGGCCTGAGAGGTCATGCCCATCTGCCCAGCCTGAGCCCAGTCATCCAGACCCAGCTGGCTGAGCAGCTTCACCCATCCCAACGCCCGCCACGTAGGAGGAAGGACTGACTCCATCAATCCTGCACAGCCAGAGCTGCTGCTGCTTCCTCCTCATTGCTCTTAAGAGGGGGGAAAAAGAATTTCTCCTCAACCAGCTGATAAAGGATGAAAGCGTCACTGTGGGATTGATCACTCAGCACCAAGCCAGGCTTCACAGTCACTTTTATCACTGAACATAGCAGGAAGATGCTTCAAATGCAAGCTAGATACGGGATACGTCGTGTATTTCTAGAAAGAGAGTGAAGAGGTGAATCCTTCAATGCATCTTCCTTCCTTTTGTCTTTACATCCAGCTTGTGATAATTTCACTTTGATTCCCCCTAATCTGATATGAACTGCTGCAAGTGCCGCAGCTGGGCAAAGCTGGTCCCAGTGAGGGAATGGGTCTGGGCAGGGGGACATCGTTTGTCTTGTAGCACTGACTGCCCAGTTCAGCTCAGTGCATGTGCTGGATAAACCTCTGGCTCTGTTCTTCAAGCCTCCACCCCAGAGTCAAAGCACAGTTCCCAGGCAATTTAAATTTAGGTCTCCTATGCATCATTCCTACCTTGCAGGCTTTAACTTCCATTGCAGCTTAACAGAAGGTCAAATAAATGTAGTCCATCTCTCCTGTACAAAATAAAAACACCAAGAGCAAGGGATTTACACTTGGTAGGACATTTAGCTTGTTGAGAGGAAGCTCACATGAAGTCATTGCTCCTTCTGCAAGAACCACATGTGCTTCTCCCAGATTTGTGTGCACTGGTGGATTTATTAAAAAGGGTGAAGAGCTAGGAACAACAGGAAAGAGAATATTCCTTTTGTTGTGTCTTTCCCCTTGCTTTTACGCACAGGTTGAGGAAAGTCTAAAAACAATGAGAACGCAAGCAGAGTTTCGTATCTTTTCATGATGCAGCTCTTCTAATGCAAATAATTAACAGCAGCCAAAATCAGATCACAGCAGGTAACAGCGAACTTGGAACTAATTTTCAGGGAAAATGAATGATTGCCTCTGTAATGAGGGAGAAGGAGGACAGAAGAACGTTTTGCCATTATGACAAATTAATCAGCCTAATTCTCCTCCAGCCTCTGCATGTCTTGCAGGCAGAAGTTTTATGATCTCAATCTGGCAAAAATCCTCAGGCTGGGAAAACATGTCATGAAACTCAGCAGAGCAAGTCACCGAGACAGCCGGGTCAGTGAGGTCCTAACGGGGCCGTGCTTGCCCCCAGCAAGCTGCTCAAACAGCCCCAAGGTCTCAGTGACCCAACGCACCACAGTCAGCAGTGGAAACAGATATCCCCTGGGGAGACCAGAGGACAAGGCAGGAAGTGTTTAATGTGGCTCTGCCCGCAGCGCATCACCCCACAACGCGGACTGCTCACAACAGCGTGCTGCAGCGAGGAGTAAAAGCACCATTCACCCTGACCCTCAATTCATCTGCAAAGTGCCAGCACTGTCCGTGGCTGTGTCCCTTGCCAGGCTCCTGCTGTTCCAAAGATGCTACATCCATAGAAAATGTCTCCCTGTGGTTCCTACACCAGGTGGTCTCAGACAACATGAGGCAGGCGTTGCACAGCTCAGGGCAGAGCAGCATTACAGAAATACTTACACAGGGAAGATGTGAACTGGCCATCGCAGCGCCTCTTCCCACTTGGCTACTGCAGCCAGATAAGTAAACCTCAGGAAAGATAATTACTCTTTGTTGGCTGGTCTGGAGATCCCTCAGGCTTCACCATAAATATTTGAGGACGTGATACGCAGCATTTTTCACACTCGAGAGGCACAGACCCAGGACTCAGATGCATCATCCACAGTGCACTGCCTTCTCTGGCCACACTCCGGCCATCTCGCCACCCTCCTCACCACTGCATGAAATGGTGCCAGAAAGCACTTAGCCTTGAAATAAGTCAAACCATCTTCCTCGCAGCAGCCCGTGATCATGTTTATCCTCTTTGCATCGTGTAACCCAAAGCATCCGAACAGTCACAAGTGTATTGTACAGAACCACCCGGCTCATTACCAGGCAAAATTAATGCCCAGCTCAACACCCAGGCAGTATGAAACTCTATAATCCCACCAGCCAACAGAAGATGCTAGCTGGGCTGAGAGGGGAGCAGCATCAGGATGAGAAACACAGCCTTGAAAATCACTGCTAAGGAGGGACAGCAGGGAGCTAAAGGTGCTGATGGAGATGGAGGCCCACGTCCTGGTGGCAAGAGCTGCAGAGCAGGATGGCAGAGGGCTGCAGCCTGCTAGCAAGTCATCAGCCCAAAGGCACACAAATGAATGAGCATTGGTCAGGACATCTCCACTCCATGGGGGATTTTCTTCTCTCCTCTTTGGAAACTGTAGAACCACGCACAATTCAGTAAAAATTTTATCAGGATCATCACTGGGCATTTTCTGGTTAGAATCAAAGCCCAGTCCCATGGCATGCTCTGCAGCAAACCATCCTGCGTTCAGGGAAAAGCAAAAGGTGTCTGGGGTCAACCCTTCTTGGCATGACTTGGAGCCAGAATGTTCCCATGGTGCCACCAGTGACAGTCAATCCCTTTTTCTTATAGGGGGTTTGTATTCCCCATGACGGATGCCTTTATTGCTGCCTAAATCACAAAGAGCTTACAAAGAATCTGATAACTAAGCATAATCACTCACCTCATTCAATGGAAAAAGGTGGCTCAAGAGTAAGAGCTTATGGATAGAAATCCCTAAACATTTTCACTACTGCTGCTGTTTCACAGTGCTCTGGAAACCTTACAAAATACTGCCACAGGTTCTGGAAAATCAGGTACCCAACATTCTGGGATGAGGTCAGCATGGCTAGACCAGCTTTTCTGATTAAAACAGGAACAAAGCCAAGTGCAGCTCTCCAGCATGAGCAAGACGTGTCTCATTTGTCTGTCTTGAAGTGGCAGCCCAACATAGCTCCAATAAAGAAGCAAATGAGCCTACCAAATGTCTTAATGTTACCAAAATGGAGTGAAATCTCTCCTCCTGCTTCTGCTCTCCTGGCCCCACACAGCCCCGACCTTCTCCTGAATCAGCCATGCTCCTCCAGAAAAATTAACCTTTTTTTTCCCGCTCCACTGATTTCTGCAGGGCTGATGAGTTTTATCAGTTCGCAGAGAGATCAAACAGGCATCAGAGAGGAAGAACGGAGAGCAGGAGGAATACAGAGAGAAGCAGAGAGGGAAGTCCCAGACACGGAACACAAACCTGCATCACCTCTGCCACACCACAAACTGGGTGCTGTCCTTCTGCCGTTGAGCCCCACATCTTTTGTGAACAAAGGCTGTAGGATTGTAGGAGCTGTTGGAAGTGCAGCTCACTTGTACACGTGTGTACCCACCACACCTCACTGGGAAAACTATATCTGACCATATCCACAGTCTGACAACTGCGGAGTCTGTCTTTGCCCATGATGTGCAGCCTGGCAGGGGGGGAAGCTGCCACCGACTTCCCCAGGCAGAGCCCCCTCTTTAGCAGCGATTGGGCAGGCTGACACACCAGCCACTTCAACTCCTATCTCTGGTAAACGCACAGGAGAATGGAGCAATCCTACTGCACTGTTGGATAAACCATGTTCCCAGGTACTGCACAACTCATGTCCTAGGACCACTGGGTGGTCCACATCTACTGCATCTCCATCTGGTAACTCCATCTCAGTACTTGGTGGCACACGGAGAGCAGAGCTCTGCTGGCAATCTGGCCCACAGTGCTCATGTCAGGGAAGGGGAAGGAACAGAAGGCAGAGAGCACCATTTCGGGAGGGTCTTTAAATATTAACTGATGACAAGAGCACTGGCAGTGCTTTGATCAGCATGCTAGAGGAGGACACGCTGTACAGCAGGAAGAGTCTCATTTAGTCTGGATGACAGAGTCAACATGCTTTTAATTACATCCTTAGCCATGCGCTTGGAGGATTATGTCATATCTACCATGGCCCGGTATTTGGGGTTATTTTTATACCAAGTTTTTACCAGGATATACATATTTCCACATCTCCCTGCCACTTTCCTGCCTTCACTTTTATTATAATTCCAGAAGCAGCAGCAGCAAAGGGGGCAGGTTGTTTGCTCTTTATTTTGAAACAGGTAGCATCTCTTCCATAGCATTAGCATTGCAAATGCTGCCGTATTTTGCTAGCAGAGGAGACTCAGGATCCTAACCAGATCAATCTATCTCCACTGCTCAGATAATCATGGAAGCTAAGCCCACCTTATGAGGCAGCTGCCCAGTGTTGACATGGGTTCACAAATAACTACAGAAAGGCAGAAAATTCCATTAGGAGTTATGGAAAAACTCTGTATAATCTAATATCAGTAGGAAGCTCAATAACTTTGTTGTCATTTCAGATTATTTATATTGCCATAATCAGTGATAGAGTCTGCATACCTACTTCAGAAATCTCTGCCTTCCTTATTGTCCACTGAGGAGCACAAATACGTGAGAGCAAATAGTTCAGAACCAACAGCAATGAAAAACACTCCGGTAAAAGACTTTTCTGCAGCTTCCCAAAGCACAGGCTGCCATGTTGAAGCTTAACTCTAATACTCGTGATGAATATGGCAGAATATTGGAAAATAAAACACAACCTTCCCAACAGGGTTTTTGTGGAAAAGGGCAGTAACAAAGACCGTGCACAAGCCTGGGAAACCAGCAATCTAACCTCAGCTTGCCACTGTGCCTGGGAACATTATGTCCCCTCTTTCTATTCCACTGCTCCCTCTCTAATGTGCAGAGAGGGAAGGTGGCAGAGCATTGTGTCAGGAGACTAAAGGCTGCAAGGTGCTCAGATCATGAAGATAAGAAGCGGGTAACTGAATGCTGAGATAACCCTGTTGATGTGTTTGTTTTTATTTTGTTTTGTTTGTAGAACCCCTAACCCTAAATCAACTTTGTTTTATAGAAAACAGAAGGTGGGATATTGCTGAGGATCCTCCACTGCAGGAGCCATGAGCTGGCAGTCACTGGAGTGAGGATTGTGTTACATCCTTGGGTGAAACTCTGCCCTGTGGAGTCCACATGCCCTTACCAGTGACCCCTTCTCCGTAGTTCTTTCAGTGGTCAAAATCTCCATGCACAGAGACTCATACAAAGAATGTCCTCCAGCAAAACCACTAATTTTTCTAAAGTGCTGTCTGGGACATTTTGTTAGAGAATATAATGACAACAGTCTCTGCCTTCAGACGGTCTTTATGTCTTTGTGGTGTCTTTCCATCACCAGACTGTTCACATATACCCAGGTTCCTACATTGCTCAATAGCTGCAAGCCCACCAGAAGCCTGCTGAGCAATGTGGTCAACACCTGTGCCACGATGTTTATTTTCTTCAGCCTCTCCCCAGGAACTCTTCCAGTCAAGGAAATCAAACCACTATACAGAGTAGAATATAAAAGCTTCCCTCTGTGAAGAAAATATTATAATCCTTACCACTAACAAAGGGAAACTTGACATACAAAGTTGCCTTCTTGTTTTGTTTTCAACAGAAGATACACATCTATATAATATTCATAGCTTGCCCCAAGCAACGAGAGGCTTTCAGGGAAGCCAGGCTGAGGTCCCCATCTTTCAGTCACCAAATATGCGTGAATCCATCACAAAGGAACAGGAGCCTGCAGGCTGCCAAGCTTCATTTTAGATCACAAGCATCATTTCAGCCAACGTGGGCTGACCCCGCTGCACAACGAAGAAGATGAACTACCTAACGAACCACACGCAGTCCTGCCTCTGGTGCTCGCTTGAAATCATGTCAAACAAGCATGGTCACGAAGCTTCCCATTGCAAAACTTCTGATTATGGTGGGATGTCTGAGGAATGGCTTTGATTCAATGGCTTTCATTGGTTATTTATCATGGGCATTATTCCTGGAACAGCAAAGTGCAGCACCTGGCCTTCTCCATGGGCTCTCTTGTAATAGCCCATCTCCCCGTCTTCAAACACAACTGCACTTCTGCTTCCTGCTCCTTACCCCGGCTTGTGCTCTGAGGTTGCCAAACGAAATAACAACGCTGAGCATGAATCTCTTCTTTGGAAAACACTTTTCTTTCTCTAGTAACTTGAAGAGCAAATTTACAGCACTGGAAGGCATTTACCAGTCAACATTAACTCTTTTCTCTCTTCCCCAGCTGCCAAGAGCCAGAAATAAATCTAGATTTTTATAGTTCTGTAAAATTGAGATCACCTGGATGGGCAAGGAAGAAATTGTGTGCAAAATGAAGTGCCAAAGTCTAAGAGCTCACAAACCATTAAGATGAGTCAGATTGTTAAATGCAGATCAAATTTCCACAGACGCTGGGGGCGTTCCAGCTAGGCTTCAAACTTGGCAGCTCCATCTCTACAATGGCCCAAACCCAGAACTCATATCCAGCAAACACTGAATCCTTGGCTGACCCCCGGGCTTTGAACATCAAGAGACCGGTACGTCCCCGAACTCCAGACGTTGGCTTCAACGGCTAGAGATTTAAAATAAATAAATAAATGAAGCCGAGATCTTTTAATTGCCTTTTGTTGGAGCATCAGATTTCCCCATGCTGCACAGCTAGACCAAATCCATTAGGAGCACTTTGTTTTTTAAGGCAACACAAGAGCAAGTGGTGGCTCAACAGGCCTGAGCCAATGTAATTAGAGAAATTCGCTTAACTTCTGTTTGGATTCAGAATCCCCTCAATTTAGCCTATCTTGTGCCCTATAGCTCTGCATTCTTATAGGAATAGCCCACAGCAAGGGAAGGACAGGGTAGGAAGTGTGTGAAGAGGGGCGATGTACAGTGCAATGTATCACTTTGTCTTCTCTTTGTCACCTACATCCTCTCCACAGAGCTAAAACCCACAAACACGCCTTCCCTTCTCACGTCCAGGTGGAGACAAGCAAGTCATTGGTGTCTTACCCTGACAGGACGCCCAGCACCAAGTTGAGCATGAAGAAAGAGCCAATGATGATGAGAGGGATGAAGTAAAGCCAGTTCCAGGTATTTCCTGCAGCATCATTTGTCTGGAAACCAAGAGAAGGGGAGAGAGAAAAACAAATATTAATCAGGCTCAGGAGCACCGCAGCATAACGAGCAGGGCAGAGGGCACTGGTGATTCCCCTCAGATTTCCTTGGGGCTGTCTACCACCGATGTACTGGTTAGTTGTTATGTAAATATGGTGAGTTTTAACCACCAGCAAGACCTAACAAACCAAGCTGACTGTCCCACCGCCCACCCCACAACTCATCGTCAGCTCCAGCACAAAGATTCATCTCTAATTCCAGAGGGGGCCAAAATATGACTTCAAATGACCCACTTCTGTGCGGGCCTTGTGCACCAGCCTCCTCCCTCCCTCCCCCGAGCTGCGAACTGCCATGTGCTGAGCATCAGTGCTGTATTTACATCCGAACCGAGGCACACGAGGACGGGAGGGAACCACAGCCTTCCCCTAATCCGGGCTGCGTGGCGCCGTGCCCAGAATCTGTGCACGCACACGGCGCAGGAGAAGACAAGAAGTCTGCAAGAATCCGAGGCGTCCTCAGAGCGGCTGCAATCCCACATCTGCTTGCTCAGCACTTAGGAATTCTGTCATCAAAACCCCGTCTGAGGCTCCCTGAGTAAGCAGCAGCCCAGATTGAGGGGAGGGAAGGGTGTTTTAGCTTATGACAAAGTTTCTGCATTCATCAACCACAAGGGAGCTCTTTAAGGAACTGCTGAAAAGTAAAATGCCACATGGCCATTTACCGAAGCCAAGAGAAAAAATGCAGATTCTTTTCTTGCGAGTGAAGAATGCAGCAACTTGAGAACCTGACGTCAGGTGTAAGGGAGGGGGAAGGGGAAGAAGAAGAGAAAAGACCTGAAGACATTCCTGCTCTCCTCCCTCCTCCTGCAGCAGGTAGAGAATAACACGTGCACAGGGCTGACCTGTCCATCCTGAGGTGGTGGAGCCCACAGAAAAGCTCCTACAAACATCACCTTGCAGAAAATGTAATAATTCTAACTGGTATCGGTGCCTTTTCTTTGTTATCCATGGTGCTTTTTAGCCACTATCCCCTATCATATTTGCTAGTGAACTTTTGCTGACCAAAAGAGCCACCAAAAGAGGAAGGGCTTTAAGTGCAGCCATGGATATTGCAGCCAGGTGTGCTCAATGCCATCTCTAATTATCTCTGCACAAGCCACCCGTGACGTGGGTGACCGATGTCACAGAATTTTCCTCAGGTAACACACAGGGCACCGATGCAAGCCAATACCTTCCGAGTTGTTTTTAATACAGAGCATATCTGCGCAAATCCTTCCTGGGGAACCTTCTCCTGATCACACGAACGACAAGCAGTTCTCCAAATAGCGAAGATCTTCAGAAATATCCATGTCAGTTGATCAGTGACTCACCGGGAGGAACAGGGACTCACCGGGAGGAACAGGGACCCAGCCACCTACCATCCCTTCGAAAGGGGCGCGTGTGACACCACCGTGTGACAGACAAATGAATTTGAAGAGAAAACAGGCTGGGAAAGTGAGAGCAGAAGGAGAGGAAAACTCTGTCCAGTCCGTTATCTCATTTTAGGGATTTTAATATGCCTTTTCCAACACTTGCCATCGCACCCCAGCCCTGATTCTCATTCTGGTGACCAAGGTGGCAGCGCTCGTGCTACCGGCTGGAGCAAACGCTCCCGACTGAGTGAGGCTGGGAACTGCCATCAGCCAGGCAAGGGGGGCTGGAAAACCCAAAAGGAAGAGCTGGAGGAAGGGAACAGATGGGAGAAGGGAAACCACATAAACATGCAAAGAGAGTGCAGTAGGTTCACTGCTGCCAAATGATCGTTTATCATTTATTTATTCATTTGAAGCCCAAACTTGGCGACAGATCCGCAATTCCATGCCACGATCAAAGCCCTTAAAATGAAATGTGCTGAAATACGACTAATTAACCGCCCTCCTCTGAGTGCTTGCTAGACTGCCTTATGCTCAGGGCAGGGCAGGGCCTTGCTCTACTGGTCCTGTCTCGCACAGGGATCCAGGACAAGCAGGAAGACAAAACCCCGGGCACAAAGGTGAGCAGAAAACCCCTCCCAAGAAAGCAGAGCCTTCACGGACATGCAGCATCTTTCCCAGTGCTCCCAAACACACTTGAACCCAAGCAGAGTTTGCAGCAGCCGCTCTGCCACGGTAAGGTGCTTTCATGAATCAGAGCCGGGAGCTGCCAGGAAATCCAAATTCCTCTCCTCCAGGAAAAGTCCTGCAAGCACCTCCCCGTGCAGCGCAACCGGGGCTCAGGCCATGGCCCAGCTCCAGGCTTGCTCATTAAGCAGGACGAGCCAAGAGATCAAATCAATTTTTATGTTCCAGCTGAAATACTTCACCAGCGTAATGCCTGGCTGACTGGCGGTGCCATTTGATCCTAACCACAGGTCTAAGCCACCAGGCAAGAAGCAGGAACAAAACACTTATAATGATGCACCAGACTTACATTGGGAAATAGCAGGGCTTACAGGACAGCTCCCTCGCTGCTCACCGGCTGATAGCAGCCACAGGGCTCTTCACAAGCACCACCTGAAAGGTGCCCAAAGTGAGCCGAAGGCTTGCTCCAGGAGCACCCCAGGCACAGGGACCAAGCAGTTTGTGTCCATTAAACTCGGCAGCATCAGACTCCCACAGGGGGGAAACTGAGGCACAGGAAGTCTAAGGGATTAGTCTGGGGTCACAGTGGAAGCCAAGACCCAGAGATCTGTTCCTTCAGCATCCAAAGCCCATAAAAACTGTCCAACCACTGCAGCGCTCCTCCCAACAAGCCCAGCTGCACCACGCAGCAGGATGGCCCAGAGCACTGCAGGATGCCCCAGGACAACCTTGGCTTTAGCCTCGTGAGGGCTCTCTCCTCTCCTGCGCGCAGCACCGAGCACACTGGCAACATCCCCGAGCAGCAACACCGTGGCTGCCTATCTGTGGAGGTAAATGGGTGAATACTGTCACCTGTAACAAATGCAGAAGCTAAAAGGTTTCTGGCACAGAGGGAGATTAATGCTCTGAGCTCCCAGAAAAGCCAAAGGGAACAGGGTGTGCTCCAGCAAAGCACGAGGAGCCCCGTGCAGCCCGTCCAGCAGCAGGGGAAGGCTGGTGCTAACGCTCGCTCTGTCTCCCAGGCACAGAGAGCAGTTCAGCCACTGCTTCATTATGCTAACAAGATGGCAGCTGCATCTAATTATTAATTCATTTGAAGGTATGTTTAGAAGCAACCAACTTGAAAGCAGCCTACTGCTGCTTGCAACATGCTGTGAAGAGCAGAAACGTTCGTGTGTTACCTGTTGGCTTCCTTTCTGCAGCCCTGGCCATGACCCTAGCTCTGGGGCAGGCAGGGAGGCAAAGCCCTGCGTTTGGCTGCCCTGAAGGGGTTTTTCATGCTGCTGGAGCTTCTTGCTGCTGCAGCAGCTCTGTCCCTGCCAGCCCCAGCCCATCATCACCACAGGACAAGACTTCTCCAGACAGCACAGGTCAGCAAAGCCCTCCCTGCTCAGCCATCCCTCCCCACCCTGGTAGCACACCACCAGCTCTCCAGGGACCCTTCCTGAATCCAGCTCTGCGCTCCCTGTGGCTGCGGCATCACCAGGGGTCACAGCCCATCAGCCTTGCAGCCTAATCCGGACTCCAGGGGGGCTGATCAGAGGGAGCAGACGTGCTCGGGCAGGGGAAGCAGCACGTAAACGCCGCAGCGCTTCCTTGCCAGCACGGCTCCCACCAGGAGTGGGAAAACTGCGACAGCAGAAGGAGACCCACAGCCCCGAGGAAGGGAAGTCTGGGTGGGTCCTACTAGGGTTGCTTAATCACGGTTTGCATCAGTGATGAGCTCCTGGTTCTGGAATCCCAAAACGATGAAAGTGCATTAAGTAAAATTTGGTTTACATGCAGCCTTGCGAAGAGGCAAGGTACTGAAGGTACTGCCTCTGTTCGGCGGGTGGCAAACCTGAGGTTTCTGGAGATTTAAAGACTGAAAATTAGAGGAAGTCAAACAAAGAATAATCCCCCAAATCCTATCCCCCTCTTTTCTCTAAGCAGACAGCACAGCTGCCTACACGTTCCCACACTCCTCCAGCTTCTACAACAGAACCTAAATCGGTATTTCACGTGGGAGGCGGATGGGGGATTCCCACACAGCCGGGCTTTTGTGCCACCTCCCAGCAGCCAGCAAATCGAACACTAAAGCCACAGCCCGGGGGTGAACCTGAGTCCCGAGGGATCTGCAATCTGGAGCTGACAGCTCCTTGGAGCTGGTGGGAGCAGAAGACCTGCCACCGCTTTGCACTGCCCACAGCCCCATTCAGCACGTGCCAAGCGGTGATAGCGTGTTTAAATAACCTCTTCAAATAAGCTATTAAACACGGCTGTACCTGATTAAATCCTCCTGGGCAACACAAAAGCAGCAGAACAACAAAGACCTTTGCCATAGGAAAATGCCTGGTGGCACAAGGCAGGGACTTTCAATACCCTATTTGTAGACTGTCATGCTACAGTGAACCTAAGCAAAAAAATCTCACTTTTCAGCTTCTGATTTTCCAGTTTCTAATCAAAATACAATCATTCTAATTGCCTTTCTCCCCGAATCATCACTGCCTCCCCTTGCAGCCCCTTTATACCTGTGCTGAGAGGGAAAGAGAGCTCAGGGATGTCCACACATCCTACACCAGCCCAACTCGGTCACCACAGATCCTCATGGGAACACACTGACCTTATTGTAAGCTTATAATTAACGAATTATACAGACCTCCTAATGATTTGGACTTGCTTTGAGGAAGGCACTGCAGGCTGGGATGTCAGTGCAGGCCAGCTGCCTCGTACCACCCACGCAGCAGAGCCCAGCCCTCCGTGGCATCCTCCCTTTTGTGCCTGCACCTCCTTGAGTACAGCCACCACGATGCAAGAGCACTCCCTGCTCATAGCCAGAGCTAAGGACATGCTGCAAAGCTCCATGGCTCGGAGATGAAAGCCTCCCTGCCACTGCTGCGGGTGGAGGCAACTCTGGAGGCCACACTGAAGAGAGGAGCTGCACAGCCGTCACCAAGGCGCTCTGACGGTGCTCAAAGGCAGCCAAAATGCTGTCATAGGTGTTCATCTGTTGACTTTGCGACTTTAAAAGAGGCCTTTAATGGCAGCATCTACAGAGGTGTAAAGTCACAGACCATCATCCACACACACCTGGAAGCAGACCCTTAACAATGTGCAGGTTGGTCCTGCCTGAAGACTTCCAGCTAGGGTTCCCTGGCTACATAAACCAGCTTGAGAGCCCAAAGCAGCTGCTAGAAACCCATTTACTCTTAAAATGACTCAATTTTTTAAAAATCATTTTTAAAAAACATTAAAAGAGCAAACCACCACCCTTTTCTAAACATGGAGCTATTCTGCTGCTTACATCTTTCTGTTTTCAGCCACTTTGGGCAAAAATCACAACCCTGAGTAATTGCCCCACATCTCCAAGGATGTCCCATCCTCCAGCATATTCTCTGTCGATACGAAAAACAAGCAATTAGTGGACTAACATACAAACCTTGGAAATGTTTCCAGAGCAGGGTTCGATAAAGAAGGGATCTAATTTGACAGATACAGCCAAAGCTGAAACAACACAGACCTTAACTATTCACTGTGATTTTAATCAAAATGTGTAGTACGCCTGAAGTTCACTCTAATTTAACCAATGCCTGACATATATGGGGCAATTAAAGTGCAATCTTCCCTTAAATAAGTTATTTAGCATTGGGGAAAACTCTCAGCTGTCTTTGACAGATGAACTTTATTTACCTTTCATCTGATTTTTCACAATTCTCTCTTCACAGCTTCTGTTAATTAGCAACACTTTATGTTTGATTTATTTCTATCCGTTTCCATTCTTAGGATTAGGTGAACACAGAAATTTCCAGGAACAAAGCAGAATCAAAACCACGTAAAGCATGTACAGTCAGCACATGGAGCCCTGCTCTGCCCAGCACATTTTCTCCAGGCACCAAATTACGCCTGCTGAGCTCTTCATCAGAGTAAGACCTTGGACAAGACGGCATTAAGGCAGCAAACCCAAATTTGCCATGAAAGGCCTTTCTTAGTTCAATCTGTGGAATTAATGACTATGTACTCCATTTTCAAAATCATCACAGACTCAGATGAAGTTTAATGTAGTTACTTCTCAAGGACGCTACATGGTCCATGTTACCACAGCATCCCAAAGCGTCAGTCTCCAGTTATGGAAGTAAAAAGTGCTTTCACAGATGGACAGTGAGGTACATAGGCTCCATGTGAACTTAACAGGTCCTAATCTAACTCATCTGAAGTCCTTGAACACATGCCTGTGGGAAAGCACAAGCTTTGTCTACTCAAGGCAAGAAATATTCATTTTTATTTATTTTTTTTAACTATATTTTTAACTGGAATCCCTGGTGGAAAATCTGGGCCATATTCAACCGAAATCTTTAGAGATAACAGGTCTGCACCAAAATCCAGCCTAGTCAACGGCAGACCCATGCATTCACCAGAACAGATTTGGTTTAGACCCTCAAAAAACAAAAACAAGCAAACAAACAAAAGCAATAACAACCCTCAAACCTAAAACCTAGCAGGATATGAAATAGCTTTATTGCATTCCATGTTTTATTTTCAACAAAGATGGTCACAAAACAGTTCTTAAAATACTGCAACCCTCAAAAACAAGTTTAGGGGACTAGCAAGGAGTGAAGAAGGCCTCATCTCTCAGCAGAGGTTTGAAATATTTTTTCCCTCTATTCCACATACTTAGTTATCAGAAAAGTTATTAAGATTAATTTATTTTCAAACATTTATTTTTCTCCCTTTTTTCCTACCTTCCCTTCCCTATCTCTCTGCATCAACTGAAAACAGAAGGAAAAAAATAAAATTTTAAAAAGGCTTTCATCATTTAAAGCTTGTACATCTCTTTTCACCCAGAAATACCAACAACCCCTGCACCGAGGACAACTTTATTTCTATACCCAGCTTTACAGAAAGTGAAATAGGATCACAGGAAGGTGAGAGGAAAGCTGCTTCCACATTTCCCAGTAGAGCAGTAGGAGAACCAGGAGAGAAAACTACCTTAAGTTCTGACCCCATGTTCTGGTTTATCATATAAAATACCAGAATCTGCAAGATAGTCATTCACTTTTTTTTTTTTTTTTTTGATAGTTTCTGCTTAAATTCAATCTTGGCACAAAGTCAGTCTGCTAACTTTAGTTACTGACTTTCAGATGTTACGGTCCATTTGCAGAGAGCATCTGGTATTTAGCTCTGCAGGGACATGACAGCCAGGGAGTGCTGGCGATTGACCCTTCTGAGCAAAATTAAATTGGCAGAGAGGTGCGCGTCCGATTGATGCTCAGGGGTTGTACTACCCACAGGAGGCAGATGACAGAGCACCTGCCTGGTGTGCTCATCTGTGTGAAGGAGAAAACTAAAATGGGCTGGTTAATGAAATTAGTGGTCGGCCCAAATCACACTCCTACACATGCTGCTTACACTGAGACAGAGTTGGACTGGGCTTCAGATGATCCTCTTGAGCATCTCTCCGTTTGGGATCAGTGGGATCGGGTCCATTCAGGTGCCCCTGCACGTAGAGGAAGTGATTCAAAAAGGAAGAGCCCCAAGGCAGCAAGCTGCAGAGAAATCTGGAGTCAGGAATAAACACTGGGTCTGGTGGTTTTGTCCACTTACACGTGTTTTGAGGCAAACTCCCTAGCTGGAGGTTTCCATGTGTGCCCTGGGTTGGACAGGATCTCAGGAAGCCCTGAAGTCCATCTGAGGTCCAGCTAACAACCAAAGGCTGGAGGATCTGCCAGCCTCCACCTCTACCACATTACAATTGTGCCTTCTACAGCAGTTCCCACGTGGGTTTTGGATTTGGGGGCACAGGATGTGTTTTCTGGGAGCCCTTTGGGATGGGATAGCTGTTGTCCTGAGGGTCAGCAGTTGCAAGAAAAGCATTTAAAGAGCCCACTGTCCCCCTGCGCTTTTTACATTTAACATTGGCCCAAACCAATCAAATCCTGCATACAATGCCTGCTCAACGTGAGCTCTCTGGGAAGAGGTGCTCTAAACTCCTGGCACATCTACACCCCAGTCAG
Source organism: Heteronetta atricapilla (assembly GCA_011075105.1). Lineage (NCBI taxonomy): Eukaryota > Metazoa > Chordata > Aves > Anseriformes > Anatidae > Heteronetta > Heteronetta atricapilla. The sequence goes on along the minus strand of CM021747.1, from coordinate 2,239,008 downwards.
AGTTTCTGAGAACATCCTCTCCTCCACAGAAGATGTTTGAGTTATTCCACTCTTTTTACCTTCAGGTCATCCTGCCACACTGTTGTAAGAAAACAATAATCCACCTTGTTCAAAGACCCTTGCTACTGCTTGGATCCATCCATAACTCCTGGTGCCCAAGTGGGCATCAGAAAAAAATATATATATCCACAACTCCTCTGCATCTCACAACACTAAAAACAATGACGGTTTGAAATGGAGATCATCCTTCTGCCCCTAAAAGGGGGGTCACTTGCACCCAGCACTGCAGTCACCTGATATTTAGAGGAGCAGAACCGTTATTCACTACTAGAATCAAAAAAAAAAAAAAAATCCAGAATATTTCACAACCTGCAGACAAAGTCAAACTGCTCAAGGCTTGAAATCACATAGAATCAGCCTCAACTGCAGAATTTAAAAGCTTTGGCAGCACCAGCTATGGTGAGACACCAGGCCTGGCATTAGCTCTTGTCCTCTTGGCCCAAGAGCCTTACCAAACAAGCTTGGGGTGCTAAAGTTAAAGAATCCCTTTGGAGGTTTTGGTGGCAGCATACCAACAGACAATTTTGGGTTTTAATGCTTTAGGATTCAAATTTTCTAGCTTTTCTTTCCAACGTCGAGAGCTAAAATGTCCCAAATAGAGAGGAAGTGAGTTATGATTCTCTCAAGCACATAATTCCAGGAACTGGGCTTTCAGAGGAAAGCATCCAAATGCACAAAATCTACTCAGATAACAGAAGATGGCCCTTGGTAAAATCCTCAAAGCTTGCAGCATTTAAATTTTGCTAGGATATTGCTAGCCACGTACAAACATGTACTAAGTACAGTTGTTGCACGCAGTAATAATGTTAATTCAACCAAATTAAAATAGCAGCCAAATTCTTTGTTTCTCCCCCTACCCTTTCCAAAGGCACACAAAGATGGGGAGACTGAAAAAGCAATAATGTTGATGGTTTATGCCTTGATCTGAAGGCTTATGGCACCAATAAATCAATACATAAATATGCTAACAGGATTTCTTGATAAAAAATTCATTCTATCCTCTGATAGTGTGGACTCACTCGGCTGCTTTATTCATGAGTGTGCCTGCCTGCCCAGTGCTGTGAAAGCCTCATTCACTGTCAAAAATTACAGGCAGGCCAAGGGACTCTACCCACTTATTTTTACTAATCTCTTTGAGATTTGGACTTTAATGATGAATGTAAACTAGGTCTAAGCAACTCCTATTGGAAACAGGCAACGAGTGTTCATGCTAAGGAAGGTCAGACCTATGGTGGAGTACCCAAGATAAAGCACTGCTCCAGCAATCATGCAACCAACTACCCTGTGAACCACTCTGGGCGGTCACAGCACAGAACTTGTCAGGAACATGCATTTTATGTGTGTGAGCATCTTCTTCGTGGTCACACAGCAAGCTAGCAGCACGACAATGAACAGAGCCCAGAATGCCTGGAGTTGTACCCAGTCACCCAAATGCAGCTCACGGGCTACTTGCCACCTCCAAACCCTGCAGCCCCCTTTTGGCCGTGGGTCCTCAGCTGTGACAGCAGACCCAGACCCATCGCCATGGTCAGCCCAGCACCATCGTGGGGAATCTGCACCAAGCCAGACCCATTTATCTCAAAGCCCTCAAAAGCAAAGCCTAGCAAATAATAAACCTTCCCTACCTGCACCCAATATTCTCTAAGTTTAAATGCCAAATTCTTGGTAAAAAAAAAAACAAAATCAAATAGTTTCACCTACATGTGACTCAAACAGAAATGCTGATGGGCGGTCAATTCTTCCAGCAAAACTTCAGAGTAATCTATTATTAAAACTAGCACCTCAGAAGCCTCACATCATTGTCTTCAAGTCTCTCTTCTCCGAGCACACAGCCAAGTCCTGCTTTCTGGGAAGGAGGAGACCTTGTGTCACCAGGTGCCCACAGAAGGAGAGCACAGAGGCTGCTGGAGCTGGGTTGTGGAGAGTTTGAGGAGCGGCTGCTCCTTGAAAAACAGGCACTGCTTTTGAGTTGGGGATTCTTGGAAAGCAAAAGTACTTGGTATGTCACTCGTTGCTTGAAAAGACTCATGCATAAGTAAAGTTACTCTCAGAATGAATCCAGGGTTCCCTTGAAGCTTTTTCTTCTGCTGAGAAACCAACCATCAAGGCTTCAGGTACCTTCTATCTTTCATCAGATAGCCAGGTTTGACCCCAAAAGCACTCTTCAAGTCACAAGGAGGGCAAGAATGCACACAATTATGCATGCAGACACGAGACACATGTTCAGAGTCTAGTTGCTCAAGGATACGTGCGATATTTACATAAAGATACATTCAGACCACAATATGAATTTTGTTGGTGTGGTGAGTCAATGCAGAATAAACTTTCCCTCCCATTCAGCAGCCCCCGTGGCCTGTACCCCTAAGTCAGCAGGACAGAGCCAGTCACGGACTGATTCCCAGAACACTTAACAAAGAAACCAATACTCAATCATTTTCTGACAATGACCATGGGAAATTGTGGATCAATGCCCAAAATCACTGCACATAGTGGCAGTCATCAGAATTATGCACAGGCTTGCCTGTCATCTTAAGTGTAGATCTAGAGTCTTCCTGAAATAAAAGCCTATATACTTCAGGCACTGATTTTCCCTCCAAACATCGCAGGCAAAACCTTCCCAAGAAATTTTCAATACCAGAAAACTGTTTAAGTGAATTAAATTATTGATTCTATTGCATAAAATACGAACAATAGACTATTGTACATGTGCATTCCTCAGCAGAGAATTGGGTTTGTGCAGAGCATGGATCTATTTGGGTCAGGGCACCTTCTCATTTTGTCTTCTAATGAGAATACCTTTAGCTGTACAGCTTCTCCTCTAGTATATTGTAAGCAAAAAAATATACTTGAAGATCTCTCTACAGCCCACAGAAAGAGCTAGAGCTGAGAGTTTGGCCACACAAACTTCAAAACACAGCAAAATCTCAAAGTCCAGCAGTTCTTTGTTAATGCAAACCCTACTGCTCAGGGCAGGAGTCCAAAACTGTTTTATCACCACCTTTTTCCTGCTTCAGACAAAAAAAAGTGGTAGCTGGTCAAGATCCTTTCTGCTCCACCTAAAGATGTTTCACAAGGTTTTATGCAGACTTTGTAAAAAGGGAAGGATTGTCTGCTAAAGAAAGAATACATATTTTTTCTAAACCATGAGACTTGACAGATTGTTCCATATTTGAATGAAAACTGTGATATTCCAAATCTTAAGTGTGAAATTATTTACTATGGTATAAATTCATTAAATCTGCAGAAAATTATGAAACCAGCCCAAAGCTGTTCTCCGTATTCCAACAGTGTTCACTGGGAGGGGCACCCATGGGCCAACCAACCAAAGATTTTGCCACAGACCATGCTCATAAACAAACCAACCCTAAAACAAGCACATACCCAGCTTTTTGGTCATGTTGATCAGCAGATGACTTATTAAAAGCTAGCTGAGTTCAAATGCTTACACCTGTCCTGCTGGGGAACACCTTGTCAAGAAAGCTGGAAATATCCTTTTATTTTTTTTGGTCTTGGCTTCCTCCCATGCTGCATAGAGCAGCTGTGCAAGCCTGCTCTCCGCCAGAAGGTCTCGCCACACTTTAGTTTGTCCCAGTAATTACTCCCTGGTCCTGCAAGGAGCTGACCGTCCTCTGGCCAGCGAGCTCAACGCCTGGCTACGGCACCACAAGCCCTGCACAGCATAATTGCTCCAAATTTACCTGTTTCTCTGTTAGGAAACAAATAAGCATATGCTTTTAATCCAGCTAAATCGTAACCGATTTAATCCAGCGAAATGGCAGCATAACAGCCAGTTCAATGGGCCATACCCTGAGCTCCTGCAAACCCACGCAGACACTCATTTCACCAGGACTTTTCATTTTGGACACCAGGTAAGGCAGATGTAGTTTCTCTTGTTTCATGAGCATGTTGCTTTCCACGCTTACTGGGCAATTTCCTCCTGAAAGAGAGCTGCCGAGTGTTTGGCACAAGAGTGTTGTTGGAAAAAGCATCTGGATGAAAATCCCACTTGAAAATCCCTATAGCCCTGGGAATGTTATCTGCTGGAGGGGAAAGGAGGAGGGAGGCTGGCACCTCTCAATTGAAGCAAGGCAAAGGAGAAAAATGGCACCTTCTGCCAAAGAGCAGCTTCAGCCTGCACCTTGGTGCAGCACTCTCACAAGGTCTGCCAACAGGTTGCCCAGAGCATCTCTGCCCCAACAGGCTGTTCCCTTCCTCGCTATCATGGACACAACACAGGAAACAGCCCCCAAACCACCATCTGTGCAGTTTTCTATGCCCAGCACCTCCAACCTCTCTTGCACCCGCACACCGATAATCCCGCTCATCCCACTGCCAAGCTGCCTGGAGACAACACCGTGACCCCAGGACACCAACACTGGACCCGTTACTGCAGCCTGGCTTGGGGCCACTTCTGTTCATCTCCTGTGCTTCAAAGTATGTTGTCTGCAGGTCAAAGAACAAAGACTTTCTCCTGAAGCCCAGGCACATCCAGCCTCTTCTGCAGTAGCACCTAACTGCAGATATTTTGGCTTCCCATAGGGTCTACATGAGCAAAAAAAGTCCCTGCCTTTTTTTTTTTTTTTAATTTTAAAGAAGTGTTCTGTTATTCTCTTCCACTTCAACCACAGATGTAGCAGTCATGGCATAAACAGGCTGGCATGCTTCTGAAAGCACCCAGCTGCCTTTATTTCCCTTTGTAGGAAACCAATTGTTGGGCATGTAAGGGAGCTGCTTGTACCCTCGCTGCTGTAATGTTGTCAAGCTGCAAGTGAATTTCTTCAGCTGGAGTTTTCACTTCTTGGCAAGCACAGATGATTAAGCTGTTGTTTGGAGAGATTTTCATTTCTTTTCAGAGAGCAATTGCTCCGTTGAAAAGGCTCTTTAAGTTTGTATGATGTATGTCACTCTCCTGCTCTGTACGTTAAACGTCTCCCATTAAAGCCTGGGGGTGGCTGCCCCACTGTCGTTTGGAACATATCTTCATTAAAGAAAATGCAGAAAATTCAGTGAGGCACTTAAACCCTGTCTCAACTTCACACATTTGTTCAAGTGGTTTTCTGAGCAGGGTAATCTGCTGAATCAGGGCTGAAACATCCAATCCTTTTAGCCTTAGAGAGAACTTCCATGTGGCACGGGGTCAGACAGTCTGTTTTTCCAGACAGATGGAGACGCAGGCACGGTCAGAGAAATGCATCAAACCTGTCTTGGCATCTAGACATTTCAAAGCCATTTTAGCCTTAGACATTCTCCCCATTTTCTATTACAACAACTTTGGATTTAAACAAAACTTTCCGGATGAGGAAGCACACAAAGCATGCCATACAGTAATACTGCATCTCTAAAAGATCTGGGACTTCGGCCCTTTGGCAAACAGGCCCTAGAGCCCTCCAAAATCCAGTAGGAGGGGGAGGAAAGCAGGAATAAATGGATATCAGCCCAGGCAGAACTTAGAGCAGGAGAAGTCTGTTGTACAGACAGGTCATCATCCCCCAATGACCCACCAGGTGTGCAGATTCCTCCATCTACCACAGAGGTTTGTCTCAGGAGCCAGCAGAGAAAATCAACTGAGCAGGTAAAGGTTGTGCTGCTCATTCTGTGCTCTCCACGGGATTTTCAGCTGAGCTACAAGCCTGCTGATGAACACACCAATTTATTGTACTCCTATATATCACACACATCCAACTAGGTCTCATTAGTAATAAACATGCTACCCCAAAACCTGGTGTTGGATCTTGCTATGGGGGAAATGCAAGGGAGAAACCCAATCCACCTTCTGCTCAAGAGGAAGATGCTCAGGATGGTTTGGACGTGGAGTTCCATGGAGGGTTTTAAGACATTAAGAAGTTTAGCTATTTTCACGTTGCTGTTAGGTTTCTGCTTGGCAGCAGGACACAAACAGCAGGTGGTTCTGTTTATAAAAGAATTTCTGAAATCTAGGAAAGATGCTGAGGACTATGTGACTGTCGCAATCAAATGATGATAACTACCTAAATGAATGAACATTGACCTAAAAGATTCATTTTCCTACACAATAACAATCCTCCCCACTACTCAAACCAAACATATATTGCAACAACACAATGAGGATGGAACAGGCTTAAATCAAGCAGGAAGCATGGCTGAAATCCACACCTCCATAACCAGTGAGAAGGTCTACACACCGACCCATCCAAGACCCCAGAAGAGGTATAAATGGGGCATGGACAATGCCCTGACCACCTGCAGGCTCTCTCCATCACGATGAGTTTCACATGTAGCAAAGCTGCAGCCAGAAATTCCAGCGTGGTTTTGTGCCTGAATTAAAGGCTTAGCTGCTCTGTTCTGTGCTTTTCTTGCAAGGGCTGGGTCATTCCTACGTAGGTTCCCACCTCCAGCAGACTTCCAGTACCAGTTCTGAACAAGAATTGATCCACAGCCCCTGTGGAACAGTAGGGAACAAGGAAGGCTTTCTCCCTTCTTCTTTCCCAGCTATTTTACTATCTCACCAATCCTGCGCTTGGAGCTGCTGGCAGACTGTTGGCTCCCTGCTCTTCATCCTGCCATTGCTGCCAAATTCTCCTGCCAGTGATTGGTCATACCGAAACACCAGAAATCAACACTTCCCGCACAGCAGCAGTGAGAGGCTGGGAGTTATCCATCACCCTCATGTGCACACGGAAAATGCCTGATTCTTATTAGCAGATTACAGTCATCCTAACTGAATAGTAAATACAATTTAACACTAACAACATTAGGGGATTTTCCCTTCTCTATGAAACTGCGGGGAGCAAAAGAGCATGAGCACATCCACACAGCACCTAAGCCTGGCACAGGAGCTCAGCTCCCACGTCCATGGAGTGCTCGACTCCAGCACGTGTTACATGTGCACTGCCAGCTCTGCCACCACTGCTTGGACCAGGGCATCTCCCTCGGCTCTCAGCACATTTCCCAGAGCAACTTCACACTGATGGTAAAAGTTTAGCATTGTTGAACACCAAGTCCCAGGGGCGATCTGTCCCCTAGACAGTGCTAAGGGGAGTTTTACACTATATACATCTGTACTCCCGGCACTCAAATTCCAGCTTTCAGGCAAATGCTGTGCTCACACAGCATTTCAGCTCATGCAACACATTTCAGAAAGCCAAAGTGAAGGCAGAGCATCCTTTTTTAATGCTGCACTGTGGTCATGTTGCTGTGGTGCAGGTGTTAAAGCCACACTCTTTGGCTTTGGGGGCACTGCCCTTTCCAGCCCCAGATCCTGGCATCCCAAATTTAGGTGGAGCAGATCATGCCCCTCAGACACAAAACTGATTGCAGAATAAAAAAGAAACCTTATCAGAAATGTGCTGTATGATTCAGGATGGCAAAACAAAACCTTCCTTTATGTTTTCAGCAGGAAGAATAAGGATAAAGAAAGCATTTTAGCCATTATTTTTCCCCTTATCCTGGCTGACCATGCTTTTGCTGGCTAAACAGTTTTATCCCTTGATGCGTTAATTCAGAGCAAGGAGAACTGATGCACACACACAAAGCACGAGCACAGGAGGCTGAACCATCACAACCCCCCCCCAGCCAGCGCAGGCTGCCAGCCCCAGGACACACAAACAGCACCGTAAACAAAGCCTCATTTATCCTCACCCAGCTCAGTATCTAGCTGTTACAGATTTGTGCTTTGTAGACTGGCTGCAGGTCACTGCTAACAGCCTGCAGCACATCAGGCGATTTAGGAGAGAGGAGCAGTTTCAAAGCCACCTCCACCGAGTCCCACAGGGTTTGCGGTTGCACTTGCTGCTACACCAAAGTGGGCATGACAGTCACGCATTAGCAAAGGCAAGTGCATAGCCTCACAGGAAACCACAATCACGAGCGAATGGCCAGCAAAAAGCCACTTTTAGGCCTTAAATGACAGGTTTAAGAGGTGCCCGAAAGCACAGGGGCTCTCCAGGACAGGAAGAATTTCACAAGCAGGCAACAAGCCAAGAGAAACCTTAGCACCAAGTCTCCGAGGCGAGGGAATGCTGCTTTATGATATTGGGGTAAAATAGATTCCCTTCAGCCCCTACATTTCCAGCACGTCCACCACCCCTGGGTTGGGCTGGGATGGAACAATAATTACATCCTGACCTTCCCTTTCTGTATCTTTATAGGAATCAGGAAATTGAAACACACAAAAGAGAATGAAAAATACCAAGTGAATCATAAGCTATTCTAAATGCAGTGAGAGTATAGCTCTAGTTGGGATCCAATTTAGGGTAAACTTACATTTATTTGAACTGCTCATTCCTACTTACAAGCATATTAGGTTAGCCCCAGTCCACAGGCTTGAAATACCCACTGGACACTAATATTTGACAGTAGGAAATAGAAGAAACAGGAAAATCTCTTGCCATTAAGATCAAAAGAGAGTGGAGTACTCTTTGACATTTTTCCTTTCCTGCAAGGAGTCCCTATTTTGCAAGGCAAATTCCACCATGTATCTTTGAGCTCTTGCAGAGGAAAGATAAAAGGTGAAAGCCCAGCTCTTTGAAAGTCAACATCAAGACTTCTGCCAGCTTGATGTCTGACCCATCATTTTCTGTAGGAAAATGGGGACCACAAAGCTCCAAACGATGCTCCTCAATTCCTTGGAAGCTCACTCTTGCACCTCCACTGAGAAGGCACAACTGCACCCACAGAGGGGTACGTATGGGTAGCGTGACCAGGGGTGGCTGTGTAATGACCACAGAGCAGAGCTCAAAAACCTTCCAAAACTCCTGAGTATATAACAAAAAGCATTTAGCCCCAGCTAACCATGGCTATGGTACTATGTCTAGTGCAGCTATCTCATTTAGGGTTACCAGTGTCTCTCTCCCACCCAGTTACAGGCTCTGTAGAGTAATTGATGCTGTTACGTAGGGTAGTAAAGCAGCGTTCCACATGGGGGAGTTTGTAGGCAGGCACAGACTTCTCTGGGTTTTCTCACTTTGCAAAACAAGGTGAGGTTCCCGCAGTAAGCAGGATCAGCAGGAGAGTGTCTTATCATACAAGGTCCTTGCATGACAAAAGCTGAGAATCATTGCTATGGAGAGAAAACCAGGAGTTACACAATCATCTCTTTAAAAATTTTATACCTCCTAGAACAGCTTATGTTAGCAGTATGCAAGAAAAGAATCATGACCATTCACAAATGCTGAGCACAATCAAGATGATCCAAAATACCAGTATTTAATTAGAGAACTATGTGTGGAGGAAGGTCGGGACAGTTTTGCCTCAAGCAGAATCTTCTTGAGAGCTTCACCTGCCCTAGTTTTAAAGGGCTCGCATGCCAGGGGCACCATATTTTCTTTTGTTGACCATCTGTATTATTTTGTCCCACCTCCATACGTGTCCCCAGTACTTAGTCTCAGCTTTCTTTACCTTGTCCCTGCACCTTGGTTTGCCAACAACTCGGAGGCCATCACTGGAGGTGTTCTCCTCCCTCAGCAGTGCTAACACCGGACAGCTGTGCTTACAGCATGAGAACAAGTGCAGAGTGGTAATACTTAGCATATTAAAGAACTTTATGAGCACTAATTAATACATTTACATAACAGTCCCAAGAGAATCTGTTCACCAATTACTACTTATCATCACAATAACGGTGCTCTAGGGCACAAGTGAAGCAGACACGACAACCCCTGCTGTTTTACATCACTCCCAGCCCTAGTGTGATGCTCCAGGTGAACATTACTTACCATGGGAAGGGCCTGTCCTGAGCAGCAGAGCCACGCAAAGCCCCACGTCAGCACCACCAAAGTGGGATGCAGAATGGTGGCATCAGCCCGGTGCAGGGGCTGAGCTGCTCCACCTTGCTGAGAGGCACACTGCCTCTTGACTGCCGTGGGACTAAACCAGTCCCAGTTGCAGCAAAAAATAAAAACAGAAGGGGTTGCTACTCCAGAGCATCTTGTACTTGAAACAGCATTGCTGCCCACAGCAACTGGTGCTCTAGGTAGACTTTCCCTAATTTCCCAATCTGGAAGGTGCTCTGCCTGTAATTCAGGGATCTCTGATCTGTCTGCACTGGATTACACTGAAAAAATAAAAATAAAAATGTTCACAACACCAGACTGTGACATTTAGTCCTCTCACTGTGGGGAAAAAAATAATAATTTATTCTGTTTTAATGTATTTCCAGATCACGCTGGAAGCCTAGAATGCACTTCATTCACAAGAGAAAAGGTGCTTCCTTGTCTCCTGTCTTCAAGAAGCTTCTCTAAATCACCTTTTGCTCCTTGGACCTCTTCGAGTAGAAACAGGCCACAGCTGACAAACCTGCAGCTCACAGAAGTGCTTGTTTGGAGATATTGCTCCGATGCTACTGCACTGCTGATTCAAGAGGGAGTTTTCCCCAGCTTATTCTCAAAGCATTTCACCTGATTGATGATTCAGTCTTTTTGCTTCGAGCATAAATCACCTTCCAGATAAAGGCTTGCTAGAAGGCTTTCATTGGCCCCAATTAAAACAAAACTCCGTGGAAGTCTAAACAGTGGATCAGCAAGGAAAAATTGGGCTGAGATTTGTGAACTAGTATTCTCCCTGACCTCCTAATTCCTTGATTTATCACAGGAGAAGCAGCAAATATTCGTGAAGTAGATTACTTACTGCAAAGCCTTGCCTTTGATGGTATTTTTCTCTAAATCTGCATGAAGGCTGTATCTGTACCACCTGTGAAGTCATCTCAATCCTTTGGAAATGACTTAAATAGGCCTCGCAAAGAACCTCCCACTGGAACCTTTGGAAAGACAGGAGCCAAACCATCCAGCTCAAGCCCAAACTCCCTCTCTTTTGTGAGCAGTTTACACCAAACTCCTCAGCTTTGCCAACACAGACCTAGCAGGCTTATGTTTCTGTCTCAGAGCTGCTTTCAGGACAGAGCCAGCTCTGTCCCTTGGTTAAGTTACTGCTGAACTGGTGAAGCACATCTCACCCTGCGACCGACCCCTGCCATTGTGACTGCAAAGAAAAAAAAAAAAAAAACTAGCTGCTCTTAGTCCCCCACAGCAAAGGTCATAGCAGGAAAAGAGGAGCAATAGCAAAGCCCCATTGATGCAGGGCCATCAATCTATCGCTGTTTTGCAGAAGGAAATGAATGGCCCATTAAGGAAGCAGTCTGTAACCTCAACTTCCCCATAATGGGTCTCCGTCCTAGACTGCCTGGCATCGAAGGGATTTCAGCTCTAAGAATGGACCCCGTGCAGGGCCATCTGCTTTAACAGCAGGAAGGGAAAGGGTTTGCAAAGCAAGGCAACAAACCCACCCCAGCCAAGCAAGCCCAACCTGTGGCAGCGGTCACACAATGGCAGGGTAAAGGCTGAGCCTGAGGAGGATCTAGTCAGGTTTCTAGTTAGCAGATCAAGAAAAAACAGTTTTTTTTCCTTATTAATGTAGTCACAGTTTACACAGACCGCATCTTGCAGTCCCTCAGCCTTTTGCAAATCTTAAGCAACACATTGAAAGTAGGTTCACAGCTCAGCTGTGCCAAGGATTCAGCACATGGGGCATGCAGGTTTTCTTGAGGAGACCAGAGGCTGGGGCTAGCAGGAAAATTCACTTCATCACTGCAAAATTTGTCTGAATGTGAGAGGCAACATCTTATGATAATCCAGTATGGGTCCAGTAGGAACCCAGCTGACTCCAACAGCATTACTGACGAGCAGATGCAGGGTGGAGCAGTGCTGGCAGGACTGGTCTTTGCACTGCTGCTACCTCTGCATCCACAGATACCCGCCGTACCGGGCTGCAGTCATCGCTGCAGCAAGCTTTGGGCTTTTGTTTCACTTTTACATTTTACAAACCTAGAGTGGGCACAGAATAAACCAAGATAAAAGCCAAGCAGCCAGAAAACAGCAGATGACTGAAACTGTGAAAAAGTTAAGGACTGTACAAAGTGGATCTTCTCTCCACCCACACCTTTTCTTGGCTGCTAACCTGCAAAAGCACAGCCAGCTCTTCAGCAAGCAAAGCAGCACAGGACAGGGTGACAGCGTGCAGGGGAGGGCCAAGGAAGGGGGCAGAGCTGGCTGCTGGTGTCGGCTGTGTGCAGCCTGCCAAGTGGTCCAGTAACACTGCACACACTGCTCATCCTCCACCCTGCAAGACCACCCAGAGATCTTCGTGTCTACGGAGATGCGAACCCACCATTACAACCTAACCCGGGGTCCAAGGCAAGACCTGGCATTGTACAACAAATACGTACTGCATCTCATCCAGGCATCTGCTTCCAATTAGATTAATGGACATCTAAAATGATACTACAATAATTTTCAAAGCAACCCCCAAAATCAATATCCCAATACTAAGCTCTGTTTTTTTTTTTTTTTTTTTTTTTTTTTTTTTTTTTTGGCGTATGGTACAAAAGGCAGTTTGGGAGAAGATGATCTAATACACCACATATTGATTAATCAATTCCAACCAGGATGCTAATGGGTTTTTCTTACAACAGTTGGCAGTAGAAGGAAGCAGCGGGATTGTTGAATGAGAGTAGGAGAAACTGGTTGTGTGATGAAGTTTCAGGGCAAGGGGAGGGCATGCAATGGGGAAATGAGCCCTTCTTGAGATCACTCTAAGGCAAAGACTTGGAAGAAGTGGAGGAACTGAGCAACAAATGGTAAAGGTAATAAATAAGATATATTGGCTTCAAACACAGCAGAATTGTATTTTGCAATTTACTGTGGTTGATATTAATAATACTCTCCTGTTGCTACAGAAACCTTCACAGGAAGGTCTGCAAACGAGCCCAGCATGGGTCCAGAGTCTATAATGAAGTAGACCGAATATTTTGTCATCCTAACGGCCACTGAAATGATCTATTAATGCCTACTCTAGTTATTTTTCCACATTATCAGTTCTGTCTAAGACAGGGTGGGGTAACTGATCATCCACACATAGCTCTCTCACTGTCTGTCCCAGACCGTCAACAGAAAGCAGCAGCTGCTGTAGGCATACATCGCTAAATCATCATCAGTGCTAAAGGATCATCATTCCTAAAGTGAGTTAGAAAGTGCTCTCTCCTTCATGTCCCTGGACTTGACAAAGTCCTTTACTACTACAGAAAACGTGAGTACAAACCAGACAGGCCATTCCCCAGACCTGCTACACCCACTGTGGAAATATTGGAAATATGGGAAGATCCAAGTAAAGCATGAAGCTGAGGCCAACAGGTCTGCGACAGGCACACAGGCCCCTGCTGACTCCCAGAGAGAGGCTGGGTGCACTTCACAAGAAAATAGGATACAGTCGCTGGAAACCAGCTGGAGGGCTCTGTTCCCAGCCTGTGTAAATCACCTCCTGGCCCACAAAGAAGGCAAGGACTAGGAGCTTGCCTCAGTACAGGACAGCTCAAAAGCATAAGTATAAATTACAGGCACAAGCGACAGCATTACAATACCAGAAGTACAAAGTCATTCAGTTGTTGTGAAACGTGTGGGGTTAGTCCACTTTTTTAAAGAAGGAGAGCAATAGAACTGACCAAGAGGTTTTGACCTTGAGTGATTGCAACAGTCGTGGTTCCGGCTGACTGGAGGTGGAGGCAGCAGAGGCCCTACCGACACAATTCAGCCTGGCATATCTTCTCTTTAGCCAGGATTGTGCCAGGCATGAAGGTGATGGACAGGGCTTTGTAAAATTGTACTGATATTGCCAAAATTAGTACTGAATCTCTATGCAAAAATCTGTTCTCTGTTCGTTGCTGCAGATTACAATGCCTATCACAAAGGCTAGACCCAAGCGAGAGAAGAAACAAACCATCAGGTGCTAATCAATACGGAAAAAAAAGGCAAAACTGACTTCTTTTTCCTGCAAACCATTCTCAAACTAGTACAAGTCGTACCAGCACCCCCAGAGTCCTACAGCCCCATCAGCAGACTCACGTTGTAGAGGATGTCAGTCCATCCCTCCATGGTGATGCACTGGAAGACGGTGAGCACAGCAAAGAGGATGTTGTCGAAGTTGGTGATGCCGTAGTTGGGCCCTTGCCAGTACTCCCTGCAGGTGGTCCCAGTCTCGCACTGCCTGGCAGGGGGCTCCTCTCCGCAAGGGAAATCTCCCACCTCGTCACCTGCAGAGGAGAGCAGAGGGGAGAAAAAGTCACCGACCAAAGCCAGGCAGGCAGCTGGTGCTGCCGTGTCCTCCTTGTGCCATCCCACGAGACTGGTTGGTATTTCAGGCTTCCTTGTGCCACTCTGGGCATGTAAAAGATGTTACACTCATGTGAGCGTTTACACAGAGCCATGCTATAAGGGGGCAGTTTAACGGCAGGGCGGAGCAGAGCTAACCCCAAAGAGCCCACAATTTGCAATTAATTCTTCAGCCATGTCATACGTAGAATCACAGAACCACGATCATCTGGGTTAGAAAAAACTTTCAAGATCAGCTTGTCCAACCTGACCTACTGAGTTCCATCACTAAACCATGTCTGTTAGTGCCACAAATGAAAAACACCATGAAAAACAACAGGAAAACAAAAATAAAAACAAACAAAACAAAAAAATAAAAACAAACAAAACAAAAATAAATAAAAACAAACAAAACAAACACCACAGCACAGTAAAATAAAAACAAAGGCATGGGAACGGTGCATACAAAGAGACACTGAGACACCCACACAGCTTCATGCAGCATAGCTAAGTGCTAAATATTGGCACTACAACATTAAAACACAAGGGCAGGTTCTGCACTAGTGCTTTACATGAGAGCTGCTTGCGGAGAGCCCACAGCTGCATGGAAAGCCTCCGGCTGCATTACAAGGCAGCACCACCACAGCAGCCCCTGAGCTGGACCAGCAGCTCCAGCCCCACTGCAATCTTCATGTTTCTGCCCAAAGGGCAATGCTGGCAGAGAAAGCATCCTGCTACCAGCTTGCCTGCAGCAAGGGTCACTCCACTGAGCTTTGGTTCAAACCCAGGGAAAGCAAGGAAGAAAAAGTCTGTCTTGGTTAAGGACCTCCAGGGATGGCCAAAAGAGTGGCCCATGTCTTCCAGGGCCAGCTGTGAAGCATCACAGCCCTCCAGAGACATCGTGAGCACCAACAGAGAGCAGTTTGAGAACCCAGCACTTTATTTTTCTAAAGTAAATAAATACGCTAAGCAATGTTCCTATTTACACAGAGATGCAATTCGGGAAATATTAAATGGTTTTAAAAGTGACATGTTATGGTAATGGAGCAGCAAACTCCACAAAATCAAATTCACCAGGGGGGAAACAAAATCAGCACTAACAATAATTAGGAGTAATCATTCCATAGAGCAAAGCCTGCAGGAGGAAAACAAGACCGTCACTGGCTGCAGGATGTGTGTGTGCGTGTGCGGCCTTTTCCTGTTGACTCAACACCTTAATGCAGGGCATCTCTCCCCAGCTCCCATATGGGTCACCACAGGCTTTCGTAAGGGCTTGGTGAGACGAGGCTGCACAAAGAAAATATCTAATCTGGCTCTTGCAGACCGCTCGTGAGCGTGCCTTAACAAAGAATCCAGTTTTCTGTTTGGCCTTTTGTTACCAGGTAATGCTCTGAAAATGCAACGCACATCCTTGTTCTTTTTGAGAGAGAGATGCTGACAGACCAGAACTGGTCCCTGCTCCCACGGCTGGGGAAGAGACAGGAGGAAAGGGGAGTGTCAAGGAAAAAAGGGGGAACAAACGTGATGTCCTTCTTTCCTACAGCAGCTTCAGGGCACTTGGGCTGGGTGAGGAGCTGCAGAGGGCGGTCGCTTAAAAACCCTATGTCAGCAGAGCAGGCTGCATGGAGAGGAAAACAAGTCAGGCACTGGAAAAAGCACAGCCGATACTTTTTTTTTTTTTTTTTACCAATTTTTCATAAAAATAAAGAGGTGTTTCCACTAGCTCAGAACAGTCTGTCCCTCTGTGTGGCAGCAGCCCTGAATGACCTGTTTGCTGTATTTTGGTCCCCAGCATCCCTCTGGTGCAGACTGTTACCAAACTACCCAGGGCTCCTGGCCTGTCAGGGATCCAGCAACATTTACTGCTGACACCTCCACTCGGTTCCCTGCACAGCGAGCTGAAGTCACTCATCTGGCTCCCGATTCCAGGGAAAATCTCCAGAGTTTGCTCACTTTGGGGATTTAGAGCAGAAACCAGCGTGAGCAAGTTCTCATCCGCTCATTTGCTACCCTTTGACAGAGGCATCTCTTTAATGAGGTTCACATTTCCATGCTGAAGTCAGCCTTCGGAGCCCGTGGTATCAGGCCTGGGCTCGTTAATGCACCTCCTCGGAGCCGAGGAGCACTTAGGACTGAACGGCTGGGCTGACGGCACCGCGGGATGCTCCGCTGCTCTGCTCACGGGGGACCGCAGCGCCAGGAAGCCTCACCGCCCTGCCTTTCCAGAAACACCACCGTGCCGTTTCCTGCGCAGCAGGTGGAATCGATCCCCGTAATTCACCCAACAACAGGCACATTGCCCCTCGAGAAAAGCTCGAGCAGTGCCCGTAAGCGCAGGCGCCTTCTGCACCGCCGGCCCAAGCTGCTGCCGAGCCACCAGGTGCCGCAATGCGAGGTGTGCAGCATCTTTTGGCAGTGCTCCCAACTCCTTGCTGGGTCCCCCCAGCAAGCAGCAGCCACTTACACCCAATTTGTACACATAGCAAATCTGTCCTCAGCCCCCAGCTTGGCACAGAGACCTCTCAGCCTTCACCGGGGTCAGAGAGCTGTTTGCAGAGAACACGAACAGCACTGGGGTTTATCTTTCCATATCAAGTTAATCAGTTTCTGGAGGGGCAAATAAATAAATGAATTGTTCTTTTGCCTGTTGGCAACAATCACTGCAGCAGAGAACGAGGCGCAGAGCCCAGTGCTCCCAGCCTGCAGCCACCACCTGCAAACCAGGGATGCGAGAACTCACCCATCTTGTTCTGGGGCTGCAATTCAACAGACCTGAAAACACGCCTTGAAAATGCAAACCTCTTCAGAAGTGCTTCCTCCTTCACCACCTCAGCGAGAACGCTGCTACATCCTACACACCAGTGTTGTCACCGGTGTTATTCCTCTGAGGTTGCTGCGGTAGCATGAGACGTTGCAGTGAGCTGAGACCTCTTCTGCTTGGCACCAAACACACGCACAGCAAAAAGATTTTCCTCTCCTACAAATCCAGCCTGAAAATTCATTTCTTCCAGGAAGCACCGTGTTTTGCTCGCAAGCAACCTCCAAACACCCGACTGTCCTTTACAAGTTGTGTTCTGTTTCACTAATGAACATATGCAAGAAAGCAATTTCTCCCTGCTTTTGCAAAGCTCTGTGTAAACTGAATATATTAAACTGTTTCCATGTTGTTGTTTGTTATAAAGCCTTGTGAAGGATGCCCAGAGATTTGGCTGGGATGTTCTTTTATTACCATTTGAATGCATATAAATAAATCAATATGAAGACCTATTAGTGATAATCACTGAAAATACAAGACTGTGCTTTAAAGACAGTCAATTATACCTTAAATTGCAATCTTTTGAAGACAGGAACAATATTTCCATCTGTGGATAGTCCAGATAATCAGCACATATTAGCACCACTCTAACAGGAATATTAAAAAATTACATGGGGAAAAAATGGCTTTTGTTTGTCTGTGTGTTTCAATTTAAAAGCAAATTTAACGAGCCTGAGCACCTGCTGTGCTGCCAAGGCCGCACAGTGCCCCCTCACCAGATCCTCTTCTTATTCACCCTCATGACCACTCCCTGCCCTGCTCTGTTTGAAGGACATTTTTATCCCTTCTCCATCAGAGGGCCCCTTGCCTTCCATTTATTTACCTTTTTTTTTTTTCTCCCTTTGCTTGCTCCCAGTCTTTCCACCCTTTCTGATCTCTTCTGATCTCACTGATGTACTCGTACCCCAGAAACCTTCCAAGGAAATTCCCCAGTCAGCAACTGTTCAGAGAGTGAAACCCACTGAAAACATGAACAGAGCCCAACAAACTGAAACTAAAACCCACCCTTCAACAAGCTGGAACCTCGGGAATTTCTTTCTGCATGTCTGTTATGAAAACATCTCCCACACCAGGAGGTCCCAAGCACCTTCATCTCACTCTTGTGTAGACTGACAGCAATCCACAAGCATCAAGGCTGGGTGTAAAAGTGATGAAGGATCTGTCCCAGTGCTTGTAGGGGGGTAAAAGTCTGTCAACTCTTAGAGTAGAGGGGAAAGACAGAGGGAATACAGCAAATACAGAGTAGGAACAGCAATGTAAGAGCAGGATGGAGAAAAGGATCCTATGGAGATGGAAAGCATCCCGATGAGGTGATGGGGCCTGGTAAGTGTCACGACAATCCACCAGGATGGCAGCAAAGCCCCAGTCTCACCTGTCTCGTTGGAGAAGCAGGTTTTGTGAAACTTCCCCATGTAGAACTCCAGCCCGATGATGGCAAACATCACGATGGCAAAGAAGAGGAGCAGCCCGATCTGAAGCAGGGGCACCATCGCCTTCATGATGGACTTGAGGACAACCTGCAAACCTGTGGGGCGGGGAGAAACAGGTAGTCAGTGAGGGACAGAAAACAAGGGCTGGAGCAGGAGGTAAGGGGGTGTCTAAGGACAAGATTAGGACTGGCAACATCATGCAGTGCTGCGTTCCCCAGGGTGTTGTAAAGACAACACTACAGCCATCACACTCTGAGGATGTCAGACACACAGTCAGGAGTTACCTTTTTCTGACCCCCTTTCCTCAGATCACAGACTCAAAACCCTCCTAAGCTTCACAGACACAAAAAGGACTTTTACGGCAGTCGGTGGAGTCCCGGGACTCAGCTGGGAGCTGAACCAGGCCCTAAGGCACATCCCGTGACCGTGTGGGTGGCCTCAGGCCTGCCTCCAGCACAGCAATACAGAAGGAAAAGGAACAAAAAGAGACCCAAACACTGTCTTCCAGGGCTCTCCATCTACAGCTTTTTCACTGGCTCTGAAACTCACTTTCAATTAAAACCAGAAGAGATAAGGCTAGAGAGGCTGGTGAGATGGAGGTGTCAGATAGCGTCATGCAGACGCACATAACAAAATAAATTCAGCAATAACTGGCAGCTGAGAGCCACCTTGGCGGCCCGCTTGGAGGTGCTGACAAGGAAGGGTCATTGGTGCCTTGCCACCTTGTTCTGTGCAGCTCTACCGAGATCAACGTGGGGCACACAGAAAAAAAAAAAAAAAAAAAAGCATTAAGATCTGTTGGAGAGGAAAAAATACCTGGCGTGTAGAAGAAAAGAGTCTAAGATGCACATAAACGAACGAACCTCAAGGCCGTACATTTATTACGGGGTGGGAAAAACACAGTGCACACAGCTTTTGCAGCACCACTAAAACATGAGAGAAAATGATGCTGTATGGGAAAATACTGTGCTGGTCCAGGGCACATCACCAGGCAGGAGAGCACATGTCCCCAGGACAGGAACACCCCAAGGGACCACAGCCCCATGCAGGGACACCGAGGTCCAGTGCTTAGGAAAACATCTACGCAATTACTTGAGTCCTTCTTTTCCTCAATACCCAACTCAGTGAGCAGATAATTGTTTTGGCTGGAAATGGTTTGTGTCAAAAATTCCCCAGCGTGAGGCCTTTCCCTCCCCATAACACTCATCAGCAGAAGCAATATCTTTTATTGAAACAACTGCTGTATGCAGGGAAAGTAGAAAATATTTCAGGCACACAAGGCCCATTCCGAGCTACCCTATTATAAAAAAACTATCAGTACTTCCACAAACCTTACTTCCCTGACATCCTTAGACATGGGCAAGACAAACGTAAGAAAGAGCCAGCAGCACCTCCTTATTAGAGACCCTACAAATAAATAGCACTTTTTCCAAGCCTAGCCATGAACCTGTGCTATGTGGGGATTCAGACTGAAGCCCTGCCCCTGAATGGATGCTGATTTCAGGAGTTTTTGGATGCTGGTAGTACCTGGCATAACCCCTTGCTGGATCTCTATGGCGCTGGCATTTCAGCCCCGAGGCAGCAGAGCTGACATCCCAGCCCACAGCCTGAGAGGAGAGGGGCTGCCCAGGGGTTAATGAGGAACATCCCACGGAGGTAAGGGGTTTGCTGCAGGGAAAACCTCCCTGTTCCATGCTCAGAAATGAAATATGCTCCTCACAGCCATCCCCGCTAGCGGGCAGAGCAGCTGGTGAGCAACGACAGGCAAAAAGGCAATAAGCAACAGTGCCAGGGTTTGGGCAGTCTCAGGGCATAAGCAAGGCAATATGCAGCTCCTCATCAGATCCTTCACTTTGGCATGTAAAAGAGATCAAGTTGCCAATGAGAAGGCAAAAGTAAGTCCTAAAAAAATGCCTTTAGGCTTTTCCCTGGCATTACAGAAGGGACAAACCCCCCAGCAGGGTGTGAGATGCTCAACCGAAGTGGTTGGAAGATTCAATCTTGGGGTTAGGGACCTGGAAGCTGCAAAATTTTGGTCTCATGGCTTTGTATCTGAATTGAATTGATCCAATGCCAATGGCACAGGAGTCCCAGGACAACTCCCTGCCACCCACCTGCAAAGCCTGGGAGTGCATTGCTGAAATCAGGCGCTATCCACAGCCTGGGGGAACAAAACCGGGAGCTAGCAGAAACAAGGAGCCACAGACCACGAAGGAGGAAGAACATATTGCTCAGAAAAGCACCTTACACCCCAGAAGCTCTAGAAGCTCTGGGGGGTGAAGGTGACATTATCATGGCACTCACTTGGGATTCCTGACACCAGCTTCAGGGGCCGCAGCACTCGGACAGCTCGCAGGGTCCGCAGGTCAAAGTCAGTCCCAGCAGTTGCCAGAATCCTAATGTCAAAAAAGAGAGGAGAAAGAGGGGGGAAAAATGGGATTAAATGTAAATTCCTGTTTCCAAAGCGTGAATAGACATTCAGGCTGCTTCAGATTTTATACCTGTCATTATATTGTAAATTGTATCTGCTGGAAACCAGTAATTTGCAGAGCTGCTGAGCTTTAATCAGACTGTAGGAAAATCCACAGTAACGGCTTGTTTAAGAGGCTGCTTACACACAGCGAGCAGGCCTGGCTCTGGCCCTTAGAGAACAGCACCCTGTACTTATAGGAAAGAATACACCGTTTTAAGAATGAGACAGTGAAAAGAAAATAATCCCCTCAGTTATGCTAGAAATTACCTGCCAGAGCTTTTTGCTACAATAAATTCAGGGATCCCTCAGGTACCAATGCGTGGTGTTTCCTAATATCTGAAGTAGGTTCTGGTTATACACTTCATCTGTGTGAAACTGATTTTTGTTCAGAGCAACTTATTCGTGGAGACCATCCAGAGAGCAGGGTGCATTTCCTCTGGTATGCTGCTGTAACTCTGGTAAGAAATACAGATCCCAAACCCAAATGATTCTTAAAAACTAAAAATGGAAGAGCTTTGGTGTTTTGGGACACCCTAAAGGAAGAAACATTGTCACAGTATCCACAAGCCACAGTGACGTGAACTCCTTGAGTGAAGACCTGCAGGGCACACACTGCCCACAGAGAGCATGGCAAAGCTTCATTCACTAATTACTGTAGGCCTTCCTTCAACATTTCAACAAAAATATTCTTGATTTAAGACTGTGCTCCTCTAACACAAGCCAACCACGCAGTTAGTCAAACCAACTCCTTCTTCACTGCCCAATTTAAAGTGCTGATGGGTGATTTCCACTCGTTCTTGCCAGGTTTGTCCCCACGCTGCTGTATCAAGGCAGGGGGTGCCGAGCAGCCAGCCCATGGTGGGATGTGAAAGCACCCAGCCACCTGGCAGCGAACACAGTCAGAGCCATCACTATTTTAACCAAACGGATGAATGCACGGACCCACCACGACCTGATGCTTTGCCAAACCTTGCCCAAGAGCTACAGCAGCAGAGAAAATTGAAAAACTGGTCAAAATGCGCTATCCCAGAGCTGCCATAAGGAGCAGTGGAGGACCTCTCCTGTGGAGCATGGGAGAGCTGGAAGGGGGTTGTCAGACACGGGCATCTCCCGGGGATGCAGCACCACAGCACAGCAGCGCCAGGTCCCATTCAGCAATGCTCTGAGAGGTGCTGAGCACCCACAGCATGCAGCACCCAAGACTGATCTCCACCTGCCCAGAAGCCATTTTTACTCAGTGCCTTGTAACGTGCTGCTGAGCTCTCAGGGAAGCTGCCAGCTGCCATAAAGATACCAGGAAAATCAGAGTTTTTCAAAGGAGGCATGTGGTTTTACTCTGTGGCAGGCATTAAGCAGGATGTCCGGCAAATTGGGAGGATGTGGCTGTGCTCACAGCGCAGCTCCACGACTAAAAACCCTGTCCTTGACTTACTGACTGACTTAACGCTGCTGCCAAGCATGGGCCAGGGAAGAGCAGGCTCAGCATTGCTGTGCGGAAAGGGCCAGACTCAAGCAGCAGGAGGTGCTGGAGATCAGGAAAAACCATGCTGAGATGTTGGATGGCAACGGGGCAGCAGCAAGCCAGGACCTGAGTAGCAGAGTATCTATTCTATAGGACACCTGTTCCGACCTTTCCATGACCAGAAAATTCACGTTACGTCAGCTCTACTGATGCCATTTGAGCAGAAGCAACACGAAACAAATTTAAACCAAGGCCTATCACATTCAGAGACTTCTAATTTTAACTTCTGCACCCATGCCAATGACTTCACTCCTCTTTTCCCTTCCCTCCATCCTCACAAGGTAATTGCTCCCTTATAACCCCCAGCAGCCCGGGGACAGCACACACCTCAAGCCAGCAGATAATCTTGAACATCCACCTGGGATGTTGCTGCGAAAGGCACCACCAGTCTCTAGTGAGCTACGATGGATTTGTGCTGTCATCGGGCACCTTCGTGCTACAAGCTGAGAGGAGGGGCGCTCGATATGTTCATTGCCTTGTTTCGGAGCTCATCAAGGAGGAAACAGGAGCAAGGGGGGATCAAATAGTCCCATGGCACCAGTAAACGTTCAATGGCTGAAGGTCTTTGTTCCAGTCCTGTCTTCCTTAATAGGCTTGATGTTAAAAACAGTCTGCTCGACCTGTAGCAAAGCCCCCTTGTCAAAAAACCTAATTATTCATTAATTCTCAGATCTTTAATGTTTTAATCACCTAGCTAATTTATACAGGAAACCCTACAGCTCACTAGCTTCCATGGAGAGCTGCCCCATGGAAGACACCAAATATCAGTCTAATGATGGGAAAAAATCAAGGGAACTGCCCATGCCCACGTGGCCGAGCTGTCACTGCCAGGTCAGCCCATGAATCAGCCACATTTGAAAAACCATAAAACCCCACACAGATTTTGTCCAGACAGAAAGAAATACAGCAGCATCCTAAACAAAGTCACTTGCATTGAAAGAAAGGGAAGAGCACGGGGATGATGTGGTGGCTCTGAGTCTAGAAATCCACATTTGAGACTTCTGGGTAAATGATGCAGGTGGTGGGTGCCCAGCCTTGCGTACTGCGTTTCTCACAAGGAGAGCTGGATGCTGCAGCCTCTGCAGGCTGTGACCATTGCCTGCAGCCCAGGCAGGCCGTCCAAGCAGTGGCACGAGGGAAAGAGAGCCCTGCAGCCTTTAGAAGTGTTACGGTTTAGTGTCCCTCCCAGGAGCTCTGGGGTCTTACAGCTCCGAAGGACCAGCTGGCAGAAGCTGGTGTCCAGGAAGTGCTTGGAGGACTAGGAAAGAGCAGAGGGGCATCTTCAGCAAAGCCTGCAAAAACAGTGCTAATTTACAGCTGCACTGCAGCCCGTGCCTCTAAACCATTCGCAGATGTGTGTGGAAAACAGGCTCAGTGCCCCAGCGAGGGAAGGCTGCAGTCAGCTCCGTGACATTTGCCCAAGCGCCAGCTTTCTGCTTCATTTTTCCCCACTCTCCCACAGTCCAGCTGAAAGCTCACAGAAGCCACCGTGAGTTGGGCCAGAATGAGTCGGAAATGGTCATTAAAAATACGGGAAACCGAGAGATGAAGGGAGCCAGCTGGCAAGCACGTCCTGACAATCCTGCCAAAGCTGTCCCGGCTGTGCAGCAAAGAGCTGAGAACTAAGCAGAGGTGCCGGACGAGCCAGCGCCGGGAGCAGGGATCAGCTGTGGAAAGCAGAAAATAGCACAGACGAGGTTTTAGGAGGTAACCGCACAAAGATAAATGGATTGATGCACAACCCTTTTTGTTTCTTAACGGGTCGTACAAAAACTTCGCGATTTGGTAGGCTTACAGAAAGGACTCTGGTACAAAAAGGAAAAATCGGATGGATCATGGAAGTGCAATGACCAAAATTAGCATCAAAAGGAGGAACCAAGCATAGGAGTGATACAGCAACACCAGCACAGAGCCTTGCCAAAGCATTGGAGACATCCCCTTCACCACCATGATTCAAACTGCAGCTGGCATAAGGCTCAGACTCCCCCAGACCCGTCACTGCGTGAGCACAGAGCAGGACTCATCCTGGCCTAACCTCAGCGGTCAGGGCCTGCTCCAAACCAAACATCAGGGTTCGCATCTTCACCAAAGCACAAACAGAAATTCAAATGCTGCACTGAGTGCAGCAAAATCTTGTTAAATCGGTTCTGTGTGTACCTTGCCTTTCGCACAGGCAGGGTGGATGGCCGTCCAGACCCTTCCTGCCCACGTGCTGCTACGGGTATGGAGATCGGGCACGCATCCTGCTCGCTCACTGGTGCTCAGGACCACTGCACGCTGTTCCTCACTCGGATGACAACTTGGCTAGGCACTGCTTTCTGTACCACCACCTCCACTAACCAGCTCTGACATCTGTTCCCCGAGACAAAGGCCAGATTTGTGATGAATGCCCAATACCTTTTGTTCTAAGAAAGCCTGGAATAGATCATAAAAAGAGCTTATTCCCTTGGGTATAAAAGAACGTAAAGAACAGAGTGAAAGTGTCCTTCCTGAACATTATGCTAACCTAAATAATGAGCAATCCATTTCCTGAAGCACCGAGGAGCTCAGTACTTCTACGTACAGGTTCAACAAGGCACGCATTGTCACACGACGCTGCACGTTTCCGAGCTGCCTGATACCATCGGTATCTGCTGGTATCGCCGTCCATAAATCACATCTGAGCCGTGCACCACAGAGCTGTGGCTGCCTGCAAGTCCAGCAGCTTTGGCCTGCCTGCTTGCGAGCAGATAACACAGAGCTACAGCAAAAGGCAGCGAGATGAATAACTGAGAATTAATAACACTTCCACGCTGGTATCTCTGCTGGACAACACTGGTGCCAGGGCGGGTTCCGCTAGAGGAGAAATCACTGGCAGAAACTGTAGGCATTTTTTCATGCCACCTTTTTATTTGCTATAAACTCTAGTCCTAGAAAGTAGGGGAAAGAGCGATTTATTTTTTTTCAGACTTCTTATCCCAAACACCCATTTCTAAGAACTGAATCAATCTTTTCAGCGGGATTAGGAGAGAGACTAAATACCCATGAGACAGCTTCCCTGGGGAAAAAAAAGAAAAAAAGAAAAAGAAGAAAGTAAAAACTAGCCAACAGCAGGCAGCTGTCTGGTGGCAAGAAACAGCAACCACCACTTCGCACCCATAGACTCACCCCAGCTAACGCAGGCACCGTGGCACCACTGACCCCAAAATCTGTGGCAGAAGGGGGAGCACAGAAATCTCCAGTACACCTCTCCCACTACCAGAACCAGGCTTTGGGCCCAGGCTTTAAAAAGCCCCAGGGACCGGCAGGTCCTGCCTCGAAATAGAAACCAAGGGGGGAAGGAAGGGCTGGCTGTCCTCCCTGCCCGTGCCTCGAAGGAGCCGTTCCTGATGGCTGCCAGCAGTGGTGGCTCTTCATAAACATCAGGCAACCACTTCAACCATGTTTCCCTGGTCTGGGAGGTCCATGGGTTGATCTTAACCTCTCTCTGTGCCCCCTGCTAGCCACGATCCTCTCCTTTACACTCCTGTCTGATTTATCCTCCGGGGGGTAGAAAAGACCCTAGCCCCAGCCCAAGGCAGTGGCATCACCGCCAGGATGGCTTGTCATGCATGGCAGCCAGGGACCCCAGCTGGAGAACCCACAAGCTTCTCCCCATCCCATGCCATCATCTAAACACTTGGGAAATTTACAGGAAATAGTGGGGGAAAACTTCTATTGAAATGAAAGGTTCTATCAAGAAGTTTCATTTCCTTCTAAAAACATTTGCAAAATCCATATTAAGCAGATAGGCTTTTTAACTGGTGTGTTTCCTTCAGAAATATAAGCAGAGCATTAAAAATTTACAAAAATTTATATCCTTCATTTCTTCTTTTCCCTGACCACGTTTGCCACAGGAGGCTGCTCTGATTGCCGCTGTCCTCAGTGGCTGAAGCATTTTAACCCCAAACCAGCACAAAGCACATCGCTGGCTGGAGCTGGCAGGACTTTGAAGGATCGGGAACGCCAGCAGCGCTCCAAACAACGCAGGATAACCACCAGCCTCACCACACGCGTGCTAAGCCTTTGAATTAATGATCTTTATTTGGAAACACAAACTGCTCTCGTGTCTGCCCTGCACAACGAATTGCTCGGCACTGACTCAGACCTCAGCCCACTACCAGCGGATTCCTGGACTGCTTTTTTTCAGATGTTGTAGTAGCAACTTTAAAGGGAATCGGCCTTATTTTGAGTCAGAATCAGGCCAAATGGCTGTTGGGTTTCTGACCAGAAGGAATACGTTTCTGTGGGAAACATCAAAAGGAAGAGCACTGGCACACACGTACACCAACCAGCCCAGCGTGGAAATGAAAGAGCTGCCACCCAAACCTTCCCGTGTGTCAGAAAAATTAACATGAGCTTCATCCCCGTGAAAATGGGAAGCTAAGAAGACTGATTGAAACTAACTGTAACATCTACAGCCACTGTAAAAGCTTATTATCCAGCAAATCTCATTCTTATCATATTTCATATGACATTACAGGGTTATAATCTCGCCGGCTCTGTGACACACTCCTGCTGGGTGACAGGAGAGGCGAGATCCTGCCGTGTTGGTCTCCAGACTGCACAGCCTCTGCACCTCTGGGTCTGCTGCCGGACCAGTTACCCTGACCCCACAAAGGGCAGACATTGGAGGGGTTACCCCGACCCCACAAGGGGCAGATGCCCTCAGTTTTGGAGGAAGGAAGATGGAACATTTCCACCAGCAAGCCGAACACCCGAGCAGCACCTTTCTCCCCAGCACCCACAGGAGCCCTCCTTTGGATTTCACATCCCCAGCCTCAGTGCAGACAAAATGAGACTGGGGGTCCTCAGGCGGGGGCAGCTGCTTCGCCCAGCTCACGGAGCCGGCCCCGCGCTCGGGGTGCAGCGACGCGGCCGTCAGCCCCACCGCCTCCCCCAGCTGCAGCACAAATCTGCACGCGAGCAGGCACTGGAGCTCTTGGAAAGATGCCCTCTTTCACTCAGTTTGATTTCATGGTGTGTGAGCTTTATCTGACTACTGAAGACACACAGTCGACACCAGGTCGGAGCTGATAAGTAGATCTGGCACGCTAATTGCGCTGCTTAATTTACGACAGGAACGGGTTCTTCTGTTGGCTCCAGCACTCCACATCGGTGACATCCCCACCAGCTGTCCCCAGGCCCTCCCGTACGTGAGGACCCTGCTTGCCAGTCCTCTGCCTTTCTTTGGATGGCCAAAACCAAGTCTCAGCACCTAACCAAGTATCTGTGTCTCAGCTTTCTCCTTCCCCTCAAAACACATACACAACACTGTGTAAAGCATCCCAACCCTTTCCTTACCACCAGCCTATCCAGAGCAACTCAGACTGGTCGGCTTGCTTAGATAAATACTTGTCCCAAAACTGCATCCATCAAAATAACCTCACAGCACTGAGGGATGAAGCTCTCTAGCTATAACAAAGAGAACAGAGTCTAAAATAAAATACACGTAAGAAACAACAGTATTGAACAGCAAGGCAATACTCTGCTGCAGAGCCACAGCCAGCCAATTCATCCCTTGCTCTCACTCCTCGCAGATGCATTTCTGAGCTTTTTGTATCATTAAATTCGCCGCCACCTTGCAGCTTACAGCGAACTGTCTACTCTTTGCATGGCAGAAACGCTGCAGAGTCCTAGGAGAAGGCAGAGCAAAACGAGCAGAATTCCGCCCCCCAGCCCACCTGCAACCTACTTTCCTGCCTGCAATCCCTGAGCCGGGCTCCAGGGAGAAGACAGGGAGAGAAGCATCTGTAGACACGCACTCCTCTGCTACAGTGAGACATCAGCAGCTGAGCAGTGTGCACCACTCAAACAAAAATGAGGTTTTGTGGAGTGGGGAGAGCTGAGGGCTGGCATCTGCCCAGGACAAAGGAATATTTTCGGGTTACAACCAGGCAATTGCTCAAATAAGTCCTTGCTGCCTCTAAGCAGGAAAAACATCAACATACCACAGCATGTAGTATAAAAGGAAGCTCATTCGCAATAAGCCATGACAGCTGGCAGGAAAATGCACATGTCCAAACCATTTTACCGAGCTCACACTGGGAAAACCGAGCACAGAGGAGATAAAACTATCCCGCACTTCATCGTGGCTGGAAAGTAGGTCATACCTTGAGTCTGCCACGTTAACATTACAAAAGAGAGATGGCATCTTTCCGTCCTTGGAAGTGGGCATCGAGAGAATTTTGTTCCTGGCACCAGAGGATGTGGGAGCAGCAGCCGGGAGCCCAGAGCACCTTCCTGGAGCTGCCCGGTGCCACGCGTCCCACGCGACAGCCTCTGGTGTACGGGCAAGCGATGGAGGTTGGCATCAGGAGCAAACAGGACTCTTTAAGAGCAGAGGGGAAAGTTGGGTTTATAAAATGTTCTCAAAAAATGTATTTTTACTGTATTGGCAGAGGAAAAAAAAAAAAAAAACATGACATGAAACATTGTTTGGGATCACTTGTTCCATTTGTCACATTCTAAAATGGCCTATGCTGACTTTTAATGTGTTTTCCTTTTTAGCAAAAGCAATTCACATCAAGTCTGAAAATATTGTAGACTTGATTTAAAGCTGCCATTTTCCTGAAAAATACAAAAACCTCAAATCCTGTGTGCATGAAAAACATCACCCAAACTAGTCACCACGTCTCTCTGCTCTGCCAGAACGCCGGGAGGAGCGTGACCGTGCTCTCCACTAGCTGCCAGACCAAAACTGGGCAAAGGGCAGAGGACAGCAGGTAGGTGGACGAGGGATGTGCTTTTTCTGCCAGGTGGGCTGCAGGGCAGCACAGACACTGAGGGAGGTAAGAGGTCTGGGTCACTAAAAGCACATCTCAGCCCTGCTTCGTTACAGGGCCCACCCAACCCAAGCCTCCTTGCCAGGCTGCCCGGGGAGCGGGGACAAAATCAGCATTATTAGGGACCAGAACTGCACCACCCCTAGATTGTTCGTGAGCTGAACAGAAAATGGCATCACTGTTAAGTTACACTCGTGTCTAACTTCAAAAGGAGAAAATAAATCAATAAATCTAAGGTTCAGAATAGAGCTCAGCCTGTCCTCCGGGGGTGCTGAACTGCTGCTGCCGGAGCAGGCATCAGAGGGAGGGGGAGCAGCGGCTGATGAGAGGCAGGTATAAAAGAGAAAGAAAAGCATTCAGCAACACTGTGCCCACCAGTCAGGATGGAAAGGAGATACTTGTATCAGGTTATTGTCTTCTGGACCTTTTTACACCTCAGGCTTTCCTTCTCCACAGAGCCCCAGCGGAGCCATGCTGCAGTTTCTCAGTGGTAGGCGTGGAGCAGAGACCTCCCTCTGTGTGCAGCCCCTCCATCTCTCACTGCCAGGCATCGTCACCTCCCTGAACCGATCCACTTCTGAACACCAAGTCCCAGGACAAGGAGTTGGCTGATCTTCAGTGCTCTTTGAAGCAAGAGCCATGTTTCTCTGCTCTGCCACGGTGAGGTCCTGCCCATAGCCGCGCTCCTCAGTGCTGCTGTAAAGTAATAACACAGCACTTCGCTGCACCACTCTGTGCTGTGACAGTCTAGAGATGGGCAGATAATGAGCAAAGATAAATAGGCCATGCAAAGTGATAGCCAAGAATATTCATATAATAAAATGAGGGGTTAGAAAGCAGAGAGTTAAGTAGTTGCTTCCAGATGTGCACGCATTTCGTGCCTTCCCTCCAGCACTCAGCCAGCTAAGCCTCGCTGGCAAAGCCACATGGATGAGAACCAGCAGAAAGGCATCAGCAGCATCATTCACACCTGGATATACTCGTGCACTCAGCCAATTTGAGGCCCAGAACACCCCATGATTCACCAAGCCATTCTAGCAAGAAAGCCTGATCAGAATTTCAACTGTTCTTATTTTTCATCCCCACAATATAACAAAATAATGCCAAACAGCAGGTCCCTGCTGCCACCAGCGTGTCATTGCACCTTGCCTGCCCCGACTCTAATTGCTTTCATCCTCCCTGTACATGCACACTACGTCCACGCAGAAACACTCAGGCTGTGCTGCTCTTTGTATGGTGTAAAAGATGAACCTGACAAGCCACCAAAACATCAGATGGAGTCAGGGGGTGCACGAGCACCCACCGCTCACTGGTGCTTCCCTACAGACACGTCCAGACACTCACTCCCCAACTTGCTCCTACAGCCAGGAAAAATCCTGTGCCACGGAGGCACAGCCTGGCTCCATCTGCCTGCCTGGGGCAGCTGACCTCATGACTCGGCTTTGGCACAGTGCTCGGGATGTCCAGTTTAAGACGACTGCTAGCAGATGAGACAGCGAGCTTTGAGTTCTCAGTTAATTACTGAAACAGCAGGTGGGAGCTGACACCGAACTCCAGGGAGGTCGGGACAGGACCCAGGTGTATGATTGTTCCCCAGGTGTGTGTTGAACGTCCCAGACCTCTGCTCAGGGCTGCAGGCAGCCATCACCATGTTACACCACCACATTACACCCCTCGGGACAGCGCTGGCTCCCTCCTCACCTGTGCCTGCTGCCCTGAGCCTTCCAAGGTGACTCAGCTTGAATCAAGCTGTGCGACGGTGGAGCTGAATTCAGCCAGACTACACGAAAATCGCACCCCATCCATCTCTGGTCAAATTCACACGGACCTCTGAAAACCCGCTGCTTGGAGAAGGACAGGGCTGTAAGGTTTGCTGCAAGAGGGGACAGGGCTGTAAGGTTTATTCTCCTTGGGGGCTGGCTGGGTGGCCTGTCCCCAGCCGTCCTCCCACAAGGGTGTCACACACGGTCATGATGCCCTTCGTCACCCAAGCCTCTGGTCTCTCAGGGAGGTTTTGCCTATGAATGCTCTGAACAAGCACAGCTAAGTGTGTTCCTCATACACCTCTATCCAAACCCGCTGCCTCAAAGGACACACACATTTTTCCTCCCGGCAGCAGACGCCCCTCGCTCAGAGCTGCAGCACTGCCAGCAGTCATGCTCTGGAAATAACTAGTCAGGCCCCAAATTCACAGGGCTAGATTAAAAGTCCTAAAGCCATTTAAAATGTAACAATAATAGGGCTATTTGCCTTGATTTCTTTGTGTGCAGCCGGGGTCACGTTTTCAAGCTTTAATCTAAGAGCCATGAAGAAATGTGCACTTCCAAATGAAAGCTGAAACTCTCCTCTGTCACAGGTCTCTGTAAGATGGGGATTAATGTAAGGCAACAGAGATCAAAAGACTTGTAACATAATAGCTCTTCCTTAATGCACACCTCCTTGCCACTCCTGAAAGATACTAATCTCCGTCTTTCTTAGAAATCTTTATTTATTTATTTTTGGCCAGAACTATCACAGCAAACATGTAGTGTTGTTCTAAGGAAAACACAGTTTGCCAAGACATCTAAAATATTGTGTATTCCCTCCATCTGCTTCTCCTAAATAAACCCGGGGCCTTATCTAATATAATGAGTAGATGTTGGCAATAATTGCATAGCCATCTGTACCGAGCTTTAAACCTGTTGCAAGCTGGGCTGTGGACATGAGAAAGTCAGAATTTATTCCTTCCATACTGCAAACAGAAATCGTAACTTCCCCCCTTCTGTTTTTTTGGATAATTTAGCTATATCAGCTCATATGCTTGGTGCTTGGGGAGCGGTATTTCATAGCTGTGACAGATAAATCCCCTTTTTTCCCCTATCTTGCATAGATAAGCTCAAGTTTTGCAGCTGACAAGGTTCAGAGCGGTCCCAGGTGAGCAGTTTGCAGCCCAGCAGCCTTGAAGAGCAATTTCTGCCCAGCTTGGTGCAAGCACAACGTGATACATTCCAGCAGCGACTGCACAACCCCAGTGCTCTGCCTCCATCTCAGCCCGGCTGGGAGGGACCAGTCCCGAGGAGACTGCCCCAGAAATGTTTGTGCTTAATTAGGAAGGCCCTTCTGGCTGCACCAGGCTGCTTGCATCACTGCGTGCAAGTCACCATCACCCAAATTTACTGGGGAATTACTGCTGTGATCGTCCCCACTCAAGCTGAACCCACAGCAATTGAAGAGATCACACAAGTCTTTTTACCTTCTGCTACCGAGTCTGCAGGAGCTACCACACCAGCTCCTCGCTGGCGAAGCTGCAGAAATAGGAATTTCCTGGCAGGGCACAGGGCCACACGGCAGAGCAGGAATCACCACGGGGGCTCGTGGCAGGTCCCAGCCCTGGGGATGCTGCGGCCACGTTCACTCAACTGCTGAGCTCCCTTGGGATGCACACAGCCCCACACCAACAGCTGGACATGCAACACTCCAAGCCAGGCCCCAGGTTCTTACGCAGAGGGAGGATGGACACGAAATCCCATCAGCTTTTTCTGGATGTCGAACAAGGCACTAGGAAGCAGGAGCCACGCTACTACTTTGGCTGCATTCTGCCCTGTATCAAACAAGATCCTGACACCATCACCTCTCCCACCTGACCATAGCTGGGTCTGTCCCCTGCCAGAGGCAGCAAGAGGAGGACATCTGATTTATATTTTACACTCTGTAGGCCATAACTGAAGGCTTCTGTAGGAGAGGAGTGCTCATATATTTGCTCAAGAGTTAAAAAACCCCAAGATCCTTGGATATGAAGAACTGGAGAAAAGACAACCTGCTGCCAGTGAAATCTAATCAGCTAGATGCACCCAGGTATGCACTGGTCTGGCAGAAGAGAAGAGAGCAGAGCTTCTGCCATGCCCCATGTGCTCAGGAGGCAACACTAAATGACTGCAGGAATCCCCACCGGTGCCAATACGCGCTGTGCCTCTCTACGAGCACTTGTTTGCCACTCCTGTTTTCCACCGCCTCCACTCCGCACTGCGGTCTCCCACTCTCTGCCCATTTTCCCCACCCCTTCTCACCCACTCCAGCAGGCTGACCCCATCCCAGGACCAGCACAATCCACCTGAGGGCTACCAGCCAGTGACACGAGCAGCAGCAGGGCCAGGCTGCACTGAGCGGAGCCGGCAGGACCTCAGAGGCCAGAGCAATGTCACCGATGCAGAGAAGTGACATCTTTATATCAGGAGAGGGGAACGTGCTTCAATTAATTGGCAGTTCAGATAACGGAGGCTTTCGCTCTCCGCTGGGCTGTTAAGAATGCGGGAATTGCTGCAGATAAAAGTCTGGCAGCATTTTCATCATAAGCTCAATGTCTCTGGGCTGTATAACCCAGCCATTAAATAATATATGCTCTGGGCTGAAACTTGACATAGAAGGTCCCAGCGCAGCAGCAAATGTTTGTGTTCTCCAAATTTCCAGAGCAGGCTCCCTGGGCCCACTGGGGAGTTACAAGCCGGCAGAGCAGAGATGGAAGTCGCAGTTTTCCAGGCGAGGCTGTGCTTGCACAAGTCTTTGTGGGTTTGGGGCTTTTGTTTCATTGCAGTGGCCGCACAGGCAAGCTTGGCTGCACGTTGCAGCTCCGTGAAACAAAGGCAGAAGGAGCATCTGGCGGGGAGGACTGGGTGTTCGTTGGTGCTGCTGTTTTGCAGCAGTGAGTTCCCCCATGACACAACGGCAGACCTGAATTGTGGGGTAGGAGAGGTCTGGGGGGGATTTCTCAGCTGCAGAAGAGGCAAGAAGCATCCTGCAGTCCACAGCAGCTTTCTGACAAGGCAGCACATGAGAATATAGCACATAGGGCTTCGGGATGTAGGCCAGCGGCATCAGATGCTTTTTGTTGATCCAGCCTATTGCTGTGAAATGATCCAGAAATCCCTCCTAGCTTTTCAGCACCAGAGTTAAGCGTCCAGTTAGGAGCTAAATCACCTCTGCAGCCAATGGAGAAGAGCACAAGAAGAGAAAAAGAAACCAAAAGCAGCACTGGCGATCTCTGGCATCTGAAATGCGTGGTTCAGGTTCACCAAGGAGCAGCAAGAGCAGCTTTAACATCTGACCCGAGCTTAGTCACCAACGAGACAAGTCACTGCCTTATACTGTGCTTCTCTTTTCTCTTTATAATACACCTCTCGTGCCTAACTGGGATTTTTAGGAAGGGGATGCTCCTCATTTGACTGAGGTTTCAATCTCAGGGCACCCGTAGGACCCAGCTCTCTCTCTGGGACCTAGCCCCAGCTCCTCTTCAGCTCACAACACCCATCTCCGTTAAACCACCCAGCTCACTGCTGAGCAGGAACAAAAGCCCCAGAAATGCAGCTCCGAGGCTGCACCCAGCTTGCAGGGAGCAGACCGGCATCCAGACAGCACTAAGCTCCGAGCAGGAAGGTGCGGGGAGGACGCCGCACGGTTCCAGAGTAAGCATTTCCGACACTTGCTTAGTCATCGCCTTCCCTCCTGCCTGGTACGAGTGATTCCTGCCTCCTGTAGCCCTGGAAACAGCAGGAGGAGGCAGCTCCAGATGAGTACGTGGCAGCTCCAGGCATGGGCTGTCACCGCGAGGTGTCGGGGGGGGACCTGGATGTGTCACCCCTGCCCTGGTCCTCACTGCCACCGAAGGGACCCGATGAAAGAGCTTTGGATAGGGCCAGGGACAACCTGTAAAAGATCTGGAAACTTTTCTCCATCCTTTAGCTCAGGAAGGTGACCCCACAGCTGGGGCTGAGCACTGTAGCACTCCCCAGTGCCAGCAAAGAAACTGTAATTGAGAGGTTTCAGCTAAAATCTGGGTGCAGATAACTATCAGAAACCTCCCACATCACTGCTGAAGGACTCCAAGGGGTCATTTACAGTTTTAGACTCTACACAGCATTTCAGAATAATTTTATAATTATTCTGAATAATTAAAACCACAGAAAGAGACAGTCCAGCACGTCCCTAAGCCTCATACATCATCCGGTCAGCCCATACAAGATGAGATAACCCAACACAGGGTCTCCTTACTACAGGGTACATCAGCTGCAAAAGTCCATTCTGCGAGCTGTTAGTGAGGATGAGTAGGAGAGGAAGAAAAGATGAATAGGACAGGAAGAAAACCGGCATGCCAAACAGAGCAGAAGGGGCCCCTGGGACCTCTGGCAGTCCATCTTCCCACAGCAAGCACGGAATGATTTTGTTTGGTAATTCCTGCATCAAACCTCAGGGATGAAGCTGGAGCATCAGCTCCAGGAAAACCAGCGAGGATGAGGGCAGGGTCGGTCATTCTGCTTGTTGCCAGAGAGCAACAAACCCCCTCAGACCTCCTGCAGGGTGTCGGGTCCACGCCGCAAAACATCCTTCGCAAGGAGGAACCCAGCTTTACCTCAGAGCCCCTGGCAAGCGATCCTCAGGAGAAGGGGCATGGCCCAGGGGCTGCCACCACAGCTCTGCCGCCCGCCTGCCCCGAGCTGTGCCTGTCCTTCTCTGCCCCCTGCCCCAGTCACATTTCTGCTCCCACAGCTCAAGGCTCAGAGCCTCACAGGAGAAAGCGGCATCCTGCAAGGTTTCACCATTTGCTCCCCCTGGCTATTCTTTCTTTCCTCCTCCTCCACCAGCCTCTCTGAAGATGCAGCAATTTCTGGGCTGTGCAATAAAGGGAGCATCGCCGCGTGTTATCGCAAGCCCCACCGCGCCTCAGAGCCCTGCGCAACCAGGGGCAGCGGGATGAAACACATCCGTGGCAGGTGTGTGGAGACACCAGCAGCGAGGAGCACTCAAAAAACAACTCAAGTCCTACTTTGGTCAGTGCCCCAACTTGGTTGGGGAACATCAGCAACTCGATCTGCTTTCCTGCTGCCCCAGCTGGTTTCTCCAGCGTCACTGGACCAGCCCACGGCCCTGGCCAGGTGCTGCCAGCAGCTCTACAGAGCTCCAGCACCCAGCACAACGGCATCACCGCCTTGTTTCAGGGCTCTCAGCACTACCTCAGTTAAGAAACAGCAGAAGAAAGCACAAAACACTGCATTGTGTAACTTCTACACTAAAGCCAGCCCCAGCAAAATGCAAATAGGTGGCATCTCTGTGGCAATAATTCAAGCAAATCAAGAGGTATTGCTAGTTCTTAGAAAAGGCACTCAGCAAAGAAGGTTTCCGAGATGAAAAATACCTTTCTTTCCACCCCAAAAAAATGTTTGTTTTTAGAGAAACATCAATTTCAGTTTTCCAGTGGGAAATAAAACATTTTAGTTTCATTTTTACTTCAAATATGACTTCAGATTTTATTTTTATTTGGTTGTCTTTAACTGCAATGACACTGTAAAGCTGGCTGAAAGCAGACATCTTCACTGAAAATCAGGTTGAAACCTCCCGGGGGGGAGCTCTACCTTTTGAAATGAAACTTTGGGAACCAGGAATTTCTCTGCTTTTACTCATTGGGGAAAAATCTGGATTTCTGAGCAGCCATCCTGCGCCCCTGGAGAGAGTCTGCCCCCACCTGGGTCAGTCCAAGGCTTCCCACTGGGACATTGTGGGTTTCAAGCATCGGAGATGGAAGCAGAGGTTTGTTTCTTCTCAGTCAGAACTGAGAAGAAACTTTTGCTTTCAGAGCTGTGTGTGCCTGGCGCCTTCACGTATTGCCACCATCCCAACTCAGTTTCTCAGGGCTGAGGAGGACTAAAGGAAAGCCACTCACCTTTCCAGCTGCTGGTGGCTCAGAACTGATTGTGCTTTGGTATTTATAAAGTAGTGCCACTTGCCACAGCTGTCTTCAGTAGACCACGCTCTAGACAGACAAGAGAACTCCTTTGGTTCCCCACAATTCATTGAGAGGCACTGGATTTACGTTGTCTCTTTCCTTTTGTTGTCATAGTCCCCAGCAGCCTGACACAGCACGGCAGCGAGGGCAGGAAAGCCCAAACACAAATCCAGGCTGCAGAGGAAAGCACGGATTCAAAGTGGGCTTTGCACCATCAGATCAAGGTGGGGTGTGAACACAACGCTGGGGGTGAGCAAGAACCACCTCAGAAGGAGCGGACGTGGCAAGATGCATCCTCCTCCTGCAGGGCAAGCCCGGGGGCTGTGCAGGATGCAGGTCTCCAAAGTTTCCAGTGAAAGAGGACAAGTGAGGTTGTGGGAGGAGGAGAAAAGCAGGGGAATAAACAGGGAGGCTGAGGATGCCAAGCAGCATCAATTGCATGGCTTTGCCAAGAGCACAGGTGGAGCTGGAGCAATAAAGCCTGCATATAACAAAGTTTGTACGTCTCTAACCAAGCCTGTAAGTTTTGACCACATCTGTAGCTCTTGTGCAGCCTGAGACAAGCGTGGTTCGGTCACCCCTTCCATCACAGCCATCGCAGGGCTGCAGGTCACAGCCATGAGCTGGGCTGTCCCACCACGCTCCATGCAGCTCCGTGACCCCTGATAGAAGCAGTGCTGGTGCACACAGCCTGGGCACTGCTGACCTGGCCCTCAGCACCTCACACACCTCCGCCTGAGCCAGGCACTCCTCACATCCCCGCACCCCTCCCCGTATGACACCAATCTCCTCTGCCAGGATCCCTCCCCACATGGTCCCCAACGCCTCCCAGATTTGAGCTCAAGCTCTGCCACAGGTTACAACAGTGAACCCAAAACAAGGAGAAAGCCGAGGCCACCAAATTCATTACGCTGGCAGGCCCTGGAGCACCTTTTTAACTCCCCTACACAGAAGAGAGAGGCCGGGCCTGTGCATGCAGCCACAGCAAGCCCCTGGCAGGCACAGCTCAGTGCCAGAGCTCAGCTTGCACCGTTCCCCTTTCCCTGCCCAGCTGCGGGATGGAAGACTTCTTTCTGCTTTCCATTCTCCTCTTGTTCCAGTTTTCTCCCTTGTTAAATGAATGAGACGGCAGAATTTTAATGCCTCTTACGTTCTGTGAAAGGTAACAGCAAATGGAACCGCCCCGACCTTCCCAGCACTTCCACGTGCAGCTGCCCAGGACCGCTCTGCCCTCTCATGCCCATCACAAAGAGTGGTGGCTGCTGAGGGCACCACTGCTCTCAGAGTAAAACAGCAACAGGAAGGGTTGAATAAACACCTTTTCCATAGGGTCAGCCCCTTCCATAGGAACAGCCCAGCTGCCCAAGGGGCAGAGGATGGGAAGCAGGCGCTGCCACCAGCCCCTAACACGTGTCCCAATATCAGGCTGGTGGGCACGTCAGCATGGCATCAGGGTGGGCAGCAGCACAGCTTTATGGCAGAAAGTGATGGAAAAGCACTTCTGTGCTGTGAGAAGAGGGCAGCTAGCTCTTCCTGAGCACAGAAGACAGATTTTCTTGGTCTCACCAGCCAGGGAATGAAGACGCGGTGGAGCCCTGTGCCTTACTCAGCACCACAAACACCAGCGAAGCCCCAGACCCATCACTCCAGGCTGTTTCCCAAGCACTAGAGGGCTGCTGTCACCTGGCCAGCAGGGCACGGAGCCCTGCCTTCTGCCCTCCCAGGGATTTACCTCCCTCCCGCTGTCCCTGCAGCTCCAGCAATCACAGAAGGAGCTGCCCAGAGAGCAGCACCAGCAGACAGGGACACACAACAGCCTCGGTGGGGAAACTGCTGATGGCAGCCAGAGCAGCCCCCCTGTGCTCTGATTCACACCGGCCACGGATGGGACCATGTCCAAGCACAAACTCCCACGCAGGACGGCGTATCTTGCTCCAAGCTGCCTCAACACAGCCCAAAGGGCTCCTCCTCCTCCTGCTCCCCCCTATTCCAAAGTCGCCCCCTTCACCAAGCGCTGAACCTGAAATCCCCTCTAACAAACTCCTTTCCACTGCGGGGAGAAAACAGCTCTGGCTGCCACAGGCAAGCAATAACCTAGTAAATTTTAATCTTTGCCTGTTATTGCATTACCACTAGAAGTACACGGATTGAGATAAAAGGCTCACCAGCCCAACCATAATTATATTAAAAAGGTAATTATCTCCTCTTCCACCCGACTTTGTGCTTTCCTTCTGTAACAAAGTTTTCAGCTAATGTTTGCAGCGACAGGGCCAGCCGCCACGAAATCACGGGGAGATGTAAAAGCTAATTGACTGTTTAGAGCATGAGAAACAGCGGATCAAGGCTGCAGAGGAAAGAAAGGAGCGGGGGAGCCCTGCACCGGGAGCACACTGGAGCTCCCGACTGCTGCTGATGCCCTGCCATAAAGTATACTAAGAGCATATTTTAAAAAGAAGACATTTCCACCTTTCAGTTCTACTAATTTACGTGCTAAGGAGAGCGGCTGCTCTCCCATCCTCACCAAGCCAGCTCACCGTGGGCAGGTTACAAGCGAAAAGGGAAACTGAGTCACAGAGAGGGACTTCAGGGCATCCTGCGGGTGCCCCGAGCCCCCAACCCACATGCAACTCCACCCGAATGCGCTCTCTGCGTCAATTTGGGCCGCAGCTGCCTCTGTCCTCGCTCCTGTTTCTAACCATGGAGTCTTCTCCAGCAGACAAGAAGTTTTCTGGGACCAAGCGAGCTAAATATAATTCTGCACAAGCACATGTCGTACGGCTCACAACACGGAGAAGTTGGCTGACATGTGTTGGAGCTATTGTTTCACAGAGGTTTCTTTGTGCTATGTACTATTACTGAGCAGAATAAAATTGCCGCTTAAGATGTTTAATTGTACTAATTATAATCTTTTGGGGAACATTTTGAAAAATTACTGTTTTGTACCAATGCATAACTGACCATATGCTGCCCTCTGTGGTATTGCCACCAGCCTTTCTTCTGGCTTTCCTAATCACAAGGTAGGACAGATCTTCGCAAACTCCCAGCAGGATTGGTTCCCACCCAACACAGCAGCTTGGGTTGTTTGTCTGATGCCAATGCAAAAGAGGATCTTAATTTCCTAAATGATAAGTGACGTTCTAGTGACTTGAAGAAGTATCCTAAAAAGCCAAAAGTCAAACCGCTTTTCAGCTGAAGTTTCTCAATGGCAAAATGTGCATTGATTTTGCTAGGATTGGAAGTTTGGTGTCTTGGGGCCACTGCTCCCCAATCCCACTTCCATTTTTAAGGTGGACCTAAACTGTCCCAGGACTTTGGTCCCAGCCCTCATAAACTGTTCAACACCTCCAGATGCAACAGAAGCAGCAGCATGGACACTGGCCTCCAGCTCCACCAGTACTCTGCTGGGCACCAGCAGACCACGCTCCTCCATCTCTTCCCACTCCATAGCGCTCGTGACCTACCCTGCAGCACAGGGTTTCATTTTCCCCTGGTGCTCTCGCATACTCAGCTCTTCAGACCACAATGTCCACATACCGCAGTGATACCCAGAGGTCTCACAGTGTCAGATTGTCTGTGCTGGGCATCACCCCCTAAACTCTGCAAGGATGTGACAGCCCAAACAGCTCACAGCATCCTTCCCACGCACCAACAACCTTCCCCAGGACTCCTGATGTAGCAAAGGGACAGTTGGAGGAGCTTCTGCTGCCCAGTGCACAATTGTGTGAAAACTGCTGGTTTGAAGCAGCTTCACCAGAGCAGGGCAGGGGATGGAGGACGATCGCATCACGGGAGGATGCGGCAGGGAGCGAGCACCTGCCACGTCCCACACCTGCCCTTCCCGCAGCATCTCCTGACAGCGCACAGCTCCAGCAACATTTTACAGCTCTGCAGGATGCACTTCCCAAAACCCAGCCAGCCAATTCTAGAAACTGCCTTGAAAGGAGCCTGCCACCATTCATAAAGATGGGGCAACTGGGAGAGGAGATTTGGCTGGAGATAGTGGTGGGTTTTTTTGTTTATTTTTTTATTAGGTTTAAAACTTCCAGCCTGTAAACAGCTCTTCCCAGGTAGTTGCTGGGTGCAGCTGGATGAATCTGGATGCAGCAGAGAGGAAGAAGTAAAAGCAGATAAAATCAGTTGTGCAATCCAATGCCATGTTCTTCCAACGCAGCAGTTCAGAGACCCCATGTGCTTACAGAAATACCTCTCTAATCCTCATTTATCTAGGGATCTGTCCCGCTCATCATTTCCAGGGGGCACCGGCAGTGGTGCAGGAATAGCAGAACAGCAGAATTGATTTGCTTCTCGTTCAGGCAATGCAGACCCCAGGGGCCCCTGCCAGCTCCTGCCTCCCCGCCAGCACAAGCTCATCGAGCTCTGCACTGACACCAGAGCCAGGGCCAGACATGTGAAAGGCCCAGGGCTACGGAGCTGATGTGACTTCATCTGGTTACAAATGTACGCATTAAATTGCTTCTGTGCGAATCCTTATCCCCCACTTGATACCCGGGGAAAAGCCACAACAGAGTCAGCACCTCTCTGCAGCACAGCCAGTGTGAGTACCTCAACCACAACCACACAATGAGCAATTTTGGAAGAGCAAACAAGTGGCAGCCACTCTCTGTACCGACTCCTCTCCCTCCAAGCCCATCACTGGCCCTGAAGGATGCTGCCCTCCATGGTCCCACCCCAGTGATGGATTGCCTTTCCTTGCTGCATCCAACCTCTGCGTAGGGGGCAAGGTCAGCAAATCCTCCTCCACAGCTCAGTCTGCAGGTCACCGGGCTCCAGCATTCGCCTGCAGCCTGGATAATTGACTCATCTGTAGGCTTTCATCTCCTCCCTGGGCTGGGAAGATTAAGTCAAATTGCACCTTCAAAATTCAAGCTGCCTCTTGCCACCCTTGCCAGTCAATAAATCCCTACCACCCTCACCCTGTGGTTTTCAGCACAGCAATGAAAAGATCAGGCCAAAGCACTTGTGGAAACGTCCCTCTCATCTGTCACACAGCTTGCTCTGAAACATGAGCATCCTTTAACCTGCCTTTACTTATTTATTCACGCAGGAGAGGGAGAAAAACATCCCAGACTAGCCTGTGTCAGCAATTAGGAGCATGAAGTATCTGGCAAGAGCAGCTTTATAATTAGAGCTTTGCCTTGTCCTTCTCTTCTCTCCCTGCCAAAAAGAAATCACTGAAACCTTTTACCTCCCCACCAACACCGCTGGCAGAGGAGGAGATGTGGGCTATGGAAGCAGAGGCAGTTTCTGCCTGCAAGTGCCAGGAGGACAGAGGGTGGGAAAGGCGGATTTCTCAGCCCCTGTTGATCTTGCATCCCTGTTCCACAAGCAGAGCAGACACGGGGATTAAGGTGGGTGATTTTCCTGATGGAAGATCTGAATGTCAACCTTTTATGAATATGAGCAGCACCTGGATGTTTCAGCCTGTGAGCTGTCAGCAGGCGATTCCCAGCTTAGTGAAGACATTCAGATGCTCAGAACTCATGAGACAACCTGCTGCCTCACTCCCATGACTGAAAAACCTGCTCTTCCCATACTCTAATGCACCAGCACTGGCCCTCAGGATACTTCCCCACCGCCTTCAGACCACTCACATACACTCACCACACGTGTCCACCCTACACAGGGTACCGCAGTGCCCCCCAGCCCCTCCAAAAAGTGACCCCAAAGCAGCCCCACCAGCATCAGCAGCCTGCCTACACTCTGCACCTGCAGTCACTGTCCATATAACAGACAAGCCTTTTTTTTCCCACACACCTGGCCATTGCCAGCTTGCTCCACACCAGCTATCTCTCATCCGCCTTTTAATTCTTAAATCATAAACTGCATTTCCCCAGTAGTCTGATGTTTTATACTCTTAGGCTAGAATAAATACATTGACCCTAACTTCTACTTATTAACAAGATTGGTCCCTTACAGCCAGAGCCTAGTGGATGACTGCTGCTGAGAATAAAATACCCAAACACAGTGTAAACCTCCAAATGTCCTGAGCCGAACACAGCAGAAGGCAGCTGTGCAGTAGAGCTCTGCCACCCCTGGGCCACCTGTACTAACACCTTCTGGGCCAGGCCAGCACCTTCAGACCATCCTAGCTCCCATGTCCCAGGAGCATGGTGGCCAGGGCCACCCTCTCTCCACATGTTTTTTTGTTTGTTTGTTTTTCACTCCAGCCTGATGAATTTGCAAGGCTTCAGCCTTTCTCTTGCACTGCCAAGCCCAAACCAAAATGCACTGCCAAAAACATGGGAGGAGGAGAAGGAAATGGACACAGCTCTGGGTTCAGCTTGTCCTGCTTTTGCACCTACACACACAGAGGAGACCAGCTCTGCAATGAGCCGCCTTAGACCCAAGAGACCTCTTTTGCCCTCTAGGAAGTATCCAGAAAGAAGGCGATGTGTGTGCTACCAAAATTTGAAAGAGCCCCAGCCAACCCAAGGCCACAAGACACGGAATGGTCCCTGCCCATAGGGCATGGCAGGAGATGGGATTTGTCTCCATGGAGCAGCCGCAGCAGGCCTGAGGAACACCACAGAGCTCCCCAGGGGCTGGTGACCCAGTAAGCGTGGGCCACCAAACTGCAAACTCCTTCCTTTCGGGTCTGAAGGACAGCACTGGCATGGTGCAGAGCAGCTGCTGGGGCTTGGCAGACAGCAAAACCCAGTCCTTGGCTCGGGGACGGTACCGAGCTCAGACACTTCACAGCACCGGGGCTCCTCGGGGCAGAGACCATCACTCCCAGGACTCATTTCCCCTGCCCTTCCAGGCCCCTAAGGCTCACCGTTTAAGCCAGTCCTTCAGGCTCCCCATCCTGTCTCGCCGTGGAGAGAAGCCCCTGGAGCATGGATGCCTCCCCCAGACTTCAGCAGCAGACTTGGAAATGAGGAACCTGCTCCCCGCCCCCATGCCCAGACAGCACCTCACGGTGGGCTCCCACAACCAAGGCAGCAGCAGCAGTAACAAACAGCAGTAATTTACGCAGCAGAAAAGCTGAGGATGGCTGTGCTCAGGGTTTTGCTCAAAGACTTGCAAGGCAGAGGGCCTTACACTGAGTGAGGTTGGCTCCACATCCCACAGCAGT
Organism: Heteronetta atricapilla; assembly: GCA_011075105.1. Lineage (NCBI taxonomy): Eukaryota > Metazoa > Chordata > Aves > Anseriformes > Anatidae > Heteronetta > Heteronetta atricapilla. The sequence continues at coordinate 2,194,942 of CM021747.1, read as the reverse complement.
CATTTCCATCAGGACCCACATGCTGCTCTCCCCAGCTCAGGGCCACAAGTGCCAGTGCCCCTTATTTATTAAATTAGTCCACTTTGAGCCATTGCCTTTGCTACACGGCTCTGCATGGCTTCCAGCTCCAGATATTGATGGAGTTTAACCAGGACCAGCTGATGCCTGCACACATTTCACTTCCACACCACACGTAGCAGAAGGCCCCTGGGCTTGGCAGGGACCTGCTTACCACGAGGAGCCAAGCCCACTGCCCTCCCCAGCCACCACATGTCCTTTCCCCTCTGAAGCACGGACAGGGGATCCCCCAAGACCTTTCATCTTCACCTGAACTTGCAAGAAACAATTTGAGGAAAAGCAGATGGGCATTGCCATCTCTTCCAAATGGCCACAAGCGTTTCAAAGACTGCCCCATAGCTGCCATTTCCCTTCTTTGTCGGGGGAAATCTCTAAATGCGTCCCCTCAGACTGTTGTTCCCCCTGATATCCAGGACATATATCTTCCTTTCCCATTGCACATCCAATGCCAACACTCAGGAGAGAGCTGCACCATCCTCAGGCACAGCACAGGTTCACCCAAATCCCAACACCAGCCTCTCCCTCTCTACATCCCCTTGCAAAAGCAACACATAACCCAACAGGATGAAAGCTTTCCAGACGTGCCCTCAGCCCTGTACGTGGAATCAGCCACAGCCCACCTTTCACCTTGCCAGACCCACACCTACATCACGGGGCTAGCAGGAGAAATCCATCTCCTTGCAAGCCAGCAGAGCATTGCTGAAATTGCTTTGTAATTTGTTACCCCTAAACAAGCCAGGATTTGCCAGGAGCAGCTGGATTCACCGGCAACATCTAGGGCCAGCACCTGCCCTACAAAGAAACCCCATGGACTGTTTAAGGGACCAAGGAGGTACAGGACACAAGAGGATGGAGCTGCTGCACACCCTGATGCATGGCTGGAGGGACACATCCTGCACCGGCAACCCCGGGTGCCTTTGGGAGGCAGCCACACGTTAGCACTGCCAAACAGCAAGGCTCAGACAAATCAATTCTTCACCAGGGCTAATGAAGGTGACACATGAGGATTTCTGCTGAATATTCAGACAGCAGAGCAGGTTAAGCTGCCTGAAGCCCTGAGATATCGCTGCCAAGGCCAAAACCCATGCCCAACCTTTCTCACCCCTCAAGAGACAGCTAATGGCTTAACACAAGGTTTGCTATCTTGCACCAAAAAAAAAAAAAAAATGTATATAAAATCTGCGCAGATGTTAGTAACTGCTAGCATCTTCGGAGATTTGCAGCATTTGTGCGGTAAGTGGATTTCAATTAAAGCCATCTATAAAGCGAGAGGGCCCCTCTTTCTGTCTAAATCACAGCCGCACATCAGAAGGAGCAGAAAATGTATTTTTAAGCAATATACCTCAGATGGTGGAGAGCAGCATCCGCTTACATGGAGGGGGAAAACAAATTAATTGATGCAGGTCAAACCAGAGCAAGCCTCTCAATTATTCTACAGTAATTACCCTAATAAAAATTTAAACACACATAAGCCAACTCAGTAGGTTTTAGCCTCAATATTAACTACATGAGAAAGTTGTCTTCTACAGCTGCACAAGGAAAAATCTGCAGTCAGTGACTGACGCCCAGACCCCCGGCCAGGTCTCCTTTCCCACAAACAGACATTTGGGGCACACACAATAATACATTGCCAGTACACAGGAAAATTCCCAGCTTCTGTACAAACACAGCTGTCACTTGAGGAAAATAAAATCTCCACTCATAACACAATACATCTCCAGTCCACACACTGATTTCTCCCTTACAAAAGCACTGGTATGCATCCTAAGTAACATGAGTTCCCCATCCAACATCCTCTGAGGTTGAGAAATATTATTTTCATTCTCATTTCTAACAGTGGGAATGTGTTAAAAGAGCTAACTTTCTGGAAGATACTTTATCAAAGAAAAAGCGTGTGGAGTGAAACCAAAAGGGTTGGCTAATTTGGGCTGAATACAGTAAATAGCCTCAGCCAGGAAAAGTGAAGAGCTGAAAGAGTAATCAAACATTTCCTCCCAGTGTTTGCTAAATTAGGTGGTTCGAAATGGTGTTTTAACTTCAGCAATTCTCCATATGTCAGCGTAAATGAGCATTAAAAAATATATATATAAACACTAAAATGGAGCAACACATCTTATTTTCATATCTTGGGAAAAAATAACAATAAGAAATGTACCTAGGGTCCACCAACCGTGCTGGGGCTTGTTTTTCTCAGACTGTTCAACAGAAATTGAAAATAATTGACCAGGCACTAGAGAAGAGGATGCCTTAAGGCCCCTGGAGCACACCACCCGTCCCCACGCCAGCCCCTGCCCCAGGACCTTCGCAGCCCGGTGAGCTGCACTGCAGTGACCCACGCTCCCAGGAAAGGACACCCTGAGTAAGGTGCCCTTGCTGACAACAAAATTGGGAGCCTTACATTGTAATTTCCCCATGGCCAAAGCAGTGGGACCAGGCTGCAAAGTCGTTCCCTGCTCTGCAGTCACCAACATCCCCGTCTGTCCCAAAAGCAAGGGTTTGCACCACGCAGGAGGGAAGTCTGTCCCAGTGCTTCTGCTCTTCCCAGGGATGAGCAGAGCTGAATAGGCTCATAGGAGATGATGTTTTAGGAGTTCTTAACCACACCTCATCCATGCACTTCCACTTCTTCATCGGCCTGTTCCTCTCTCCTGCTGCGTGGCCACAGTTCCTCAGGAGCTAAGGCTTCAATAGGCAAAACACAAATATACAAAACAAAAATAGAAGTCTTCAGCAGATTTGGGTGATGGTTTATGCAGTACCACTGCCTGCAGGAATGCACCCCTAAACCTTCTGATTCAGGTTGTGTTTGGTGATTCTCAGGTCAGATACTAGGGGAAAAGACAGGACTGGGAAGAAGGAGGCTAAATTCAGAGAAGGACGAAGCACTGATGCCACCCTCCTTTCCCCAAGATCTAAGCATTGGCATGCTCCTGCAGGCACAGGAGGCCTTAATCCCTGCAGACCTGGGCTCATTTCTGCCAGAACAGGGTCTTTGCTCCCAGCACACCAGAGTGGGGACACATGGCTCTCAATTCCTCCTCTTGGAGCTGCGTCATGTGCTGCAGATGAACGTGTGCCAAGCAGGATGGAGAAGGCAGGTGCCCAAAATGCCGTTGAGGGACCCTGCCCTCTCCCTGCTGCAACTGCTGCTCCCTGAATTCATATGGAGGGAGGAGAGCTGCTCCACCGAAGGAATTCAAAATGCCTGGCAGGCCAGTGATTAGGGTGCTCCTTAAAAATGGAACACTGCTTTTGATTCTTGTCCTGAAATCAACCAGAGCTTAACTCTGAAAGTTGCTCTCCTAAATCCAAAAGCTCCAAGCACGATGCAGCAAGGAGCTCTTGGACAAGTTGTGCCTCTTCACTTGGAGATGTTTCACTTCATTAACCACCCTTAAACACCCGTGGAGCATCAGGGAGGCTACCAAAGCAAGCAGTTACGGTTTCATGCCTACAGCAGGACACACATACTCCTTTTTATCAGATGTATCACTCAGCTAAACACCAAGTCAGATCAGGTGAAGAAGTGCACTTAAAACAGCACAAAGTGTTTTTATTTTGTTACTCTAAAACTCAAAACCTTCAGCTGCCCATTTTGATCACCCAAAACAATAACTGCCCCTCATCTCCCAGCTAGTCCCAGAGCAAGGAAAGGGCATTCTGCTCCATCACTTTCCATCAGCAGCAACCCTGGAGATAGACTGGAGGTGCATCATGCAGAGGCACACTACAACACACGAGCAGATCACCCCAGTAGCTGCCCAGTTGCAAACTGGTTCCCATCAGCTGCACAGGGATCACTTATCAAAGGGAAATGAGTTGAGTATCAACATAGCAATGACATATTTCCTCATTAGCCAGTGGCTGGTGATCACGTGCAGATGGGGATGCGTAGCTGATTTACCGACACATCCTGGGAAAGGCCATTTCATGCCTGTTGGAAGCTCCACTTGCATGAGATGAAGGCGATGCTGCCACACAACCAGCACACAGCACACACTGCTCTTGGTGAAGTCATTGCTGCCCCTAGGCAGCTCGGTGCTCCCCGGTACATGCACATCTCCCCAGGGTGTGTTTTATACCTCTCCTCAGTGCCTAAAATCAGTGGACATGAGTCTGCTAAGGCCCCAGCCTTAGCAGACTGGACAAATTTGGGTATTTTGCATGTTATGGAAGAATTTGTAAATTCCCAACAGATTACAGGTGAGAGCAGCAGGGCTGAGAGGTGATGTTTTCTCATAGGTCCTCTGGGAAAACAGAGACACTTTCAGGAATTCTTTTGCCATTAGATAATTGCTTGAAAATAATAATAATAATAATAATGTTCCTTGCAGCTGTATCATTTGGTCTAACAGCAGATTACATCTCTCGAAACACCTGCGCTGCTTAAATAGCCCCCGCTGCTCAGCTCCAGCCCTGCAAATCTGTGCTTTTAGCTTGGGAGATCTCCAGGCTCAGCCTCGATATTTCAGGCAAAATGGCAGAATTACTCAAACCTCACCCCCTGCCCATCGCCACTCTGCAGAGATGTTCCCCACCAGCCCGACTGCACCCGATGGCGCTGGTGATGCTCTGGGGTCACATCCCACCAACCCTTCATGTATCACTTCCATACCATGATGTGCACAGGTGGCTGCTCCCTGCAGGAGGGGCTGGGGACCCAATGCCTTCCATGTGTGCTGCAGGGATGCACAGCCTGCCTACGTGCCCCAAGCCACGACCCCTCCTGATGTGCGTTTTCTCCTGGGATTTCCCAGCTTGGTTTCCAGCAGAGCTGTACTCCAGATGCCTGTAACTAAGCCAGGGTGTTGAGACCAGCATGGAAAATGCTCTCGAGTTAAGGATCAAAGGCAGGAAAGGAATTCAGGGAGCGCAAATGTTCCCACTGACTCCTGCAACTGTTTCCACGTGCAACAACCCAAGCCCAGCTCCCACCTGAATTCTCTTCGCAAGGCTGCAGCTCCTCACTGCTTCCCCATGCAGAGAAGCCACAACACAAACCTTCCTCACCACCAGCTGCTGTCATCTCCAGGACAAACCCAACCCTGTAAACCCACTGCCCATACACAGCGTGGCTCCACGGAGCTCTGCATGGGGCACCAGGAGGGATTCACTGAAAGACAGGCAGGGAGATGCAGGGTCCAGCTTCATGCCCAGCTTCACGCCACAGAGACAATTTCCACCGAGCTCAGCAGCCTGTGGAAGAGGCAGCTTAGTGGCAGGGAAGGGGTTAAAAAGCTGCCTCTGTCTCAAGGTACAATTCAGTTCAATTATGTCACCAGGAGAAGGAAAAAAAATATCACAATGAAGTGCACCAAAATATTCATTTCCAAGGGTGCCCAAGCGGCAAGAAAGGAAAATATTGATTAGAACCAGCTGCAGATTTTCTGGGAGAACAGTTTTCTGACAGAAAATGCCAACTTGATCATATCAAAATATCCTGCTAGAATGGGTCAAACTCATAAAAATTGCATTTAGGAAAACAGCCACAATCTGTCTTCTCATTCAGTTGAAAGTGTTTGTTCTTATTTCTGACACCATATTTACTTTCATTAAGATTCTCACCAAAAATAAATTCTAAAAACAAAAATATTTTGATCTACCCCAAAATGAACTATTTTCATTTGGTAGTTTCACATTTCAGCTTTCCAAACACAGATTTTGGCATCAAAAATACTTTTGCGTGGTGGAAACTCCAGGTTGTGCCCTGACCCTGAATATCATTTATGAATATTTTAATGAATCCTTTTTTACCCGAAAGGATTAATAAGAAACTTATTTCTATAAGACAAGTATTACAAATATTCTAATTTTTACACTGATATAATCTGTAATCATACACCTGTCTCAAGGAGGAGCGAGGCTGAGGTTAGCTCATGTGGTTTTTACAGAAACTCTCATTTGATCATTTTCACCCCACCCCCCACCTCCTTTTTTAACCATTAGGTACAACTTGGGGCTAAATCCTGCTCCAGAAGCCTGGAAATCCACTGGCAGAACCCAGCAGACCCAGCTGGGGATGGTGGTGGCAAGTCAGGAACCTGCCACGGGGGCATCAGGCTCTGGGCCATTCAGCGTTGCCAAAAGTAGAGCAAAAAACTGCAGGGTTCTTAGCAACAAAAATTAAGCAAAATACTTGAGGGCCAGAGTCACAACAGCATTTTTGCTTCTTGCTCCTACTGATTTCAAAGCAAGCCAGAAAGCAAATCCTTCGTGGATCTAGGTCGGCGATGTTATTTCTCACACCTGCTCTGCCCTCTTTCATTTTCCCCTCACTCCTGTCATCACGCCGTTCATTTCATTCACTATCGCCTTTGCCTTGTTCCCTCTGGTACTCTGAAGGCATTCCTTTCATTTCCATTTTTCAGACATTAAAAGCATTTATTCTGAATTCCGGTGCCTTCAGCATGTAAATCAGCCTCAGCTGCACTCAGAAAACACCAGCCTGATCTTGTTATGCACCCGTTCATCCCGCAGGATTAAGGCGGGGAGGGAACCTCGCCAGCTCTCAAATTGCCCTGCTCATTCTCCACGTTCCAGGTTCAAAAGCTGGATGTGGAGGACGTGCCATCGTGTCCACACCCCGCTGCTCGCACCGTGTCCTCCTGCAGTCTGGTCTCAGGGGTGGCCAGCAGTGGCGGGGTCTGCACTGACTTCTTCTGGGGTACTGATAGCACTGTAGTTTAGAGGCAGCCATGGAGGGACCAGCAGGGACGGAGACAGGCCTCCAGAGCAGAGGAGCCCCAGGGCCACCACCTCTGCTCCCTCACATGAACGTCGCTGTGGCAGGGTGGGAGGCTGGAGGCACCCATCCCACCTTGGGGACATAGCTCAGCTCAAAGCACCCTTGGGGCAGGATGCAGCCAACCCACCCTGCCTTGCCCGCTGGGAGCTTGCTCCAGACCTGGGTGACCTTACCTCACCTCCCTCCTTTTCCCCTTAGGACATAGTGCATTTTCCTACAACTCTCCCTAACATTACCGCCCTAGCAGGAAAGGAACCTGCATGGAGGTTCTCCCCCCGCCGTCCCACCCCCATCAGCACTTTGCACAGGGCATCACACCGTGCACGCGCAGCCTCGGCAGCTCACCCTGCCCTGCGGCACAAACGCACCCGCCACCATCTCAGCCAGAAAGCCAGGCTCTGCAGCTGAGGAACCCATGGAGCCGTGCTGGGGCTGATGAAAGATCCTCCAGAGACCTGCAGGCTGAAGCGTCACGAGCACCCCCCTCCGATCTGGGCAATGCAAGCAGCACCACGCTAAACCCACAGAGCGCTGCCGGCATTGTTCCACCAGTGCTGAGAGCGAATTCTTCATTAATGCCCACAGCGACATGAGTAAGACCTGACTTAGCACGGCTCCGGGGAAGCAGACGGCACCTATGTTATATATACAATAAACCCCGCCAGCTTTTGCAGGCTTTGCCATCCAGATTGCTCAGCACTGGTATTTCCCCTGTGCACGCACTAACACACATGAGCTGCGAGGCCCTTTGTGCCTCGTTTATCCCAGCAGCTTTGTGGGGTGATTAGGATTTCAGTAGATATTAACTTTTATCTAAAGTGAAAATGCACCCAACCAAAATAAAATAAATAAATAAATAAATAAGACTAAAATCCAAAATCATTAGACTGAGAGCTATCAGTAGTGATTAACAACGGGAGAAACAACAAACGAACTCCCAAAACACATGAGCCAGGAACAATGTAGGGGAGCTCTTTGAAAAGAAAGCCTTTCACCAGCTTCAGCATGGCATCGAGCCATTCCTCTGATATATCATCTCCTTTTTCTGACACACACAACACCCTGGTGTAAGGTCTATTTTCACTAGCAACCAAACTTTTAGAATTGAAAATAAAGCAAGATGATCTAGCGTCAACATGATCCGAACAGAGCAGCAGAAGCTGCTGGAGGCTGCGGGTGATGCCCACGCCTCCCCCAGGCGAGGACCTGGGTGCACGGGTAGGGTTTCACCGCCAGCCCACCCACTTCACCTGCAGCACTTTGCAGCACTACCCGGGGACCAGCATCAGCTCCTCTCCCCCAAGCAGGCAGACAACCTGGAGAGACATTAATTGCCTCGCCCAGGGTCATGTAATGAAGCCAGTGGAAAGCTGACAGAAGGAGCCAGAGGACACTTGGCTCCTTTCCCTGCATTTCTCCCACGAGATCAGGCCACCTCAGTTCCTCCCAGCCCGTGCTGCATCCACTCCAGCCCCCCCAGCTCGGTTTCCTCCCTGGGAGGGATGTGGGGACGCAGCCCTGCTCTGCAAAGTGCTGAAGCACGCACCTGGAGCTGGGCTTGTGCTCAACAGGGAGCCACCAAAGGAGTTGTTCAAGTGCAAAGGCTTCCCAGAACAATACAGAGATAAAGGTTAATGCAGTATTTAACCTCTGCAAGGTCTCACACACCCTGAGAGCAATAGGGATCTGCTCAGCTCCCGTGTCCCTTCCCTCCCTGGACACGCGGTGAAGCTGCCCAGACAAGGCAGAGCTCACCAGTTCCAGAGGGAGCCTTCAAACCAGGCAAAAATCAGAATCCCCCAGCCTGGATCCTGCACCCATCTCCAAGCTCCCTCTGCTGTTCCCAAGTGCATGTTACAGTCCCTCATTCCTGGTAACTTCTCCATCCACAGCAAGCCCACGGCAGAAATGTTGTCCTACTGCCACCAGACTTCTCCCACCTAGGTGGGTCTATCAGTGAGATCAGAGACAGCTGCACCAGAAGGAAGCCGAGCACCAAGTACCTTTGGGGACTTTATCTAGGATGCAGGTGATGAAACGAGAAAAAGCAACAACACCTGGGATCAAATGGGAGGAGGGGGTCACCACCCTGCCTGCAAAGGGCTCAAACCTTCAGCTCAAAACCAGGAAAAGCAGCTGCATTAAGTAAGTGCCTGAGCTGCAGGTGGCTGTCCCACCTCAGGTTTCTCTCTGCTCCTCCTAGGGCACAGCCCATCCTTTCTCATACTCTTGTGGTAATACTGTCATCTGCAAAACCCTCCAGCAAATGCTCATGGATAGCATGAGCCCTGGTTCTTCCTTCTCCCACCTGTCCTTGGCCTTCACCCATCTCCATGACTTGTAGCAATGACCCTGACTAATAGCAGGAGCAGCAATAACTCTCCAAGGTCCACCGCAGCCTTCAGCAAAGACTCAGAAGAAAAATAACTATAACAGAATATCCTGAATTCCTGCAGTTTTCCAGACTAGAGTTTAATTCACCCAAGCTTGACCCAAATGACACACATTATCCCTGACCAGTTTGCAATCCACCACACACGTGGACCAGCCTCATAAAATTCCGTCTGTTTTTAGGGGAAAGAACGCAGCTAGCATAGCCTAAATACAAATAACTGTTCCCTTGGGTCAAGCGTCTCCTGAGTGGGTTGCGACTGCATCTTTTTACATGGAGAGGCATGAAAGGAAGGCACAAGCTCCTATGGTGGGGGAGAGCAGAGGCAGCAAAGCCCTGCTGCACAGTGCTCCCCGGACACACACACTTCTGCCAGCATCTGCCTGAACTGGTAACTGATTCATCTCAATCTCCGGAGGATTTTTCTGGTAACTGCTGTAGATCCACCTTGGGATGACAGAGCAACATGGGGAGAAAACCAATCTCATCACTTCTATCATTTTTTCTACCAAACTAATAATAATAATAATAATTTCAGGACTGGGAAATCAGAATCAAAAGTAAAAATGATCTGACTTTTTATACAGAGATTTTTTTAAAACTGTTTACTGCAGACCAATGTTCAGCCACCATGGGCTGATGCCCATGGATTTATTGGTGAAACTTATGATCCAGCAAGGATCCAGCCACCAAAAGAGAAGGAAGCAAAATCAATTCCAAGTCTCAGGAAAGAAACAGGCTTCAGTAGGATTCAAAGGTATTAAAGTCAGTAAGCCAGAGAGAAAGAAGCATGAAATAAATACACGTTCCTTTTAATCCCCATCTCCTTTGTCTGGAGGACACCAAGCACGGTGCTGAGAACTAAAGGCAGCGACTCCCAAAGGACAACGGGGGCACGTTACCAGGCAGACCCCACCCGCAGCACCCCACATCTGTGCACAAGGGAAAGGGCAGCGGCTGCCATCCCCCTACCAAAACCTGCCTCCCTTTTGGTCAGCACTGACACTGAGACAACATCCCACTGTAGCTGTGATAATGAACAAAACCATCCCCGTCCTCCCACAGCCTCTGAGGCCAGCCTCAGCCTCATAACCCACTGTGGCATGGCCACAAACCTAGGGCAAGGAGAAAAAGAGAGGAACAAGCCCCCAGAATTGTTTTTCAGCCCGAGAGGCAAATCTTCCAGTTTCTCAGATGTTATTCCTCAGATGTTATGTATATATAGATGCATGCATATGCACACAGACAGCGCTTTTTTGCATCAGCCCGTTGTCAGTTGGCACCTGGGGGAAGCAGGAGGTTTGCTCTGTTGAGTCATCCCTGCCTTCAGCAAGAGCACGGAGCTCAGCAAGAGCCGGATGGGCTGAGCTGCACTCAGAAAGCGCTTCCTTTGCAAAGGTCTCCTCCTCCTCCTCCTGAAAACCCATTTAGAAATTCCTAAAAAGATCCGTTTGCTACAGGGAAAGGAAATTTGAGGTCACAGAGAGAGAACCACGGTTATCAGAAAGGCAGGGACAGGCCAGGCTCAGCCAGCAAGGGCACGCTCTCGGGGGAACCACGCCAGGACCGTGTTGATGTTGCGAGCTGTTTGCCATGGTCCGTAAGAGCAGAGAGCTGGTGGGAGAAGCTGGCAGGAGGCAGAGCTGGGGCCAACTGAGAAATAAGAACCAGAGCACCTGGCTAGAGAAATGGCCTCAGACATCCCAGCTAATTAGCCCCTTAGCATATTTCATTTATCCCTCAAAGCAGGAGCGAGTTAAAATGAATCTGTACCTAACCAGCGACTTGGAGCCTTCAGCACAGCGATGTTTTCAAGTTGGTAAGAGAAACAGAGCTGTGAATTTAACACAAGTTTTCAGGGCTGGAATAAGAGGCCACTAAAAAAAAAAAAAAAAAAAAAAAAAAAAAAAAAAAAAAAGTGATTTAACTCAGAACACCAAGTCAGGGGAATTTATGGGGATTTTTTTATTATTATTATTTTTTTTATTTTTTTTTAATTTTTGGCTCTGCTCAGTTTTACTTCCAGCAATGGGCAATGTAGGGGGGTTATTGCTTTTGGCCTCAGATTAAAAATAACCCACATGTTTGCAGCCTGGCAGGGTGGCTCAGAATGGGGACAGATGATGGTTGGGCCAAGGCTGGAGGCAAGAAGAGATGGACGGTGCTGAGCAGGGATCAAAAGGAACTGTACCACGCTCACTCAGCCTTCCTCGGTGGGGCCAGATGTACCGAACCTCGTAACCCAAGCGATCATGAAGGTGAGGGGTGTCAGACAAACAGAACATGTCTCTCTCCTGCGACACCACAGTGGTCCTGTGCACATGGCAGCGTGCAAGGCTAGAATTCATTTGGGAAACACCTCCAGCAGCTCTCCGTACCAGTCCAAGTCCCTCAACTGCCTGTCTGTATGCTTTTATCAGGAGGAAACTGCCCACCACTACCTCTGCAAAACCTCTCTTCACATGAACCCTCACATTTCCCCTATCCTAGGAAGCCACCTACAGAACGCCCTCCGGTATCTCCCACCAAGCTTCCCCCAGTGGAGCACCCCCCCTGCCCAGCACCATGGTGGGACAGGAGCACTCAGCCTGCAGCTGAGGCTAAAGGTCCAAGCACAGGCAGAGGAAAGGCCAGGGATCAAAGAATAGGGAAGAAATAGTTTCTTCACAATCCCAGCTCCATCAGGCATGAAAGGAAAGTTTAGGATGCTCTCGGGAGAGGAAGGATTTGTATCTCAAGGCAAACTGGCCTACTCACTCTATTTATAGACAAAAGGCAGCATTTTAGCCCTGCTGCAGCTCAGCAGAGCCCGCTTGAATGCTCTGCCCATTATGCAAGTGCTCCAGAGCCACTGGTCTCCTCGTGGGTGGCTACCAGGAGCCCAGGGAGATGTCCTGTCACAGGCAGCAGCACCCATGCAGCTCATGGGGGATGACGGCAAGGAAGGAAAGGACCAAACTGAAGTACAATAACCTGGTGCCTGTCTTCTCCACTGGCATAAACTGGGCTCAGAAAGGCAGTACAGTGCCAAGAATAAGGAGCCCCAGAGTACCAAAAGCAAAAGAAAGCAGAAAATTGAATTATTTGAAAACTCCTGTATTGAAGGGAATGGCAAAGTCTGGTCTCAGGCCCAAATACCAAGAGCTGGTTTTCATCATGAGGCTGCTCAGGGACAGGATGGGGCCACCTCCTGCTCCCCAGTACCTGAGCCAGTACCTGCAAGCAGTGCAGGGGTTGCTACAAGCAGAACTTTGGCGTTCAAAATGGCTTCTGTGCTTTTGTGACCAAAACAGTCACTTTGGTCATGAGATGCCATTTTCCGCACAAGGCTGACTTCAAATGTGTGTAGCCACCGTGACACAGCCAAGTTAACTCTCCTTCCTCTTCCTTCTCCTAATCTTTCCAGAGCAACTTCTGAACAGTTTTGCATGTTGCCTACCTTGGCTATTAGTAAGGGTAACAAAGAGAGCCATTCCCGTTAATGGGAATTTCATCTTGGTCTCTAGGACAGGGTTGCATGGGTTTACAGGGATAAATCTCAGTTATCCACTCTGTTCCCATTCCCAACATGAGAAGCGCACATTTAACAACAAGATCTTGTAAATCTCATGTTGGTGGAAGTCCTCAAGAGCAGAGATCTGTGCTTTATTGGAAAACCCAAAACCTAGGGTACTATACTTGTGCACTACACTTGTACAAACCCTGAGCCCACCCTTACATCCATCAGCCCTGTCCTAGGGAGCTCACCAAGTCTGGGATCAAACCTAAGGGCCATGGAGGGCAATCTGGTGCCCAGCAGCAAAGCAAGAACCGTCTCTTTCCATGGCATCTGACACCTTGACCAGCACAAGGGCCTGAATTAAGGTAATCAGAGAAAAATATAGAAATCTCAATGGGAAAAAATACCAGCTGAGTCAATCCCTGCAGAGATGGGGCACTTAACGTACCAAGCAGTGGTTAGAGCTGGGCCTGCTAAATAATACAGTATAATGCTTTCTAAGGATAATTCACAAGACCCAGACGTTTCCTGGACTGCTCACATCACCCCACCAGCATGCCTCATTATTTATTTATAATACTTGCTTAATATTAACCTTTGAGAAACTAGTTAACCCTGCAAATCCAAACACCAGAAGGGTTCTGTGATTCTGTGATTCATCCTGCAATAATCATAATCCTTGGCCCTGAAGGGACAATTCAAGGCACGGAATTCAGGAGCTTGTTGTTAACCTCAACCTTCAGTGAGAATGGAGCAAGATTCATGGCTGCATCAAGGAGCTGCAAGGAGTCAGAGGGCTAAAGCCAGCAGTTTCACTCCGGTGACCCTCCAGGCAGCTGCATGGTGTGGAGTAGCTCATAACACCTGCAGAAACACCAAAATTTACCTTCTAGACATGGCTCCAGCTGGGTGTAACAGCTGAGAGCAGCTCAGTTTCTCTGACATGACCACAGTGTGAGCTGCCAAGATGCAAGGGAGCAGCTGTGCCTGCTGGGGCTAAATGCTTCCCCATGCAACACAGCATCATGCGGCAACACCCAGCCCAGCTCCAGAGCTGAAGCCACACCAGTACATGAGCACAGCCCTCCCCATGAGCCGTGTAACCTTGCTGAGAGCAGGGGCATCTCATCCAGGACAGAAGGGTCCCTGCCAGTGGCACCCAGGCTGTCGCCTATGGACGACAAGCTTGTGCCAGCTTGGGTCCCTCTGGCACAGCATCACATCCCAAAACATCAAAGCTTCCCCTCACCAGTGCCTCAGGCTGTGCCTCTGGACCCTCCAGCTGAACAAACAGCCCTGCATCCTCCTATAAGGCATTAGGCTAATTAAAGGGGGAAGTGTGCCGCGCTGCTGCTCACTACAGGAACACCAAGAGAGAAGTATCAGAGAGCTCTGCAGGAGACCCCCCACCGTTAGCTGGTCTGACACAGGGTGAGAGCAGAGGCTGCAGCACAGGGAAGAGCCAGACCAAGCACAAGAAATCCAAGGCACCAAGGGACAGACCCAAGCTGCAAGGATCCAGCAATTAACACTCACCCTTCGTTATTATGCAAATCATGCATTGGTTACTAGAGACAGCAAAGTAATCGGGCTTCTAGTCCTCTCTGAAGACCAAAAAATAGTTGAAGTATGTGTCAGGCTGGTATTTTAGACTGCCCAGTGAGGAACAGAAGTCTGGGGTCTGCCAGGATGCTTCAGACCCAAGCTGCATGCCAAAGGTAGGTTGGTGCATGCCATGGGTCCTGGGAAGACACCTGGGAACTGTCCATGCTGAAAACAGGGAGAAGTCCAGCTGGAGCCCTGCTGCTTCTGCTCCAGCCTTGGGGTGGGAAACGGAAAGGAAACAAAAGCACGAGCATCGGGTTTGGGTGTGGGAAGGGGTGCAGATGGCTGAGACTGGCACTTCAGGGAGGAACGTGGGATCTTGGCAGGTTCCTGAAATATTACCTTTGTCTGTCTGACAAAATGTTGCTGAGAGCTGAGTGTACCCTAAAACAAAACCTCCTAATGAGACTACCAGCAGAGTCAGGGAAAGTTCTAAGGTATTAGGGAAAGACTGAAAAGGTAATGAGGGCCCAAGACTGTAAACATGCCTGCATGCCAGGATGAGAGTCATGGGTCAAATTTTAATATTTGACAGTTCTCCACCTCTGTTTGTGTCAGGCTCACGGCAACACAATGAATATGGCATCAGTCTTCATGCGGAGATGACACCAAGTGACAACCAGTCATTATTTACCATACCCTGGAGTGCAAAATCCACTACTGACTTCAGGGTGGAGAGGAGGAGGGAAATCTGGGAGCAGTTCAGTGATTCAGAGCACGGACCGCCAAGCACGCTCTCAAAGGCACATAGCCAGTGTGTGCCTCAGTTTCCCCAGCATACAAAGAGGGATTAAGGAGAGCATTCACCTGCCATTGAGGGATTCTTGCAAGACTGATCTAATATTTCAGCAAAGGAGGTTAAAAACATCCACCATTGTTCACTTAACACCTGAATGTATTTGGCATACATCTGTTACAGCACACTGTGTCAGAGAGCGTATTTCACCAAGCGCAGCTATTCTGTAGGAAACGAGCCGTCCTCCTTGCCTAGAGAGAGGTGACCCTCTGCCAGTGGGTGGAAAAGCAGAGGTGCCAGCATCTGTCCTTACCTCTCCTCCTCCTCACGCAAGGGCGATAGCTTTTAATGTGAGAAATTAATAGGACAATGCTGAATATCAAGGATAACGCCAAGTACGCTGTCTGTAAGATGCTGGCAATGCGTCTGCCTTCTCAGCAACGCCCTGAGCTGCTCCAACAAGAAACGTCCAGATTACCACTGCACCAGTGTTGTCCTACCGTGGACAAAATACTTCTTGGGGGGAAGGTGGTGAAATGGCCACCTCCATCTGGAAAGCTGAGTACAGGTCAGCTGACAGCCCAGGGAAAACCATCCATCCCCTTGTCCCCTTCCTCAGCTTGCTTACATGTTTCACATCTCAGCTGGGAAAGCCACAAATGACCCCACAAAAATGGGGGCTGCACTGATTGCTCAGGGCTACTTTGGGAGACCTTGGTGAGCCCATGGTACAGACTGAACAGACTGCCAAGAAAGCAAGTCAAAAAGCAAAAGAAACCATGTCTTTAAGAGAACAAAGTGATTGCTTTGGGTGAGAACATCAGTTTTCCAAAAGCTCTCAATGCATTTGATTCCTATCAGATGTTGAAAGAGAGAATCCCTCCGAGACCCACCAAATCCAATTTTTCCAGGCCAGTCAGGTGGTACCTGCACACCAGCTCTGTCCTGGTGTCTGCTGGCAGCACATGCCTGGAGGGCTTGAGGGAGAGCATTTGCCAGCAACCCTGTGGCAATAACTGGGCTGTTCCTCACAAGCTCTGGGTGTTACCATACAAACCAGCTTCTGGCCAAGACAACCCAGCTTGCAAATCCCTCCTCATTTCAGGGGTTCTAAGCTGCTTTAAATCACTTCCGGCCTGCTCCCAGGGACTTTACTGTCTGTCATTTGCTAGGTGGTGCTAATGAGCTCAGCATCATCTGTGGTGAGGCTGATATCCTTGTGCATTCCTGCTACCGCCCTACCAACCCCTACCGACCTCAGGGCTCCATCAGCCAGGAGATGACAGAATTGTAGGGGTTGGAAGGGACCTCAGGAGATCATTGGGTCCGACCCCACGGCCAAAGCAGGATCCCTAGAGCAGGTTGCCCAGGTAGGCATCCAGACGGGCCTTGAATATCTCCAGAGAATGAGACTTCACATCCTCCCTGGGCAGCCTGTTCCAGTGCTCCGTCACCCTCACCATGAAAAAGTTATTTTGCATGTTGATGCAGAACTTCCTGAGTTCTATCTTGTGGCCATTGTCCCTTGTCCTGTCCCCACAGACCACTGAAAAGATGTTGGCCAAATCCTTCTGTCTCCCACACTTAAGATATCTGTAAACATTAATAAGATCCCCTCTCAGTCTTCTTTTCTCCAGGCTGAACAGACCCAGGTATCTCAGCCTTTCCTCATAGGAAAGATGCTCCAGGCCCCATAACATCTTTGTAGTCCTCCACTGGAGTATTTCCAGGCAGATCCCTGTCTTTTTTGTACTGGGGAGCCCACAACTGGACACAGAACTCCAGGTGAGGCCTGACCAGGCAGAGTAGAGGGGGAGGATCACCTCCCTTGACCTGCTGGCCACGCCAGGATGCCCTTGGCCTTCTTGGCCACCAGGGCACACTGCTGGCTCATGGCCAGCCTGCTGTCCACCAGGATCCCCAAGTCCTTCTCCACAGAGCTCCTCTCCAGCAGGTCATCCCCAGCCTGTACTGATCTATGCATTTGTTCCTTCCCAGGTGCAGGACTCTGCATTTGCTCTTATTAAACCTCATCTGGTTTCTTCCTGCCCAGCTCTCCAGCCTGCCCAGGTCTCACTGAATGGCAACACAGCCTTCTGATGTATCTCGGAAGCTGTTTTCTTAGCTCGGAAAAGCTTCAGCTCCAAAAGCATACCTTTCCTTGGTCTCCATACTACATCTAATGTTGTCCAGCAGAGAAAGAAACATATTTTGTGCCCCTTCTGCCATGAGTTGCATATACAGAAAGTACTGTGCTTATCCAGCATCCAGGAGAGCCAAGAGGACTCCATGTCCCCAAGGCCATCCAGTGCAGGACCAAGACCTAAGGTTACTAAGCAGTGTCTCTTGGGAACACAGGTCAGCCACAGGTCCTGTTCTCTTCCAGAGAACCTCATTATTCACCTAATGGGTAATTTGCTGCCATCTGGACATTCAGAGCTTGACCTGCAATATGCCAGACGTCCAGTGAAGTCAGCATTTGGCACCGATGGGGTGTTACCACAGTCTGGTACCACTGGAGAAGTAGATGCTGTTGAGCACGACAGCACAAATTGAATGAGCATTAGAGCTTTCAGGTGGATATTCTGGGTCTGCTTAGCAAATGCTCATCCTCTTTCCTTCGAACTGAATGTAATTTGAGATACAGGTGTCGGGCAAAGCAGTGTGTGGGAGGCAGCCTATATTCTGTTCCTGTCTCTCTAGAGTTATCATCAGCTCCTAACTTTCATGGGCAACCAATTTACACTGTTAAACATCATTTTGCAATGATGCAGGCTGTTAATGATGCAGGCTTGGAGCCCTGAACTCTTGGACCTGAGCAGTTCTCTGGGAGCTGGTCCTTGGCAGTCACTCAGGATTGTCACCAGCAATGGAGCACCTCAAAGTTGTTCCAGCAAAGAACAACACCCCTCAGCACCAGGTGCTAGTCACTGAGACTATCAGGGCAAGAAGATGGCTGTGATAACATTGTTGTCAACAAACCCTCCTTCGGTGGCTGAAATCACAGCTGTGAGATCTCCATCAGGATTCACTGTGAAGAAGCAGGACTGAACCTAAACTCCCTGTCCCAGCCCAGCAACCAGAGGCAGAAGCACTGCTTTAATAAAGGAGCACAAGACATGCTGATTTGATTTTATTAGCTCCTAGAGAAGCACAGAGTCCCACTAAACTCTTTCCATTTCAGTAGCAGACCAGTGACAACATGCATCCATACAAAGGTGCACTAATACAACAACCATCCAGAGCAGCACAGAAGTTAATTCTCCTTCTTTTCGACACCGAGGTGGAGCTGAGGACTTGGCAAAGGATGTGAATGAGTGTGTGCATGCAAGCTGGGATGAGTGAGCCCAGCGCCTGTAACCACGTGGAGGAGCGAGTACGTCTGAGCGAACAAGTGGGCTAGAGACGTGCATGCTACGCAGAGCAGCAGCACTACGCATACCTAACTGCTCGGTGACAATCTTTCAGCCAAAATTCAATAGAAGCTCGTTTTAAAGTTATGAATTGCAAAGTACCCACAATTACACTCTAGTGGGAGAAGAAAGGGAGAAGAAAGGGAGAAGAAAGGGAGAAGAAAGGG
>CM021747.1:1978789-2176297 GCA_011075105.1 Heteronetta atricapilla | reverse complement strand
GAAGAAAGGGAGAAGAAAGGGAGAAGAAAGGGAGAAGAAAGGGAGAAATCAGACATGGGAAATGAGGAACAGGGAACAGGAAGCCAAACAGAATTATTTCCAGGAGGAATAACAGCCATATGGAAAAAGTTACCAAGATGAATTCTGCATTCAATATGTTCAAGAAAGAACTGCATCAGACCCAGTCTGGGGGTGGCCAGATCCTTCAAGAGGAAAAAAATAAAAAATAAAAAAATAAAAAAAAATGCCACCCCAGCTTGAACTTGAACATTTGGTGTTTCATTTGCATCTTGGAATGAGGCAACTGTTATCATTCAAACTCTGCATTCTCCTCTTGGATCTCTGCCTTCCCGGGTCACATTTGTGGCTCTCACATAACCAGGAATCCCCTAGCTACAATATGCTTCTCCTGGCTCGGCCCTGAAACCAAATTCCAGAGCAGCTGACATGGAAATTTACCATCAAACAACTATTAAAGTTTTACCTCAGGCTGTAAAAACTGGTGTACGTGCTCTGCATAAACAATGTAAATACACACTTGTCTCACGTGCTGAGTGGCAGCATGCCACAGAGCTTCACACTGCAGTCTCAGATTTCAGAAACCAGGATGGATAAGTGTAGGGATAGTAACTGAAGGACCAACATTACCAGTCTGCAACATAAAAATGATCCCCGCATATGGCTGGAGACCTCCTGGCTCCACTGCAAACCACAAAATCCACCTGAACGAGCCAGGTTATTTTCAAGGATTGATGGATTTAGCTTCACAACCTCCATCTGACCCAACCCTCACCCCCTGACTGCCACGTCCAGCTTCATTTCCCCACATTGAGGATGGGGGAAAGCAAAGCACAGCAGAGCCTCAGAGGATTGACACAAAGGGCAGATGGGGCAGAGTACCCAGCAGCACACCAGGGACACACTCATTTCTCTCTCCTGACTGCACTCAGGTGTCCCCTGGGGCAATTCTACCACCTGGAGAAGCCCCATGGAGCTGCTTCTCTACACAGTGCCTGATCTCCTGCCGCAGGCACCTGATTCAAGTACCTAAAGTTAACTAGGATGAAACCAGGCTTTTCTCCAATTAATGGCAATTTCTTTTTCTACTTTACATCCAAACTTTATCTTCCTTCTTCCTTTCCATGCAAATCACCACCCACTTGTCTCCAAGGGTGGACAGCCTTTGCCAATACAAGTACCCAGCAGAGAATTAAAGCTAGAAACTATTAACCATTGTTGGTTTTTTTCCATCACCATCAAGCTCAAAATTGTCTTCTATTCAAGCTACAAGTGGGCTGATGTATATCTTCTGCAGATGTCTGTGTTCAAGGGAAAAAAACAACAGCAACGAAACCCTCTTTTGGCTAATAAACAGAAAGTAATTGCAGTTTCTTTACTGCAAAAGGATCTGTGCTATTGATGGCATTGGCTGAGTGTGCCTAATTTGTATCAGCAGCTTGTATCATTAGCTTTACAGTCTCCTGCTAAACCCTACCCACAGAGTAACCACATCTCCCTTGGTCATCTGTTTTGTCCACCCAACAAGGAGGCAATGCACCCCCTTCATGGCAGGGATTATTATTCTTTCTCATTCCTTAGCATATCACACAACACAATGAGATCAAGCTTTTTTTTTTTTTTTTTTTTTAAACCTAATTCCTAGTCACCACATAACACAAAAATAAGCATAATTAGACATTCTCCAATTCAGCAGTAGTCACAACTGTGTGCTAGACTATGAGCCCCACATATGAGATGTAGGGAAAGTTATTTTGCCCATGATGCAGAAGTGATTCTGCAGCAATGAGGAATCCAAAGAGATTTTGCTATAAGCAAGGTTAAAAAAAATAATAATAAAAAAATAAATAAAAGTGCTTCTTCCTTTCTCCTCCACAAAACAACTTGCTGATTAATTCAGAAGCAAGGTAAACAATAAACAGTGATTATGTGCATGGGGTAATGATTCAGCCGAAGAAGCAGATCAGCATTTGAGTAACAGGCTACAAACATGTGCTTTATTTTCTCAATGATGATTCTCCTGTGAGCAATGGAACAAGATGTCTTATACAGCCACCAGGCAACAGCGTGGTCACAGTGTCAGGAGAATCGTGTGACCATCAATCTGAAAGACCCACACAAAAGCTAAAAAGAAAAATCAGCTCCACAGGGTATCGTATGTTCTAGGACCCTTTTTTTTTTTTTTTTTTTTTTTTTTTACATCCAGGCAACAGAAAACACAGGCTGGCTGGGACATTTCATCTAGCAATAACACGGCAGTGCCTAGAACGCACTGTGTCAAAAAAAAAAAAAAAAAAAAAAAAAACTTCTGGAAAAGGGAAAGTGCATAGGGACACCTGCAAAAAGCTACTGCTTGCCTGTATAACTGAGCTCTGCAAGATGTAATTGGGTAATGCAAGAAAAACACACTGGGGAGAGCTCTCCTATAAAACCATATAACCCTTAGCCGCAGAGGGGAACAAAGAAGTCATGAAGGAAAGCATTTGTGCTTCTGCTTTATGCCTCGTATTTTTATTTTGCCTCATCACAACCCTGATTTGTTCACGTCTGTTACTTGGATAAAGAGAAGATGGAAATGCTTTCTGTTGCATCAACAAAAGCCAGCATGAAAGATAGCTGCGAAGGCAGCGAGCCAGATCCGAGGTAGCTGGAGGTCAGTGCCATTCTGCAGCAGTCAACAGAACTGCGTGGACTTGCAAAGACTGAGATTTTGACCTCCTCAGATCTGCGATCAGAGTGATCTGCACAAGAGCAGCTGGCTTGCAAGCCCATAATATTCTTTCAAATGTGATTACCTGTGTGTGGATGGGGAAAAAGACAATGGCTGCATCTGCAGCTGGTCCATTGAGACTGTTGCTGGGCAGCTGCGAGCTGTGCAAGGACATCACTAGAACTGAAGGCAAGAGAGGATGAATCCAGTAAATTCACCTCCACGACCTGAGCATACCTGACACGTTGATCGGCACTGCCCTCGGGCCAGCTCTGCCTGCCTACACCTCACCTGCCACTAACACAGCAGGTGCCTTCCAATCACACCTGTAAGCTTTATTATATTAGCAGCAGCCAAGTGGTTAACTAATCTAAGAAATATATCCACTTCACTTAAGCAAAGGAAAGCAGCAAGGGGGCCCCGTGGTGTTGACAACTCTAACAGCAAATTAAGAAGCTAAAATAAAATGCACCATCAAGCAAGCAGCTGGAGTGAGGCCAGAAATCAGAAAAAGATGTAAAGAAAACTGTATCAAGAAATCAGCTCCAAGCAGGCTCATTGAGCTCAATTACTAGAAATTAGAAAAGGAAATGGAAAAATTTATATTGTAAGGACACAATGCATTATGTGGCATCAGTGATGGCTGTTCTGTTTATTGTCTCTGTTCTAATCATGTTTTTATAGCATGGAATATGTAATACCAGATCTAACTGATATTGATACAGAAGGAAGCCTGCCACTTCCAGGCAGAAATCCACAGTTTACATTCACGACAACAAACTAGAAGTGAAATTCCACAGCTGGGGTCTGCACCCACGACCCTGTTGACATTCCCATGTGCTTACACCTGCACAACCAGGCCCCCTCACAAGGCAGAGACCGTCTGAGAAAGTGGAGTTTCCCAAAAGACTTCCAAAAATTATTTATCTAGATTTTGAGCCTGTACAGTCTAGCTTTGAAACTCTACTCTGCAGTCAAGAGCAATAAGAGAGAAAAGGCATTTATTTAAGTAGAAAAGAAAGCCAAACAAACATCTCATGTAAGCAGTTGTGCAAGTCCAAACTAAACAATGGGAAGGGAAAACCACAAAGTTTGAGCAGCCACAGCTACAAGAGCTGACAACATTGCAGCCAGAAAGCACGGCTGACCTGCCACACTGAGATCTGGATCCAGATTTTCAGAAGCTTCAAGCACAGCTCACAGCAGCATCCCCTCCCTGCCCGTGCTGCCAGCTCTGGGGTCTCCTTTCCCAGGAGCAGTTCTGAGCCTGCCCATCTCTTCCGACCCGCCAGACCAAGGAAAATATCTTGCTCTCTCAGCAGCGACCCATAACAATGATTCCCTTCTCAAGCTCTGGAAGAGGGGGAATGGGGTAGGCACAGATTTTCTTTTACGTGCCTTGTCCCCATAGCCAGACCCAGCCAGGCCCCCACTCAGGTGGGTCAGGGCTGGGAACCATCCTCATCTTGCTCTGATCTGGCCCTTGCTACAGCACAATTTGGCAAACCAAATCCGTGCTAGGCTAAAAACCAGCCAGGATATTGTGACATCAAGCATCAGATCATACACAACTCATGGCTAGCTCAATCCATCACTGCCATACACCTTGTGGAGTCAAGCCCCATTGCAAAGTAAGCCCCATCTGATGCTGTAACATTTTCCCATACTTTGAACTACCGTAGATGACCAAGTCATGGAAGTAGACAAAAAAGGCTGCTGGGCATAACCTGAAGATACTTTAAGTGAACCAATCCTCCTTGTCTGCAGCCAGTGGGACCCAGAAAGCCACCACTAATCAGAGAGAAAACTCACTTTCTCTCAAAAATCTGCTGGCAGTGCTTCGAGGCTGGTTTGGTGAGATGCAGGGCAAAGAAAAACCCACAGCATCCATACATCAGATTCACTCATCTGGTTCAGCAGAGCACTGGAGCAGCCAAACCTCACCCAATCTGCTTTCCTGACACAAACCTTTCACTCCCCAAGCCCAGGGAGGTGGTGGAGTCACCATCCCTGGGGATGTTTAAGGAAAGGTTGGACATGATGCTTGGGGACATGGTTTAGTGGGTGGCATTTGTGGTAAGGTGATGGTTGGACTGGATGATCTTGGAGGTCTTTTCCAACCTTAATGATTCTGTGATTCTATGTCCCAGAGACATGGAGGCTCAGTCTAAAGGTCCTGGTGCTTCCATCTCCCCACAGCCCTGCCAGCACTGTCCTGCCTGACCCATGCACTCATTGCCCCCTCACCTGCAAGCTGCAACTTACAGACCTCCGGAAAGAAGGTCTATTTCTAAAGGGACTACAAGAGATGTAAAAAGGAAGTCAACTTTATCAGATGCCCAGAAGTCAGCATCTCCTTCCTGGAGATCCAGGAACAAGAAGAGGTGGAATGCAGCTCTCACAACTCGGTGAATGCCAGGAGCCCATGGAAAAGTACTTGCTGAAGCTCTCCTTAGTGCTTGGGGGAATTTGTCCTCAGTTCCTGCAATCCTTTGCCTGAAAACTAACCTCTTCCAGCAGGGCCTTTGCTTAGTAATTGCTCACTTACAGTTTCCCTTCAACCCTCCTGGTGCAGCTCTACCTCTGTCCCTTGTTTCCATTTCCCACATCTTTCACTGGTGTTCAGAGATAAAAAGAAATTCAACCACTCAAGAAAAAGCAGTCCTCTTGAAACAGGAGCAGGACTACAGAGGGTCCCCATTAGAGGGGCAGCTTGGACTTGTCACCACATCTGAGCAATCCCCATCCCACAGCTCAGTGCTCAGCCATGGTACCAGCAGCCTGAGGGAGGCCACCCCAAGCAGGATGCCAGCCTTGCTCTCACTTCATCTCAGTCGCGTTTTGTTCCACTTTGTCCCAGCAGAGATGGACTGGGGAGCTGTAGGAAGAGCTCTCTCTTCAACACACTGTTTAAATTGGCATAATTTCTTCAAAATGTTTTCCTTTATTAGATTCCAGGGGCAAAATAAATAAATAAATAAATAAAATCACAGGTGCAGTCATATAAGCAAAAGGAAGGAAACTTATCACTGGGCTTGCTTATTTAGACAGCTTATTGGTATATTCCTCTAGAAGTTCACTTATTCAAAGCAACTTGTTCATCAGGGCCGTATCCTTATAATGGATTTCCTCTATTCCTCCGAACTGCATTGAGGCCTCCAGCAGCTGTCAAAAAAGCCTAAGAAATATCTCTGCCCTCCAAGGATGTTTAGTCTCACATTAGGCATTTATGTGAATTTTATTGTATTGACATTCCCTACCCCTAAGGAAGGGCAAGGCCAAAACCACCACCTTGATGCTTTGGTGCTGTGCAGGCTCTAGTGCAGCACTCTGACATGCACCTACCCACGCGTCCCCAGCACCCTAGGTAGCATTTGCCCGACCCTCAGGCTGCTGGCAGGGGCCCAGCAGAGAGCAGAAGGGATGCAGAGCATCCATCTGATAGCTGGGCAGAGGCTGGTGCAAAGCGTGCGGGTTTGGTCCAGGTGTCCATGTGTGTGTCAGAGCCACCAGCTGCAAGGAGGTGGGGATGCCAGGCACCATCAGGATGGGGTCCTCTGAGGTCTGCTGGTGGAAGGCACATTGGCACCTGCCCCATGGTCAGATGCTGGGCTCTGAGTCCAGCACCTTGCGTTACAGAAGACACAGCTTTGCACCCGTTGGGTAATGCAGTTTCTCACCTCTGTTTCTACATCACATCCCTTCCCATAAGACCTCTGAGCTGCACAGAAAAGAGCCTCTGAAGCCACAACCATCCCAGCTCCCCTCCCAGGCATGGTCCAGAAAGGTGGTGAAGGGCTCACAAGCAAAGCAAGCAGCGGAATTAAGACACTTTGTGGTTTGTTGTTTTATTAGCAAGGACTTTTTGCCCATGGAGGCCTCAGCATGGAAAAGAAAGAAGGTGGCGTGGGTCTGAAGCACCAAGGAAAGCATCAGGGTTCATCAGAAAGTGAAGAGAAGCTGTTGAGAAGGGGGCGATGAGCATGCCAGTGAGACAGACCACGGGAGAGCAGGGGTGGGCGCTGAAGATGCTTGGGAGGCTGAAGAGGTGGAGAACTGTCAAAAAAAAAAAAAAAAAAAAAAAAAAAAGGAGAAATTCTGGGTATAGAGTCTGGGACTTGGTCATGCAGCCCTGATCATCAGAAGGAAAGGGGGTAAATGCCTTCAGTCAACCAATGTTTGGCACAAAAATCCAGTCTGCCTAGGACAGGGCTTGCTGAGGGAACTTGGATTTATCTCAGAACACCATTGAGAAGCAAAGATTCAAGGGAAAGGCAGATGGGTCTAACAAAGCAAAAAGCAGCTCTGCTCCCAACCTGAATGGGCACCGAGGCGATGTGGGGTGGTGGGTCTCTGACCGTGCCCAGCAGAAAGCCCCAGCAGCCTGGCCACAGGGAGCCTCGGGGCAGACACCTCTGCGCAGGAATTTGGGCTTTGCAGCAGCTCAGGATGACAGCATCGCTCCTGAGTGGGCAGCGCAGCCTCATCCTTCATGAATGAAAATTTTAAAAAAATAAAAAATACAAGAAAGAATCACACCACCCACTAGCAGGTATGCTATAAATACCGTGGCAGGGGGTGTCTGCAGAGGAACTGAAGGTATTGACTTCATGGCGTACTTACAGAGCCGCATATGCGACTTAATTACCATGTAGAGCACTTTGCTGAAGATGTTCAGCCGTGCTGTGGAGGTCTGAGCAAACAGAAAAGGTCTGGCTGCTTTGCTACAGCCACGCAGCCCACGGCAGAGCAGGAAAACTATGACTGTGCTCAGTCACCTTTCCTAGAAAACAGGCAAATAGCCGCATTTTTACTACAGGGACACCTACGGGCATCCCAACCTTGGAGAGACTTTGCAGCAGAAAGGGTTCTTGTAAGAGTATAAATTCTGCTTGTAAGATCCTGGAGAAAAATGTGACATCCCAAAGCCAGCCTCAAGCATTTGTTGTCTAAGTTGAGCTGAAGAAAGTTGGTGCAGCTAGATGCTGACCTTCATCGCAGTGTGCAACGTGCTGAGCTTTGCAACAGCCAGAGGAGGACAAAATTAAAATATTTGGCAAGGTCCATCTGAGATCACCTACCTGATGTACTCGCTAGGCTATAGAGAAATGAGGAATCCCAGCATAACCCTTCCTAGGAATCAATTCAGTGTTCAAAGTTATTGTTTTGTGGCCGAAACAATGTCAGTCAGGCTCCAAACCTGGGCTGAGCTGCACATAAATGACAAGAGCAGCTCCTTTCTGGACTGGCACATCCCATAGAACAGCGATCAGACCCCCAGTCCTTCCTGCTCAAAGGCCCCCCTAAAAGCCTCCTAAAATTCAGATTGCAGCAGTGTTCATTTACAAAGCCTCCAAAAAATAAAATCACATAATAGCACAAAGAGACCTGTCTGCTAAGAAAAGTGCTTGGTTTTACTGTTATGGAGAAAGAACATTGTTACCTGGAGAATGATCCTAGAGGAAAAGCTAAAATAACAGGAGATGCTGGCAGAGGGAGGGGAAGAGCACGCGGGATGGCTTGCAGCAGGCAAAGCAGTGCTGGGCACAGGCAGAAAACTGCTCGCAAGGGGCCCTGGAGTCATTTTTACCAATAGCCCTAAATAATGAACGAGGCTGCGTGGACTCGGCCACGGTGGTGGCTGCGTGCAGCCAGCCTGGGCTTTGCCCTGCAGCAGCAAAGCAGACAGAGGGAGCAAGGAAAAACAGCCCGTCTGCCAGCAGAGCATGTGGGTGTCCATCAGCCTCACGTTTAGCCCGAGGGGGTCCCAAAAGTGTAAAAGGGCGCAGCTTATCTGGCTGATAACGTCCACCAACCTCATGTTTCCAAGCAGAACAAGCTGGCTCACTGGGGTGCAGCCAGAAGCAAAGGCTGGACAAGGAGCAGGGGAACATGGGGAGGTGCTGAGCCCTAAACCAGCACCTGGAGCCACCAGAGAGCTTTTCCCAGTACCTGGCTTAATGGTGAGAGCTGGGAGTCCCACAGATACCACCCCAGCACTCTGTAAACCAGGTATTCATGGTATTATGTGACTTTAAGAACCCTATTTATGGGCTTATACACTCAGTGCAGCCAGAGCTTTAGGGGAAACAATTAAACAGCTCCAGAGCTACCTGTAGAGACATCTCGTCTGCATTGTAACCAAGTTGTAACCATGTGGTACTAAGACGCTCGCACACTTCAGCTTACTCTAGAGCACTAATGGGATGTAACTTGTGATTTAGTCTTTTCTGAGCACAAACGCAACTTGCAATCACAGCTGTTCAATCCTCCGGGCTCCAACAAAGGAAAGCTCATGTTCCCCTTTTCTCAGTGGTATGTCTGAAAAGAGAAAGCAAGCACTTTACCAAGGCAACAGTGGTGCCAAGTGCCAAAGCACAGGTTGATTCCAGCAAGTCCACAGAAGAGTTGAACAGAATATGCCACTCCTTCTAAAGCATCCTTCCAAGAAGGAGTTGAATAGGGCAGAACTTCTTGAAAAGAGACATTGTACATGAAATTTCCCAGCATTAAGCAAGCTGCTGCTTACAATCATGCTGGAGCTGTAATGCTGGAAATCTTTATTCCCGCCACTCAGCCTCTTTTATCAGAAATGTTACTTCAGCAAACTGCTTTGCATACAGATACAATAACAATACCCAAAAATGTTTTTCCACATCTTTTCCAAATAACATAACTTTCCAGGAGGATGCAGAGGTCTAGCTCACACAGTTCTAGCACAGGAAGACCAGCTCCAGCTCTCACAATGATCAAATACTTAATGGAAGAAAAAATAAACCAGAGCTGGAGCCATCTAGCAGCTAAAACCCAGCTCTAAGTTGTTTGATTTTCCCTCTCTGCTCTGTGTCACAGAGACACGGGACTCAAATATCACACTCCTGACTGTACAAAACAGGATTATACTAATTACCAGGCTCTGACCCCGGGGCTGAGCACCATTAAATACATTACTCTGTGGTGAGATGTTCCCATCAAAGCTGGGACCTGGCACTCTGTGTGCAAACCCCTCTCTCCTGGTGCTGACAGAGTGGTGGTGGAGGCAGGAGCTTGCCAGCAGAGGAGTCAAATAACCAAGAGCTGTGACATGCATGAGCTGGGTGGTGTCAGCATGCAGATGGAAGACAAAAGGCCTGGGGCACTGGGGGCTTGGACAGAGGTTCCAGACAAGGTCCAGGTCCACCCAGTTGCCCCGGAAGGGATGCCTGACAGCATTTTTTCAAAGATCTCCACTGGAGGAAGACCTCACTGCTCACACCACACCTGTCCTGCCATCACCTCTACAAAACCTCCCCTAATGCCTAATGGATTTTTCTGGGGACTTTTTAGCTTCTCATCCTAGCCAGCCTGGGCACACAGACATTTCTCCCCCTTAGAGCAAGCCTCAACAAATCCTTACAGTGTGTGAATGCAGGGCACAATGAAGCCATTCACAGAGAAGAAACAAGAGGCCACGTTTCTTGGACATTCAACTCTCTCACAGGCCTCTCTGATAAGAGGTGGGGTCTGTGGTTATTGCCCTGGGGTGGTGGAGAGAAGGCACTCGAGAGGTTACTCGTCTCTTCCGGCATAGCCCACGGCCCTGCCTGCCCCCTCACTTCTGCTTTCCTCCCACCAACCTTTCAAGCACAGTTATCTCATGCAAAAACTAAGCTATAAAAGCGCTCTGAAACGCTTTCTCACCATGCAAGCATTTGGCACTGTGGTTGCTGAGGACCACAACATCAGGAGAGCCATGGTTGGGACCAACTTCAGCTGCTTTTGGTGCACATGGAGGTTGTCATTTTGCACAGATATACCTTGAACAGCAGCCCTCCACGTGCATCATGTCAAATAATGTGTCACTTTTCCAAACTAAATGGTTGCCTGAAGAGCAACAAGGTGGAGAATAGGTTTCTCCTAGAGACAAAATAAACATTGCCTTCCCTTATACTCCCAGCCTGGCCTGCTCAAACTGCCTTCCTCGATCCTCTTTCTCTAACTGAAAAGGGAAGGAAGGAAAAAAATTGCTTACCAAGATGATTAAATAAAATGTTAGCTATTCCAGCTACCCACTGGCTCTGGGTTTGACGTCAGTGCTGAATGCATTAACTATATTTGTCGCTCAAGACCTAAAAATATCTGAGGCATTAAAAAAAAAATAGGGCAGTGCTGGGAGAACTGTAGGTCCTTAGGAGGCACAAAGCCCCTCCAAGCCTTCGTAGGGCTCACCGTGCCCCAAGGAGCTGCCCACATTGTCACACAGCCCATGGGACTGGGATGCTACAGAAGAGATGCTGATGATGAACAGCCAAAGGGAAGGAAATGGGATGCTGCTACGTACCTGCCATGCAGAGCATTGAGTTGCCAAGCATGCCTAAGAGGCTTTTGAAGCATTATCCCTCACATCCAGCTTCCCAAACTGGGAAACAATGTAGTTAGTATGCTGGAACTAATAACCCATACTTTTAGGGGTATCTAGAGAAAAGAAATTTCTCTAAAAATGATGAAGCAGACCCATGTGTTGAGTTTGGTAGCCAGCCCCATTCTTTTCTGTTCCCTATCAATATTTCCCTTCTTTCAGAAGCTCGGTTTGCTCACAAAGAACGCTATAGGCACTATAGGTGCAGTTTCAAAACCAGAGCAGTCTAGGCAGAACAAACCCTGGAGCAAAGCCTAGAGAAGCTGTTTACTTTTGTTCCTTGTCAGAGACAGCACCTGGTGAGTCAAATCTCCTTCACCCCCTCTTCACAGATTGCTAAGAGTCAGGCTGCTACTTAAAGAATTCCTACAGGGGCTGTTGCAGGGTAGTAAATATCCAAGCAGGGAAATCAGCTGCAAAGTCTGGGCTGTTGCAAGTTGCTTGAGGGTAGACACAAAGGAACAAAGAAAGAGGGCCAGAAAATTTTGGCTACAAGACAAAACCAAAAGGAAGTAAGTCTGGGTTTTATTTAAAAGTTATGGAAAACAGTCTGCATCAACAACTTTCCTTTTCACTGGTACTACATGTGTAGGCCCTACTTGTGTAGCAGAGCCTGTAAGCACACATTTAACCACAGGAATAAATCCTGCTGGCTTAAGCATGGTACTAATGTTTTACTGATCAGGGATGGATTAAATGATGTGCTTTGTATTGGTTACAGAGACCCACTCTGCACGATGCCTAGGGAGCTGTGGCCAGGAGGACCCCAGCTGCCTGCAGTCCCTCCTGTTGCAGTTTCTGTTGAACTATGTGGTGTCTGAAGAGGAAGGCTGGCATCGCTTGGGTTTTATAGCAGGGTTATTCTGCCAGATTCTGCACGGGAAAAACGGTGTCAGGAGACAAAAACCAGAGCTTTTGACCAGTGCACTTAGAGAGACCATTTTAACAGCTGATACTAAAAGCAGGAACACACACGCGGTGATTCTGCAAACTGACAGCCAAAGTCCTGGTAGTACAGTAGGGGGGAGGAGGAGGGAGAACAGCTGATCCATGCTTGGATGATAGCTGGACCCCATGGGGAAATTCCCTCCTTGTAGGACTGGAAAAAACACAGAAACTCAGCAGATTTTCCCCTCCACAAAACGCCTCTGGCCCAGTAGCCTGAGCCACAGCCGTTTGTGCTGTCACAGCCCAGGGTTCTAGGTGCGGGCTCCAGGGAGACCAACCTCGGACGTGTCATTAAGCACACACACCTGATGAATGACACAAAGCAGAGACCAGCAAGTCAAAATCAATTTCCTGGCTCTGAAAGCTAGTGCACAGTCGGCACAAAAGGAAACACCACCCATCCCTCTGCAGCTGGCGTGTTACAACCCCTCCTGAGGGAATAGAAGTCCCCACTGCTTCATACACAGCATGGCGTGTGGGTTCTCCCTGGGGGGGAGGCAAGGTGCCCACCCACTGTCATGTTTTTTCAGCGTATTAGGCACAAGCCAGTCAGGGAGTAGAAACAACATCATGGGTCTTTAATGAAGTATTAATGTGCAGTAATAGGAAACAAGCATAATTGACTTGAAATGCCAACTGTGATAAGATGGAGAGTGAAACCTATGTTCCCTCAAAACATAGATGATTCGAGGTTGCAAACTGCCTAACGTGGAAAGCTTTAATGGAAGGATAGGTGGAAAAAGGATATGTGGATTACCATCAGGAATGCCTAATTTTGTAACAGCAGCCATGAGCCTACAAACTGCTGAATTCCCTAACCCGAACCCCAGCAGAGCCGTTCTGTCACAGTTATCTCCTCCAGCAGATCTGCAGCTTGCTCACCTCCATCTGACACTTCTTCCTCTCTATTGTGTGAGATTAACATATGTCCAATCTGTTGAGGGTTATGGGAGGAATTTCTCACTAAGAAAGGTTAATAAATAAAGAAGTCCTGCAGTAACAATGCAACTAGTGTGTGAAAACTTAATTGGATCGACAATACATCGAATATGTCAACACATGGGCAAACCTGTAAAATGATTGTTTAATCTCAGCCCTAGGTCATAGTTTCAGTGAGTGCTTTGCAAGAGACTGCTTTTAACTGCACTGAGATGTAGGTTACAATATGCTGGAAATAAAAGCTGTTTGTAGCTGTTCCTCAGTTTCTGAGGCAAAAAGTTATTGCTTTATTAAATATTTTTTAAAAAAAATCAACTGTAATCTTCTTTAAAACCATGTGCTTTAGGAAATAAATGCTTTTTTAAAAACAAAAAGAATACTTATACATTGTCAGTCTTTTTATAATCAGATTAGACTAAAGAGCACAGGAGTAAATCCATCAAATCAGGGGCTGCAGGGAGAAACTCTGAACATCATCTACCAACAGCTCCACTGTACCCCCATGAGATAACTGGGGACATTCAACCCATGAAGCCCAACATTAAGAACTTCATATTTTCAAATCAACTGTGAATTATTGGATTTCCCTCAAAAATGTCATGTTAAGCCAACATTCTCCAGAAAATCTGCCAGCATTGCCCAGTGAAACTGTACTAGTGTTAAACTTTAGAGTACAATTTCTACCCACTTTGAGTCACTCAGTTCTCTTTCGACGCGAGAAGCCCCCATGGTCCTCAATTTACAGGATTACTTACAAGAACCCAGCATCACTTTGAAGCATAATAGATTATGCTCATCAAAGCAGCTAATTTCAACAAGGGGTAGAAAGCTGTTAAAAAAAAAAAAAAAAAAAAAAATCTGGGTGTCTCAGTTGTAATTAGGAAAATTTAAAAAATAAAGAAAAGCTGCCACTGACAGCCTGATGCAGTACCATGGCCACATCTGCTCTAGTCAAATAGATATTATTCTGTATTTACTAAAAGGTCCAAAGTCATATAGATGTCTCAAGCAAAGAGCATTTAAAAGTGACTGCAGGAGGGAAAAATGCCCAGGAAATGTCATTCCCCTCCTGAATGTATGGAGAAGCATAAATTTCACAGTGACTAGGTAGGAGACTTTTTCTATTTTTTTTCTTACTTCTCTAGTTTACTCCATATCTGGGAAAGAAATCCATTTTGATGCGGTATTAGCAAAATGGCAGCTTCCCCTGGGAGAAGCCATTCACAGTTACAAATACCAGAGCAGTGGCATTTCTCATCAAATCACTCCTCAGAGAGCTGAGCAGAGGAATAGCGAGTTGCAGTAGGAAGGGGTGCTGAAAGCCTGTGCACGGAGCACACTCGGCACTGTTCCCAGCTCCCTGGGATCAGGGCAAATCTTTAATTCCTGGATACCCAGGGGTTAGAAGCATGGCATAAACATGACCTATGCCTGTGTACATACCCACGTACAGCATAGCTTCAGTGTTTTCATCATCCCAAGGCATCGTGAAATGCCAGCAGGAACCCAACCCATACTCTCATGTGGCCATCAGAGCCTCTGTTTGTCCTGTGGCACAGGCAACTCGCTGGCCTCTTTTATCAGCCTTGCCCCATCCAGGAACACCAAATTGTTTTCCATGTGCTGGAGGGGTGTCTAGCAAGCTCAATTCTGGAGACTCAGGTGGAGCCCACCATCTCTGTTGCTTCCTGCCTTGCGCATACATGCTCTGTCCCAAAGGGGATGATGACACAGACCCACAGATTCCCCTCTGTTGAGTGGCTCATTGTTATTTAACACACTCAGAAGGCTTGGACTCATTCCTAACCCTCCTTGGTCACCCTGGTTCAGAGCAAGCCCCACCTGGACATAAGAAAGTCCCACTGGAAACCCACCCTGCACGGCCTAGGGACCTTCCCCAGCTTGTCCCAGCACACACGGTCCTGAGCAGTGACATGAGCACAACCCTGCTCCTGCCCCCCAAGTTCCTGTTACACCCATTAGCCCCACACCTGCCTCTTCTGCACCAACACTACCCAGCACTGCCCCATCCATCCTGCTCTGCAAGGGGCCAGGCTTAGGAAGACATCTAGGACACAAGCTCCTGTTGGTGTCCAACTCCAACATGGGCCTAACACAACCAATATTGGAAAGAAAATCAGGGGCTGCAGGCTGGGTGCTGGAGGGAAGATGAGGTGAGGAAAGCTTGGACCTAACTGCATTTTAAGGCCAACACAGGGAGAAATGGTGCCAATGAGAATTTTCTCCCATGGTGGGTGTCCAAACTGTGCCCAGCACAACCAGCTCCCCTCCACATCACCTACTCCTTCCCCTATAGGGCATCCTCTGGATCCTCAGGCTGCGGAGAGGTGATCCAAATCCCTCCACAGACAACGCTGCTCCCTCTTTTGTCTCTGCACCCAAAAACGTGCCCCCCAGCACCACGTGCTGCTGTTGGCCCCCTCCCTTCCCTGCCCCACAGGACTGCCACCCCTCCCTCCTTCCCACCTCCTCCCAGCCACCACAGCACTCATCCTCCTGCTTCCATCTTCCAGGCTGAATTATTGATCGGTATCAGCGATGGCGCAGAAACACAGACAGAGAAGAAACCTGGCTCTGAGAGACGGGGGAAGCTGTCCCAGCCTCTGTCTGTCTCCCAGGCCTGGGCTCCTTCTGCTGCAGTGAGCTCCAGAGGCTATGGCAGCCTCCAGCCCCAGGAGGAAAGGGAGCAGCACAAGAGCAACTCTTAATGTTGCAGCACACAGCAATCAAAAACTCCTGCTGAATATGGAGGAGAAGAGATATATGCTCGCACATAAAACATAAATGCCATCATGCATCAATATTGATGTTTGCTTGCTCCCACAGACCCAGACCAAGGATAATTACATGCAATTTTTATGCTGCCTCTGACATGCTTCATTCTCTGAACATCAAAGCACGGGTAGGTAATGCTACAAGTTGCCAGGAGGAGTGTGGATCAAAATGGAACTTGTGGAGAGAAGCAATAGGTGGCAAGGTGGGTAATTGCATCAGCCTTTCAACACTGCAGATGCTGCCTGCGGTTACACAGAGAATAAAGCAGGTGATCACAGGCTGGCCCCAATTATCCGCTATGTACAGCCCCAGCACCCTTGCTGCAGCCTGGAAGGGCAGGGCAGGCTTGGCAGGACATTAGCAAAGCCACATGGGACCAAGAAGAGGGAAACAGCAAGGGGTCGGGGAGAAGGAGCAGGACAGCACAGGGGGGTTAAAAAGAGGACGAGCTGGAGGCCAGCTGCGCCTCAGCCTCCACCCCAGGCACAGAAGCACGGGCTGCTGCAGCACCTCCAGGGAGCCCTGCTGAAAGCTTTTACTGGGCTGGCATGTTTCCACACCACCTCCGTCCTGGAGAGAGGCACACCCCCATCTTCAGACCGTAAATGCCTCTAAATCAGACAACGGGAAGCATTTCCCACAGCCTTGGGAGGCAAAAGAAGAGTCCTCTAGTCAACACTGCTGATAAACAAGCCCTTGCTTTCCCTCTCCACCTGTGGCTGCATGAAAGCTGGGACCAAGCACATCACATCCTGCTCTGTGCAGCCAAGTTTACGATGCAACAGTTTTTCAGGGAGCACCAGGGATGCAATTATGCTCGGTTTGGATCAACAGCCTCTCCAGCTGCTCCTGCTGGCCCCTCTCTTTCCTTCAAGGCGGGGATTTTGCAGCCATCTGAATCTCTCCATCCCGGGGACATGGATATGAGCTGCATCCGTAGTTGCAGCACGCAGTGAAACTGAACGCACAATTTAACATTTTTCCTTGAATGACAGTTTTAATGAAAGGCATTTTGGTGCTTAGAAAATCAGCATAAATGATCAGTTGCTAATCTTGTTCTCCCAGTAACTCTGACAAGTCAAAAATAGAGCAGGCAGAATAAACTGGGGGCTGAAAACGGAGGTGGGGATGGAAGCGGGGGTATGTTTTGCTCCTCTTTCTGAGAAATCATGTAGCAATTGCCACTGATTAAAATCCCGCTGTCTTACAACAGGCACAATTTGCTGTGCCACCGATGTTGTGCGGTGGCTGAGGCCATCTCCGTGCACGGCAGAGGGAGCTGAACAGGCCACCCTCGTGCACCTCCACAATCCCCAGGCTTTGGCACCACTGTAAGCCAGGCACAGTTTCTGGACCTTGTACCTCCCTGCCATCATCACACATCCCTGAACATGCAGCGAGGACAACAGGCTTTATCACTGATACTCAGGAGCCATGGCTCTGGAAATCCTAGGACAAGAAACTTCACCAGATAGAAGCGGCTGGGAACAGGGAGGGATGAATGCACAGCACAGATTTCATGCCTCTTAATATGTGCAATGACACGAGATGTCCAGATGAAGACAAATACCAAGAGGACACCTTCACATTCACTGGGCAGAACTTGTGTGCACACAGACGCATACAAAAGCACTGCCCCAACTTCATTATTACCTCAGGCTAACAACCAGTTATCACATTCCTTCAGCCCCAGGCAGCACAGGGAGGACTGCAGGTACCCAGCAAAGAGCTGTGCCCAGCCCTGAGGGCACTGACCCACTTTGGGGCCACAGGATGCTATCTGTTCCAGGTCAACATGGAAGTGATATTTCTCATTATATGAGGTCAACAAGGTATCTTTGCTTTGACTTCATACTTCCCATCCATCCTATTCTACCAAAATCTTACCCTAATCCTGTCACCATGGTATCTGAGCTCCCAGTGGCAGAGTATTATTCTTTACAGCAGAGGAAGGGCCCATTTTCACATCAATATATAGCTTGTAACATCTACTGACTGTCTTCATGATACTGCCTTCTTAGGAGCTCCTCTCGATTCTCTACATTTTTATGAGGCTATTTTCTTTACTAGCGCATCTTAATAGCTTGTGCAACACCTTAAACACCTCCAAGAAGGTACTTTATAAATAAAGTTACTAATAAGATTAAGGATTTAACTTCAAGAAAAAACACTCTTTGCAAAGTTATGAATCCCACAGCCACAGTTGCGTGCCCTTCTCACGCACGTGGGTCCTGGTGTAGCCAGCAGGTAATCAGTTCTGGTGCCTGCACTACTAGCAAAGCAGCTGGAGTCGCAGCAGATCTCAGCATTTCAGACACATAATTAACAGGGCTCTTGGAAATATTTTTTTTTTCTTGTTTTCTGTGCAATTCAGATCTTAGTTTCAGAGTTATAGTGTTGTTTTTTGCTTTTTATATCCATTTCTTAAAGGCTTTTTAAAACGTAAACTGTACCTGAGCCACCAGTTATCTGCAGCCAGCAGGACACAGAGGAAACACAGCCCATCATGCCAGAGGGTCCTGGGATATATAAATGTGCTGCTCCTGCGGCTACTTTATTTCTAAGTGCAGCAGATAGAGCAATTGGGAAGACTGGGCTAGATGACTGTAGGTCGCTAAGCTACCATTACACATGCAGCCATGGGGTAAATCAAGAAGCACTAGACATGGATCTCAGAGCTCCCCCTCTCCAACGTGCATGTCCAAATTAGAGGGGATTTGAGGCTTTGTGCAAGTGAAATTCTGGGTCTATAAGGCAATATCCATTGGTTTAATATTGGTATTTAATTAATACCCAACCAGCACAGCCTTTAACTGTGCAGTCTCACTGCAGCCACCTTCTTTAGCAGGCAGGTCTGGTGCTTGTGCCCTCCCTGTACCACGCAGCAGACGGCTGTCATTGCCCACTACTCAGGATAACAGCAGAGCCTTTGTTCTCTCCACAAAGAAGCTTCATAAGCTTTATCTACCAAGTGAATAGTCATATCTCTAGTTCTGTGGTAGACCTTAATGCAGCATCAGCCTAATATAAAAATAACAGGCATCTTTAAAGTGATGCTACTCCAAGGGAACAGCAAGCTGAGGTCCAGAAAGCAGCCACCTTCCAGCAACCCATCATAACCACCACAACTGCCCCAGTAAACCTGACCCAGCCGACACCCCACCCACCTCAAACACTTTGTATACAAAAGACACATACCTAGCACCAGGAAAGCATAATTCTTGAGAGACTTGACAGTCAAAGAGCCAGACCAGACAGATGCTTTTATCCTCCTTTCATCATGAAGAAATTCAGCAGCAAGGACCTCACAGCCCCAGAGGAGAAACCAGAGCCAAGACCTCAGCTCAGCCCCTTCACCCAGCCTCAGCCTCCCCCTTTGGCACCAGGTGAGCTGCTGGTCATCCTCTGCCCTTTAAACCTTCCCTTTTCTCACCTGTTCCCAGGACTACAATAAGGGTTCGAGCCACCTGGCAGAGAACAGCTCAAGGCTACAACCACCTGGGAGCTGGGCTGAGGGGGTCTCAAGGCCTCCAAGCAAAACCTTTCCTGCTAAACTCAGTGACATTTCATTTTTCCCATCAGTGCTCCCTCAAGCATGTACCTCTGAAGGGGGTCTTTCACCTGGATCTCCAAGGAAATAGGTCGGGCAATGCATTGACAAAATATTATTCTCTAAAACCATTGCTGCATTCAAAGAGAGCCGAGAGAAGTTGTGTTACAGCACCAGAGACGCCAAGTTTTCAGGACAAACCTATCAGTAGGGCTTCACAGGAGGTCAAACCGAAAGCATGGCCAGGACAGCAGCATCCCACTGAGAGCAGCCCCTGGCAATGGCTCAGTGCCTGGGCACTGCAGCAGGTTCCTTCCCTGCAAACACTTCCACCTCCTCCACACTACTCTGCTGGGAAGTCCTGCTTCAGATCTGATTCGAGAAGTCTCCCAGAGCCTGAAGATGAAGTTCTTTTACTTCTCAGAACCCTCTTCCAAGCCCCACGAAACAAGCCACCAGCTTATCTTGGCTCATCGCAAGCAAAGAACTTTGTCCCATGGAGTCTGTCTGCAGCAGCAGCCCGTAACTGCTTGTCAGAAAAAACACCGTCAACACACATTGTGTTAATCAGTGCTATCCACAGAAGAAAAGCAATTTCTTCCTGATCCCTCCAGGTAATTATATTTTGCCCTGAAGCATGAGATTTGATTATGTTTAGTCCCATTTTATTTAGAGCCTGAAGAGAGACCATGAAGTCTCAGATAGGAGTGATAAAAGGAGATGATGCTCAAGTCCAGCCTTCTGCAAGTCAGCATCTGACCTAAGTTAAAATCATTCAAGCACAATAGGGGAAAAAGTCCTTCAGATTTTAATCTATTTGCAGAGGGCAGAAATGCTGGCTGAATCATGAACTCCAGGGAATATGAATGCCTCCCAAAAGAAAGAGGGCTTTCTTGTCAATGTTCTTTAAAAAGAAAAGAATGTTTCATGTGGGTGTGTGCTGTTGTTTTTTTCCACTGTAGAGCAAGTGTCCCATCTTATTTCTCAAATGGTCTTTTCTTTGTTGATGCCTCATCTATTAATAATCCTTCATGGGAAGGGGAAAAGAAAAAGCAAGCTTCTGTCAGACATACAAGCTGTTAGTCTGAGATGGACAAAAATAAACCAAAGCAGCACAATTAGCTGCAGCACAGGTCAGTTGTCTGTAGTTGTTCGGTGGCTAGAATGATAACCGTACAAAACTTCCCTTATAGAACAGGGAGTTGGACAGTGCTCTGGATCCATGAGTGTCCTGGAGGCCTGGAGTACATTTAGGTGGTTTCTTGAACTGCCCAGCCCTATCAGTTCCATTGATATCCTTCATTTGGGTCCAAGAAAGTATTTTCCATGTCTTAAAAATACAGAGGAACCAGACCATGCCTGCACTCCCTGTGGAGTCAGGATATTCAGGGAGCTGCCCTGGAGC
Organism: Heteronetta atricapilla; assembly: GCA_011075105.1. Classification (NCBI taxonomy): domain Eukaryota; kingdom Metazoa; phylum Chordata; class Aves; order Anseriformes; family Anatidae; genus Heteronetta; species Heteronetta atricapilla. Next base: position 2,155,533 of record CM021747.1, on the reverse strand, counting down.
CAAGCACTCCTCAAGATATGCAGTGTTTTTTCCATAGCATTCATTGAAAGTGGGCTCTGATCCCATCAGAAATGGTAATGATTTCCCCCAAATCCTTTCTCCACAACAGAATTACCTCCTCCTGCCCACAGATAGGGCCCTGGCTGCCAAAGTTGGCCAAGGAGCTGGGGGCTGAGCACAGGGGTGGGAGCAGAGCCCATGGTTTGGTTTTTCTCCTCCCTCAGCCACCACAGCCTCTGGAGATGGGGCAGCATCCTCAGGGGGAGCCAGCATCAGCTGAAGTTTGCCACTTGCTAAAAGAAACCTTCGTGCGTTTTCGCAGGTCTGCTCTTAACTACGGCCCGTTGAAAACGGAACAGAATTTGCTGGAAACGTCAGCCCAGAGCTTTGGTGGTGGGTATGTTAAAATGCCACTGGTAAGTGAGATCAGTCATACTTCTGAGAGGTGTGAAGTGTATCAGGGAAGCAGCCAACTACCTGCGTCACATTGCAGGAGACTCGATGGTGCCACCACATTTCCTGTGAAGGCACAGATGCCGTCTGAGCCCACAGCAGACCTGCTTTCTTGCCTGCTCACACAGCACCCGCAGGAGGAGTCAGCATTACTGAGACTCTGAGACATTTCTGAAGATGGCAGCCCTCAAAGCAGGCTTTAGCCTGGGGACAGGGAGGTGAAGAAGTGAGAATAAGAAAAGAATTGAGCCAAGAGCCCAAGGAGAAGCACCATGCTTTGCCCCAGTGATCAAGATGTTGTCACTTCACAGCTCCATGATGTGCTACAGGGTCCCCCGTCCCCACCAGTGTGACCTCTGAATCTGGGACTGCCTGGCAGGCGTATTCCTGCTCAGAGCAAAACCATGATTAGCATCAGTCTTTGCCATGAGCTCTGCTGCAGTTTTCCCAGTCTCCCTCTTCTCCTCAGGACACTCACTCACCTGCTAGAAATTTTATTCTGTCATTAATATAGCTGTCTGTTCTCAGGTCCTTACAAAGGGTCACAGCCTGGCTTGCAGGGTTGGGGGGTTCTGTTTTCCGCCCAAGTTTGTTGGTCTTTCTGCTGAGCATACACACTGGCTTGACCCAAGTAGGTGAGCATCAGCACACATGCATCATCTAGCAGGAGTAAATCACTGCACACAGCAAAAAGAGAGACTAAACTGTCACAACAACCTGCTGGGGCAAAGACAAGCTTTGAACCACGTTTTCTCTGGAGAAGTCTGAAGACAGCATCATCTCCCTTCCCAAACAGCACCAAGTCAAAGTCAGCTGCTGCACAAACCTCTGCAGCACCTGGTGCACCAAGCAGTGGGACCAAGCCTTATTCTCTGGGATGTGATTGAAGGACGGGGTCCACAGAGATCTCAACAACTGATGTTGATGGGTTGGATGAGCTGTAGCCCCTTCAGCCAGCATAAGGGTAGGTGTGCAGCAAGCAGCCAGGATTGGGATTGCACCAGCCTTGAGAGCATCAAGAAAGCAATCTCCATCATCCCCCTCGCATATGGGGAGACAGTCATCAGCTTCTCTTGCCAGCAGCCAGAGCATTCAAGGCATGTTGGAGAAAACAGCAGGTGGACCTACTCCAAAAACCTTCTAGGTGTACCAGGGATGGGGTCTGCAGCCACTCCAAAGGGAGGGAAAGGGTGTGAATTACTCACCTGGAGTCAACATGGATCTAACCAGCCTGAACATCTCTAGCAAAAGCCCTTTCCCACTGCTTCCAACGCCCTTCTCTCACACCTCTTTCCTCCTACATCTTGTGCTGTATTTCAGCCTTCACCAAGCCAGAGTTGGCGGTCTCTGAGCTTCCTGCACTGGGGAGCATGGAGGAAGAACATGAGACTGCACATTTCCATGTGCCTCCCCAACCTTCCAGCATGGGGTGGCAAACAGCAGCAATAAAAAAATCAAAATATTAATTTACGAGATAATGCCAGCTATTGCCAAAGCCAGCAAGAAATACGCTCATCCCAGAGCCGTTTAATTTCAATGGTACGAACCCTCGGCTTGTTGCCAAGATATAGAGCCCAGGCTGCGGTATATTAGCATAGGCTGCCTTATCTGCAGGGAAATAAACTCAGACCTGCTGAAAACAGTTGAGTGGAATATCACCATAGAAACTAAGCGAGGAAATGGGTGAAGTGTCTCTCCCCAGCTAATTTCAACGTGACAGCAACCAGAGAAGGCCAACCACTTTGGACCGAGGCTGGGTGGGCGAGAAGGATGCTTGGCACTGCACTGGCCCGAGGGCAGATGCGTGCTGGTGGGGACACCCCTCGCCCACCCCTGGGCTTTATTTGCAGCCACGGGCAGGCTCCCTCGCCCGCCGCCCACCACTGCTCTGCATCCCCCACGGTGCTGCCGTTGTGCCGCGCTGCCTCGTCCCGCGCCTCCGCTACGAGTGCACGCACCAGCCGCAGTCACGGGTGCGTGGCAGGGACAAAGCTCCCCTTCTCTTTCTCACCTGCATGCTTCAGCAGTGGAGGAAGGGAATGATCTGGGAACACATCACAGAGCCGCTGAACCTAGTTCCCACAGCACAAATTTAAATCCATCCCTAGCCTGGAGACAATCTTGTGTGCAACTCAGCCCTTCCTGGAGAGAGATACCTCAGAGAATCCATCTTCAACTACAGCCTGGAAAAACTACTTTGGAGAAAGGCAGGAAACCCAGGAGCATTCCTTGCTCACCCCTTCCCTTCCTCCCAGGTTTTCAGGTGCCATAGAATAACCACAACACCACATCTTTTATGCAGTACCAACAATGCTGAGCTGTCTTGAGATGTCATGTACACAGGTCCTCAGCCTCTATAGTATCTAGAGAATAAGCTCCCCAGCTCGTGTTGTTTGTAAAAAGTACAAACATCGTGCTTTCCTTGTATGTATTTTATTGTTATTTTCAATAGTTACATGCAATTCCTACCTGTGCTTCATAAGAAGAGGAGCTGTTGATTCACTGGCCTACCATTTTTTATTTTTCATATTTCTCATGTCCCCATTTAGTCATCTCTTTACATTAAATGACTCCAGGCTTTTCATTAATATTACTTCTACTGTTTTTCATCTTGACAAGGTCTATTTCTGCTCCATATACACCATTAGACACAAGGATCAGAGTAACTCAAGAAAGGGTCATTCACCGATATAATGGTAGGCTTGTTTTTCTATCCCACTGTAATCCTAGCATGTTTATTACTATTTTCACCATTGCTGTGCATTAAGCATGTTTTCCACTCACTCTCGACAACATCACCCGGATCTACCTCAGCCCCGTCCCTGCAGTTACTATGCTGTCTGGGTGCAGTGACCATACCAGAAACTCCAAATATCCCCACCTATGGTGCAAGCCGGGTGGCTGTCAGCACTGACTTCCACCTGCTATCTTCCTGCCCATTCTGCTAGCTTGGTTGCCGCCTCCTGAAATCTTTCAGCCTTGGCTAATCTCACTAATTACATGAGACTTTGACCCCTGCATCTTCACAACCCGCTTTTCTGGACCATTAACAAATACGTTATAGATCAGTGCTAAAACAGATGCTGCTAGTGCTTCCTGCTAGCGGAGATGCAACAATTGCAGTCTTACATTCAAGCTTGATTTCTTCTGAATCCCATTCCCAAAACATAGATGTGTAGCTATTGTGCTGGAGAAACTAGCTATCCTGTCTAGCAAACCAGAGATTAATAACTGACCTACATGTTTAAATTGAGCTTCTAATTGGTTTCAGATCTGATTCATATTTGTACAGGTCCCAGTATAATGGAGTGCTTGGATCATCTGTGGGCTTCTTGCAAATGTAGATAAATAGGTTAATAAAATGAAAAGGTATGTGATAATTTCTTAAATTAAAATATGACAATTGGGCACTAAGATTATCCACAATCAAGCCACATTTCTGTTCAAAAACAGTATCAAGGAATTTGCTTAAATTAAAAGCTCTTCTTTTCAGATGCTATGAATTTAGGAGTTCTTGAAAAAAAATGCATTGACACCAGCCCAAAGTCATCTATTTGTGTGCATGGGGGAGGGAAGTTATTATACGTGCACATGTAGATATGTAGATAAAAATATATATGGGGGAAAAAATGTACTTTTCAACCTTAACAGCTCTAAAAATGGTTCCTGTTTGGACGATCCAATGTGAAATATTAAAGGAGCGCTTGGTCCCAATGGGGCAAACAGCTATCTAAACACTGCAAAAAGAATTCCAAAAAATAATAATAATAATAATAATAAAATCCTTGACCAGATTTAAGGTTCCTCCTCTTAAGTGAGGTGAAACCTGCCTGAGCTGAGGGATGGAGCTGGTGGGACAAGCACCATCAGATACAAGACCCTAATGAATAAGGATACACGTTTGTCAAACCTCCCAGCTCAAAATAAATGAAAGTGTACATAAATGTGTGTATGCACACACACTTGGGAACAGAAAAATCCCACATTTGGAAGCAGTTGGAAAAGGATGAGTGGCCTGGCTGCACCTCTCCTGCCTGAGGGCTTCCAGGACTGGACCACAACTGGACCGGGGCCATCTCAGGCAAATTGCTTTACAGACAAGTGCACAAACAGGCTGTAAGACAACCCCGTCACTGCACAGCTCAGCTCCGAAAAAAGCCCAGACAAAAGGAGACAAGCGTACGGCGCGTTCGGGGCGGTGATTGGCAGGCGACACACTCGATCCAGGAATTTGTTTTGAAAACTGTGTGATCATTTTTCACTCAGCTCCAGCTCCTTTTTCCTCTCAGGGAGAGGCAGAGGGGACACAGGAATCCTTAATTTGAGAGAGGGGGTGGTTATTGAGTGCTTTTTGCCTTGAAGCTCGTTCCTCCCCTTCCTAACCAGAGCCCCATTTTATAAGCACACAGCTCTTTTCACAAAGATCATTAAATCTTTAAAGCATTTCATGAAAAATAAAATGAAGTGAAGGCTGCCTTCTCATGGCTTTACTGAAATCTACAGAAAATGAGGGACCCCCTCCATGGCCACTCCTGTCAGTGCAGAAGCAATGATGGGGGGATAAAGAAGGGGAGAATGAAATCTTCAAGTGCTTCTTCAGAAATCCATCTTTTTTTAATGTTTTCCCAGTGAAATACACACACACAAAAAAAAAAGGCCTTGGTCCTTATGGGGCAAAAGCCACCTATGCTTTCATCTCCAGGGAGCGCTGCTCAGACACAAATCTCTCTGGCTCTTGCCTGGCTCAGGTATGTCTTCTGCTTGACCAGAACCCCTTCCGACCACCAGTGTCTGAAGACTGCCCAACCTTCTCTTTGTTACGCAAAAGCATCTGTAGCTCCCCATGTTTTCCAGGAAAATGCTGGTAGGAGATTCTTAACCTTTCAGTATTTCTTTTTTTGTTTGCTTCTAAGGTCTGAACTGTTTCAGCAGACTCTTCAGATGTTAAGCTGAATTTAACAGCCAAGACCTGCAGCCAGCAATACCCAGATGCCACATGGACAAATCGTGTCTTACATGTATTTCTTCTGGCATTACAGACTCCAGCAAAAGAGACATGCTGCTTCTTTGTGTAACAATATTCTTCCTATCAACATGCTTCTTCAACAGAGGTTTCAAAACCATCCAGACAAACAGAATAAAAGCTCTTCTTTTCACCTCATGCCAGACTACATCTTTCTATAGAATATCCTTTCAGGGCTCGGTGCAAGGAAGCAATCAAACACTTGCACTTAACCTCGTTTCCTCGTTCTTCTGCATCTACTTTGTTCTGTTTCCCTGTCAGGTTTGAGTACTTCCCATGCCAGCAGGCACAGACCCTTTTAATTCAAGAGGAATGCATTTCAAAGGAGGCTAGCAATGGAAATTCCTGATTGCAGACACTTCCCTGGGGTGGGGAAGAAAATCATATTTCTGAGTGTGGAAACAATGAAAAAACAATTATTGCCACCTGGAGTTGAACAAGAGATCTTTTCAGTTTGATGATCCAAATGAAGAACTTAAAACTTTTGTGAGAATGTTTCAAGTGCTTTCCTAGGGAAAAGAAGCATTTCAGAGAAGCCATTTTAGGTCAAATAAATACTTAGTCTGACCAGAAATCAAATGACTCAGACCTCATAAATCCTTTAACTCTAATTTTCATTTACAGCTTGGATTGGTGTTATTTCAAAGCACAAGGGGTATAATTTCAAATGCATAAAAACAATATATTAAAGAGTATCCAAAATGAAATACTTTTCAAACTTCCTTCCTTCCACATTTTTATGGAATTAAATCAACAAATGTATTAATGGATTGAAAAAAAAAAAAAAAAAAAAAAAAAAAGTAAATCTCTTATCTTCCTCTCCCTTACGGTATTGCTTCTTTCCCTATGTATGGTCTTAAGCAGCCCTTTTCTGGAGAGCCCTTTGTTCAGAAATACAGGTAAAGCAAGGACACTTTGAATTACTTTGAAACAGCTCAACAAACATGTCAGAATCAGAGTTTAGAAAATGGGGGTGAAGGGTTCCTGGCGTGTCCCAGACCCCCAAGCAAGGTTAAACCAGAGCTGAGAAATTTCATGCTGTCTTTCCTAGTCAGCAGTCCAGGTGGCCAACAGCATTATAACAACCCATTAGCAACCTCACCCAGCACCAAATCACATAAAACACATCATTTATTGGGGGAAAAAATAAATAAATAAACAAATCTTCTTTCCCTACCATACTCACTTAAAGGTGAGCAAAGCAATAACCTCTTTCTCCATGCAACCCATTTTTACATGATATTTGAGACAGCTGAGTGACTGTGAACACATGAAAGAATGGTAACACTGTCCATAAGCAGAGGTCTTGTTATTTTTTCAGTTGTGCGATCCCCAGCCACCAGAACCATCTGAATAATGTCTCTGACATCAAATGCAAGTCTCATGCCCAGTTTTCAGCTCTTCCTTTCCAGGCTGTCTGGATGGACCAGGCTGCAGATCGCCCCAGCAGGCTCCCAGGCACTATCTCAGCATCAAGGAAAACGTGTTAGTCCCAGCCCTTCACAGCAAGCCCCGAGCATCTCTCCACAATTTTCTCTGTCCCACACGCTATGTTACTTTGCCCGTTTATTGCTTCAGGACATTTTCCTGCTTCAGCTCACCAGGAATTTCTGAGGGTTTGTTGGACAGTCTGCTCCATGAAAAGAGGCAGTAAGTATCAACTAGGCTTTGAGGAAAACTGTTTGCAGCCTAAAACCCAGAGAAGGAGCTTGCAGAGCTCATTTAGAACAATCTCAGACTTCCTACTCTTACTTCCTTTGAAGAAAAAGATCATGAAGTATTTGGTCCAAATTAGCTGAAATAAACTGTACAAGAGAAAAATTAGTCATTCTGTGCCTCTACCCAGGTGGGTGAATAGATTCTCCTGACCACAATGATTTACACACAGGGAACAAGATGAGAATCAGACCTGGTATTTCTGCCTGACTAGGAGTATTTTCAAGACTCAAGAAAAATAACATTATCCAAGAGGAATAAGTGAATCAACTGATGATGGAAGAAGCAGTCACTTCCAGGAAGACAACCATAAAATCTCCAATGCTGAAACAAAATAGCACCATTGGTATTTACCATTGTCATCCATCCTTTTTAAGATTTTTTTTATTTCTCTCTTTTTTTTTTTTTTTTTTTTACAAGCTGGGAGGGGTTCAGCAAGCTCATTCAAAAACTACCACAGATGCTTTCTGCTGAGTTTGATAACAGATAACACTGTTGTTCAAATACACAGTGACAGTAAAGAAAAAAAAAATAGTTTTCCACCAGAAACCACATTTTCATTTATTTCTCTCTCAGATTCCCAGACTTACGTAACAAGGAGGTCCCAGTGATAGTGCTGAGTTTTTATAAGAGCCAGGGATTCTTGACCCAGCCTGCAATGGGTTGTTTTTCTCATCATTCATATAGCAATGGATTTTATGCAAAACTCAGCTCCACAGGTAAGACACCCTGTAGTTAGCAGTCATGATCCTAGATGTGCACAGCACCTCTCTGGCCAGGTTGTTTTACGAGGTGCAATGCTGTCCTCACACAGCACACTGGTGTGACCACTGGGATGGATGGCAGGGAGCCTACAACAGTGCTCTGCAGCCCCAGCCAGGAAGCTAAGAAGAAAACGTACGCAATTAAAGGTGCAAGGAAGACAGATGCTAAGATGTGTCATTGCCAAGATGCTGGGACGGGAAACAGTTCAGCTAGAAGTGCTGTGTGGGCTCAGTGACCTCGCTGGGTTGGGGCCTCGCTTTTATGTCTGCATGAGGAAGATCTGCAATGAACTTCACACTGAGCTCCAGAGGAGGAAGAATTTAGCATGCTCTGCAGCCTTCTCCCTTTCCTGGTCTTAAAAAAGCAGGCAGCTGCCTAAATCAAACATGAAGACGACTGCATTTTTGTTCTATGTTGCTCTCTTACTATTCTATTGCATCCCTCCTTCAATTCCTCTCCCAGAAGATGGGTAATAGTGATGTTGCTCTCGCATCTTGCCTGAGATATTCAGTAATCATCTACTTGCCAGCTGCCTCAAGCTCTTTGGCAAAAGGTGCACAGAAGCTGAATGTATGACCATCTCCATCAGCCTTCATGATGGATTGCTTGGGGGATGTCTTTGTGGAGCCATTTTGTCTTGCCATATGTCTCAATAAAGATTTCTTTTTAGAGCAAAAATCTGTCTCATGCCTTAGCTCCTGTTTTATGGAAGTTTCTACTAATGATCATCAGTAGTGCAGAAGTGTAGGGGCAGATGCAATGAACAGAAAGGTTGTCCCTGTCCTCCAGAGCAGGCTGGTCTATAAGAGAAACTGACTTCAACATTTAGTCGTGATGTAACAGGCTTCCATTTTTACAGATGGGGAAATAGAGGAAATTTGGCCTGAGGTCAGCTGCTATAATGGAGGAGTTCTTGCCTTGCAGCACCTCATTCATCCTGTTTCGTCAGCTACTTCATCATCATTTAATCCAAGGATACTCATTCATTCTGGAGTCTCTCAGCCCTGCGGGGAGCCTTTCACAGTGTCATCTGAGATATTTAAAGCTGGGTGGCTGCAAGGACATCTGGGAGGATGGCATCAATTGTCTGCATCAGGTTCCTTGACCCTTACTTTGAAAGGCTCCCTTAAACCAGGAGAAAAATAGAATAGTGCTAAAGAGCCCTTATGAAAATGGAATGGCTCAACAGCCGCACATCCATTTTCTTAGTTCATCAGGGCCATCTTGCTTGTGATCCTAAGCATGAGATAGAATTGAAATCTTTTCTGAAAACTTATCTTAGAAGACCCGATGCAGATCTGCAGTCTCCAGAGATTCATGCAGACACAGGCGCCCAAGAGATTATATTTTAATTTTTAAATAGCTCTGGTTCATTGGGTCATTCCCTGCTTAATGACACAGACTGATGGTCATTCAGGTTGGGGTTGATTTTTGCTGAAGCTTTGGGCACCACCTAGTCATTATGAAATGAGATAATTACAGAGCCAATTCATTAGCCTGCAGACAGGTTCGGGTCTCAGCCATACGTTGCCCAGCCTTTCACATCCCTAGGGGCTCTGGGGTGGACAGAGAGAACTTGTCTGCATGGCTTTCTGTTCATGACCTATTTTAAATGAGAAGACATGAAAATACAATCTTAGTGTTTGGATTTATACATAATAGATGGAATAGTACTATAAAAATTGACAAATTGTAAACTTCAGAGAACAAACCACAGAAGAAACACAAATCTAAGTGGTACTCTGTAAGATTGAGTGATCACCTCAGAAATTGTGGAGCTGGGATCTATATTCACATTGCTAAGGCTTCTTTCAGATGCCGGAATCAGTTCCTCATCTATAACCAAGACAGCAGTTTCAGAATTCAGCAAGATCAATCACAAAGCATTGGCAAAATGGAAGAAATTACTTTCCTGGAAGAGAGTGGACTGAAATTTCCAGATGCTCAGTGACACCAGTTGTTTCTCTTAGTTGCAAATAAAATAACTGGGGCCAGATTCTTACTCACGCTGCCTCAGGCACTGAGAAGCAGAAGCTAACTTGACACACAGGAAGATATGAGTTATGTTAGTCTGTACCTTCATTAGAGTTTTTCCTCTCCTTTCATCTGCAAAATCCTGCCATGAGATGTTCCTAGAAGCATCTATTCACAGGCACAAGGAAGGGTAGAATACATTTGCAACAAAGGACGATGGCAACAATTTGTTATTTGCTCCAAATGGATCAAGAATGAGATGCAAAATTGGCATGCTGCTCTGAAGACCTAAAAAGCAACAGGGTGACTGAAAATCATGCTGGTGTCCAGGACAAAGTCATCCAGAGATGTGCTCCAGCCACACTCCCAGCCCCAAGCAGTTCTACAAAACCAATTAAAACAGCTGGAAAATTATCAAGACCTGGAGATTATGCATATTTTTGGTTCAGACCAACTTGAAAGGGACAATCTGAAGGACTTTGTGGCATGAGGGGCTGGAAAGACTTATTCTGAGGTACAAAGGATTAGTTTATGGGACAGTAATTACTCTGCAGTAGCAGACATTAATCTGAAGTTACAAGGGTTCAAGATATTTCATTATTCGTTCTGCACCCCATTTGCAATGATATCATTTCAAAGTGATGGATTCAAATTTACGCAAGTGATGCTGGAATAGGACAGAGAATATACTTTCTATGTTTTATGAGCATGAATAAATCCATAAATTTTGAGCAAAAGAAGTCATTACAAAGAGAAAAAATATTTTAGCTGTCAATCTGATTCCCTCCATTGCCGAGGGACTAATTCAGCCGGGTACAGCAGCCCTGCTGGCTGCCCCGCAGGCAGGTACCAGCAGTTACAAGGAAAAAATTCAACACCACAATGTGGTCAAAAGACATGGGGACTGTTTTGAAACTCGTTGAAGTCAGCAACATGAGTATTGAGACCCTACAAACGAGGGCAACCTGCTCGGTCATGGATGTGAAACCTCTGCCATTCCGCTGGCACAAATAAAGGCCCTTTCCAAAGAGGTGTACAGCTCACCTGAAGCAATGTCTGTGCCATGGGTTACAGGAGGGTCTCAGCCAACAAGTCTTCAGTAGGGATGAACATGTTGAAAAGCCCCTCTTGGCACATAACACCAGAGAGGAACATTTATAAGCTGGAAAAGAAGAGGCTCACTGGGAGCTCGTTCTCCTTCCCATCACTCTCTTGCCTTGGTGCAGAACCCAGCACGCTAAAACACTTGGAGCTATATGTCCTAGTAATGGGTACACAGAGCCCATGCTACAGGAACAGCACCTCACAACTTTAGGGTACAAACCATTCTAATACCTTTAGAAAGGCTGAATAAAAGGAAAGAAATCTGAAACTTCTGCCTGAATTTGCACCAGAATCAAGTTTATCTGTCAAGTACACAAATTGACCCAAGTCAGCTGCGGTTTGCATCACACCTTTGGGGCAAGAAGTATCAAGCACTGACATAAAACACCCGCAGTCTGCAGGATCACGTGGCTAAGAACGTGTTGCTTTTCCAAAATAAATAAATAAATAAATCTCAAAAACTGCATTAAATCTGTTACTGGAGAATTCTCAACCTGAAGAATATAAACCCACCTCAGCAAGAAGAGCAGATATTAACTCCAAATGATGTAATTCCAAGAAAACTAGTTTGAATATACATTTAATGTTTCAAACAGCTTTTCCTATGCCTGCTAAGCACTTCTTCTGCCTGAAACAAATTTGATCTCAGTATAATTTTATATATACCAACAAAATGCAAATTAACAGAGCAATAGTCTGGAGTCTCCATCCTGTATCTTGTCTGTATCCCCATTCTCCATACTCACAAACTGAATATCTGCTCACAGATTTTCTTTTTTTTTTCAAGCATGAGGTCAAATATCCCATGCCACACTGTGTTTCTTCCCTCTAATATAAATAATGTTCACTTAACAGTGAATGCATTAGTTTAGAGAACTATATTTCCATTGAGTTGTCATTCCCCAAAATAATCTTCTTTTAAGTAGAAATTTTCCATTCTCAGTCTCAGCTGAAAGGTAATTTTTCTCCCCACTTATTTCCATCTTTTCAGCATATCTTGCTCTTATTTTTAATTTTAAAACAATGGGAATATTTCTCAGCAAGAAAGAAATGCACCAGAAGCCCAGACATCTCCCTGAACAACATCTAAGGCTTAATTTGGAGACTGTTTATAATCCATTTGACAATCAATTGAATGTTTGTGAGCAGGTCAGTAACATTAAGGTGCACCATTCATTGAAAACAGCGCAAAGCACAGAAACGTAAAAATGTAAAAAGAAGGGCAGAGGAAAGCACCCACAAAACTACCAATTCCCATATCAGTGCAGTTGTGAAAGCAAGGCAGCAACTAGTGTCCAGGGAAGCAGATGTCACATTTGGGTTTGGAAGAATTTTGCCTTGTTTCTCTAAATCAATGTGGGGCAGAGGGTAGCAGGCAGGGTAAATTTTCAGCCATCCACTCATGGCTCAATCTCTTCTCCTTGTTGTCAGTCAAAAGGATCATTTTCAAGGGCAGCCACTATAGTGGCTACATAGAGTTTAGCACTAGTGTTAAACTCATCTGAGGGGTACAAATACCTTTGCAGAGCTGCTGTCTCAAATGCAGAGGGGACCACCCTGGCATCAACAGGGCTGTGGACCCTCCAAACACTACAGCAGTAACAGTGATGAAGACCGGCATTGCTCAGTGCAGGCTTGCAAGCAGTAAGTAATATCAGCAGGGACATGGCCATGCCAGAGCACCCCATCCCCTCTCCCAGGGGGCAACCATCCAAGCTCTGTGCCATGGCATGCAACATATCAGGTTTTGTCCTATTGAAAAGAAAAAGCCCACAGCAGCCTTTGAGTCACCCTTTGCAGAGCCCATCTACAACAGCTCTGGCCCAAGCAGGCCCAAAAGATGGGGAACAGGACTTCATTTACTTTTTTTTTTTTTTTTTCCTCCAGACAACCTTTGATTCAGACACCTGAAATGAAACCAGGTGCAAAGAAGATTTTATTTCAGAGTTACCACACATGATGTTTTAGGTTTTTGTTGGTGGTTGTGTGTGTTTGTTTGTTTTTTTCCCATCACTAGAAACAAAAGTGAACTCAAACTGTTTTTGTCAACTCAAACAAACAAAAAATCTTCCCCATGACACAGATGCACTCCATTTGGGGTTGTTTTCTCCCTTGCTCCTCCTGGAAGGAGTACACGATCTAGGCCAGCAGCTTCATCCACTTTCCAATCCTAAAAATAAACAGTGTTTGTTCCTTGCCCCTTTTGCTTCACAAGATCTCAGATGTTAAATATTCAAGCAATCCACATATAGAGAACTGATTCATCTCAATTATTCTTGGACATTTTCTTCCTAAAGTACATATATACCAAATAAAGAAATAATACCACTAGGGGTTTTTTTCCCTCCTCAGTACAGCTATATCACCAACAATTTTAAAAGCCACTTTTCACTAACAGATGGCAAACGGGGCTAAATGATGGGATGAGTGGTAAAAGGTTTCAGATGAGCATTCAGTGCAAGTTGCATAAACTGTCATCTTCAAGCTGAAACGTCCACTAAGAAGTCCCTTATCACAGTCCCTTAGTCACCTATGTGTGTGCATCTATGCATCGTGAGGTAAGTACACAAAGCCAGACTCCCACCTCTTCTTATGTACAGTTTTACACTTCTGGGTGAAGTTTTCTAGGCGTCTGAGCGATCTTCAGGAACTGATGAAGTGGCAGAGCCCCTTCCTAAATCAAGGACTGTGAGAAAACTCCCGACTTTATTTGAAGCCCTAGAAATCTTTTGCTTTGTATTGTTGCTCTGAAGCTTGATAGAAAAGGAGTCTGTACAGTAGAAATGAATCTATTACTGTTCCCAAAAACATGCTTTGAAAGTATTAAGTGAAAAATAATGGTTACTTTTGTCTTTCCGATTCCTATACCCTTTCCACTGTAAAATAAGAAACATCATTCTATCTCACAGGGGTGTCGTGAAAGTGAATTATTGTTTGCATGAAGCACTCATCCTATAGCAATGAGGTCCATAAAAAGAAGCCCAGAAGGAAATTAGGATTCCCTTCTTCAGTCCCCAGTTTGAATGGAGAGCTGTAAATAAGACCCAGGGCTGTGCATTGAACAATAAAGACGGCAGATGAGATTAGTGCAGTCCCAGATTAGTGCAGCCCCAAAGCTGGACCCTAGTGGAGAACCATGGGGATGATCAAAGCCCAGCACAGAGCAGACAACAGTGTTCACAGAGCACTTCTGTGCACCACAGGGGTGCAGCTGGGCTGAGGCAAACCAGGAGCTCTCTTCCCATTGTGCTGCGCCCCACAGGAGCAAAGCACTGAGATCAGATGGAGCTGCGATGGCACCTGTCACATGCATGCTGTACTTACGGGTTGTAAAAGGCTCCAGGAGCAGGTGTGCAAGTTAATATTCGACTGAGCGAGAACATCTGCAACCCATCAGCACAGCATGTACCTTCCCACTGGGCTGGTGCTCAACCACTCCATCGTGGGCACCTTGTTCTCCTCCATTGGCAAGCATAAGGTTGAAGCTTCGCTTTTGCAGAGTGGGCCATCACTTCAGCAGCAGGCCATCAGGGAGACTTATTAAAGGAGAAGACATTGAAGCAAGAAGGAGCATCTTTAAGGATGCTCTGACTGTCTGCTGGCCCCATCTGCAAGGGAGCTGGGTATCACAGCAATATGATAGAAGTCTTTTGCCAGCTTATTTTGGTTGGATTTTTCCCCTCCATAGATTTAGAGTAACAGCATTACTTCAGTAACTCTTGCCAAGCTTGCCAAAACATCCCCTTGAAGGGAACATGGAGATGATATATATTTTTTTTTAATGTCAACAACATTGAACTGAAACATTTGAAGTTTGATCTTTCCTCTGTGGAAGGTTGTTACATTTTCATGTGACTAAACTGAAACTATTGAAAACACTAAAAGCTCAAAATTTTTTCTTAATCCAGATTAGACAAGAGTTACTCCTCATTTCACTCAATTGTCTTGCTTTTTGAATCTACTTTCCATCTGAAAGTCAGTTCTTTCAGTGCTTGTGTATGGCATGAAAGAATTTCCTTGATTTTTCAGAGCTACAAGTGAGCCAAAATAACAGTTATTTGCACAACTAAAGTGGTTGCGCCACATCCATTCCAATACCTATCAGACAGCTAAATTTAACTGCTTAATTGCGGGGGGCAAAGAGGGGAGCAGCACGAAAGGCTGCACCTGGCAGCAAACAATTATCTCTCTTTGCAGCACTGGGGCTGCCTGAATAGTCTCCACTTCATCCTTTCATTCCCCTGCTCAATGCAGGAACAGGATGTCAGATCTCAGGTTGCACATTTTGTCCAATCTTAAAATCTACACTTGAAGAACTACAGCAAGTCTAAAAAGGAGAAAGCTGAGAGGTTTAATTACTTTTATCTGTGTTTGAGAGGCACTCTCAAGTATATCCAGGGTTCCAGGAATTGCAGCCCCTGTGCCAGGGAGAAAATGAACAGCAAGTGGCAAGCTAAAAAAAAAATCCCAGTACCGGATATTTGCTGAAACACAGCTCGCTTCCAAGAACGTCGCGCCGTTAGTGTGGCTGGGGCTGGTCTGCAGCAACGCCCTTTCCAGTCAAACCCATCTCTTCCCTACGAGGTCACACTTTTTTGCGTTACTCCTGGGTTCGGTGGTAATGCCCTTGCACATGAGGCAGCTCATTGGAAGGGCACCAGGTCAGTTTTGTACCTGCTGACCCATGCTGATGCTTTAGGTAAGGCACCAAGTAGATCTTTTAGATGCACATTGTGGAGTCTTTCATTCAGGTCATGCAGAGGAATCCAGGTATCCTTATCCCATTTCTATGAGATGGGAAGGTTTCATTGGTTATTCTGTCTTTGATCCTGAAGAGGAGTGGAGACATAAGTGTGACCCAAGGGGTCTGGTGAAGAAGAGCACTCAGAAGCAGACAAATTCTCCGTGCCTCAGACACCCATACACTGCCTACCACTTGGCTGCAAACACCATGGGGCTCTGTCTCTTTGTTGAGTCCCTTGAACCATTTGCCTGCAGCTGAGCTGCCCACACACCATTTGGGAACACTGGCACAAGGCAGCTGGATTTCACAGATCTCCTCCCTTCCTACAAACATCCCTGCAAAAAGAAGCACTGGGATGTACACCAAGGCCTTATCTCTGCCCTTAGAAGGAAATTCTTCACTGCGAAGCACTGTAGTGAGGCACTGGAACAGGCTGCCCAGAGAAGCCGCGGATGCCCCATCCCTGGAGGTGTTCAAGACCAGGCTGGATGGGGCCTTGACCAACCTGATCTACTGGGTGGCATCCCTGCCCATGTCAGGGGGGTTGGAGTTAGAATGGCTTGGTTTGGAAGGGACTTTAAAGATCATCTATGACTCTATGCTCTCTTCATACCAAATTGCTCTGGCTACTGCAGTTTCTTGCCCAGTCCCCCTTGATCCATCCATCCTGGTGCCACAAGGCTCCAGGTGTTGAGTGTTCCCTGGCACACTCTCTGCAATCCCAGATTTAGTCATGATTCTTGTGCCAGCAGCAGGATGAATGTTACTGCTGTCAGCAACAAGCTACATGGGGAGGCAGAGCAATTCTCTGGCCTCTCCAGCACTGTCCCAAGAACAGCGTGGGCACACATTAGGTCAGGCCTCATGCAAGCAGCAGCAGAGGTTGTCCTCCATCACCTCCATTTTACAAGGTCATGATCAGCCTTACAATGCCCACATGGTTCATCTTTGTGTCACATGCACTAGCTACACCCCGCTTGCAAGAGCAACAACCCTCACGCTATAGTGGACTTCCCCCCACATGTAAGGATCCCCTTAGAAAGCATATGAAGGTGATTTGAACAACGTAGCCATGGGCAGAAGGTGGCTTCTCCCAATCCTCTCATACATCCAGAGCAGCAGGCATAAGAGATATCAGCTTCCAATGCCAGAAAGAGCTTTTTTACTCTGAAACCTGAAGGGACACATCCATGCAAATGTCTCACAAGCCCCGTTTAGGAACTAGGAGGGCAAACTTGACTCAGATACAAGAATCAAACACACTCCTCCCCAATAGTGGTACTGCTCCCTTCATTACATTGTCCCCACTTCTTTGCCCTTCCCACAGCAGGTCTGCATCATCATCTCTGCATCTTCATCTCTACATCAGCTGCTGCCCAAGGGGCCCAGAAGGGGTGAATATCTCCCCCCTTCCCCGCAGCACAGTGATGAACTTCTAGTCTGGAAATCGCACAATGTCAAAGATTCGTAACTCCCCACAAACCTTCCTGAGCTCTCAGAAGTTTTTAAACAAATAGATCCACTGACCACTAAGAAATCCAGGCTAGTTTGTAAACGAAGAACAGGTGCGCGGCCTATGTTTCACATGCTTCCCATGTGAAAAATGGTAGCTCAGCTACAGTCGTGCATGAAATGAGATGAGAGCATGGTGAATTGTAGTCTGGGAATTGTAGGTTAAAACATCGTTCAGTGGAGGCAGGCTGGGGACAGCATTACTTACCTGGCCATTTCAGAAAGCCTCACATCCTCCCTTACTAGAGAGGATGGATGTGTCTGGAAAGGACATCTGGGTGCATATTATCCAACCTCAGGACACAAGCAGGGATTCCTACAGCAGTATGACCAGGACCATGTCCAGGCACCTTCTGAAGGCCTCCAAAGGAGGGAGTCTCTACTAACTCTGGAGCTGACAGTAATGTGGTAACATTATGCAGGCAGACCATCTGTAACTTGGGGGTAAACATTTATAATAGGGCAGAAGGATTGCTCCCTCCAAACCCCACTGGCAATAGGTTTACACCAAGGTGCATGACACTTGCCACTTGTTCCTGAAGAGCTGGGTTGGCTTCTGCAGAGCTGCCAAAAGCAAGGATCAGGTTTGGTCCATAGAGATGTGACTGTGAGGACCAAGCAGAGCAAATGGCTGCTGCACCACAAGCCGTTTCAAAGTCACTTTCCTTGATCCTATCCATATTTCAGAACATCTCCAACTGAGCCCTATTAATGTAATTGATTTTTAATGGCATTCTCAAAGAACAAATGTGAAGATTTTAACAGGCTATTAGGTTGAAATTAAACCTCACCTAAAATTTCTTCCCTAAAAACAAAGGTTTCCAAACATATAGGGTGTTATTCCATTCCTGCTAATGGACTAGGAGTTGCTGACCTGGAAGAAGGACACTAATTCCCCATATTCCACTCCACACAATATTGATCCAATCCCGGCTGAAGATCAGAGGTCTGTAATTACAAAAAGTGGAGTTCCCTGATACTAAGGAAGGTTTACTCCTGCTTCCCACACAAACAAGATCAGAAAGCAGTCCTAGAGGATCACAAACAGAATCTGATAAGCTGGAAGACTTCCAGGATTTTAATAAATAAATAAATAAATAAATAAAATACATGCCCTGCTTGCTTCTTTTCTCTGGGCTCCCAGAGAAGTCCTAGACATTGGCTGATTTCTCAGATCAGGCCTTTGAGACCCAAACAGCTGAACCCTGCAAGTGGTTTTAGTCAATGGCTTTGGCAGTGCTGCTTTCCCAGAGATGTTCAGCCTGCTATAAACTGTTGCAGCCCCCATCCTTTTCCTGGGGAAAGAGGTACTGGGCAAGGACTTCCAACTTCCCCCTTTTTATTCATTACCTGTACTCACCATAACTTTTCAAACTCTACCACCCATGGTTCAACACAAGGCCAGGACATTACCCTGGAAGACTGACTTTGCCATAGCTGGCATTCATCATTCTCTACTCAGTCACTTCTGCTCCAGCAAGAGTTGAGCCACTCCTTTTTTATTCTCTGGCAAATCAGTGACAATACTTCTGGACATTTTGACTCAGAGCAAGTCACCTCCCCCAAAGGTCCAATCTTTTCTCAGGTTAAAATCTGACAGACACCCACATTTGCAATTTCCCTCGTGTGGCACACCATCGTTTTAACACATTCCCTGTGGTACATGAACACTGAGCTCCATACAAGATTCTCCCACTCACTGTGAGTGAGCATCTGCATTTCTAGAAGATTATGCTGTTGCCATTTATTTTACTTCTGATTCAAATTTTCCTCACTTGATTTCAACATTTTTAAAGTCTTATTTTTACTTCTTTGGAGAGATTTTAAACTCACTTCTTTTCAGTACTGTCAAACAGTCTTTTTCACTAGTATATTATGAATTCAGGTACCATCATTATCTTCATTTTTAAAGGCATGGAAATGTGGACACAAAAGGGAAAAGCAATGGCTGCAAATCTTCATTAGCCAGTGGCATAAGCAGAAAAAAAAAAGGCACCCAAAAATCCCACTCCATTGCTCAATCTGCAAGGCAAGGGAACTGAAACTGTATTATCCTGGATCTGTCTCAGACACAGCATTATCTGCAGCTATAGTCTCATGTTCTTTCATGTCTTCCAATTAAAGAAAGAAAATTAGATCAGACGGTTTCCTTTGTCCTTTTCACCTCTCGTGAAAGTCAGGGGTTACCATGATTTTATACCTGTTATAATTAGCTTTAATGTTGTAACTCGGGAGAAAAAGAATAGTGTTCTTTTAATAATAGACTTGGGGATCATAGAGAGGTTTTTTATCACCTTTTCCACAACTGATAGCTAAGTTTATTCTTTCCAAATCCTCTTGGATTTTACCTAACCAATTAAAGTATTTTATTCATTTCTATTGAAAAATAGAAACTTGAACTATGCAACAAGCTCAGGATTCACCCAGGCAGTCCAGGCTAGAACTTCTGGAATGTATTGCTCCTGCCCAGGAAGTTGGTAAACAAGGCTTGGATTTGGCATCAGGAGACAAGAAAGGCAAACTTTTTCATTTCAACAGATCTCTCAGGGTTGCAATAATCTGCATAGATAAGTGATGAAGATACAGATGTTATCATCTAAATGCTTTTGGACTGATACAGCATCACTTACTTGGAGCACGTGGTTATTAGCTTTCAAAGATAATGTGATTAAAAAAAAAAAAAAGTGATTAAAAAAAAAAAAAAGACATTTAAGGAGTTTGCTGGACTTCAGTCTTTGTCCCTAGCATCATCTCCATGAGGAGGCAGAACCTTTAGCCGTAGCAGCCAGGATGCAATGATACACACCTATCAAACAAAGACTTCAGGCTTTCATCCATCTTTTCCCCAGACCTCCTTCTGATGCCCATCAAGAGAGGTGTTACCCATCTACCAAACACACCAGACAGAACTACTTATTTCTTCACAGTGCAGAAATAGGTCACTGCCATTTTACACAGCCTTTGGCTACCACTCTTAACCCAATTTGGAGGGCCAGAAAAGAGTCAGATTTGTCTTGGTATTGAGAGGGAGATCCATTAACCATCCTACCCAGCATGAGTGCTTTGGTGCCCAACTTCTGGCAGCTGGATGTGTTGTCATTCCTGCTCAGTGCTTCATTCAGGACAAGGTCCCCCCTCTGACATGCTAATTTCATCTGCCAGATGTTCCGGTATCTGCTTCTATGTTCCAAGTCCTGAAAAGTTTAGGGACTGCAGCCAAGGGGAGCCCTCTCCTCCCAGCACAAGGTCAAGATGATGTTCCATCATGGAAAAAGAGCAGGAACACTTCTACAGCGTGTGGCCTGATCCACACTCCTCTCCAAAAACCTGAGCACCTTTATCAAAGCGCCATTGACATCATTAGAATTTACCTTGGAATCATTTTCAATGAGTGACAGTTTTCAAACCCAGATCTTCCCCTGAATCTTAGCCCTGCAGGTTTGAGGGCACACTTAACACAGTACTGAAGCATTGAAGTTTTTCCTTTGAGCTCTAGCATAGCTTGCAAAAAGATGTTTGATCTTTAAATCAGACATTAAGTGATGGAATACCACTACTCTTATTGATATTGTTTCATGTATAAGGAGATGAAGTTTAGCCCTTGACACACTCTGCAGCATTTCACAGGTCATGTTGTAACAGACTGGATTGCTGCTCTGGAATCATTTCTCCAGCATGATTCAGAAGAAGTTACAAGATAAAGAAAAGGACAATTATGAAACCGCCTGTTCAGAATTCCACCTCTCTCTGTTCAGGGAGTAGCAGGAAGTAAAAGGGCCTAATCATCCTCCTTCAAAAAATCCATTTCCTTTCTGGTGAATCTTGATGATCTTGAGGCTCTTTAGGTCTCAAGAACCAAAACAGACCAGCTGAAGCAAATTCTTGTGACAGCAAGTTCCATGAGTTAATTACATTTCCATTAGTAAAGGAGTTCTAAAACTTCAATTTCTTTGCTGATTCTTTTTGCATCTTGCCAAAATAGATAGGGAAACACAATTTCCTCTTTTCTTATTTCTTTTTTTTTTCCTGAACTATCTTACCCTTATGAGACTTTCCTCTTAATTTTAAGTCTCAGCCTTTTCATTTCTCCCTAAATAGAGATTCTTTTCCAACCCTTTAATCATTTTCACAGCTTTCCTCCTAAGCTCCCATGCACAAACTTAAGAAAAGCTTTATTCAAGGATGTTGGTTCAGGATGTTCAAGATGGGAAACAGACAAAAGAAAATTTAATCTTCGGTTTTTCTTCTTGAACTGGAAAGTAAGTTGAAGACCTAACCACCTGCATACATAGAAATGGAGGTGGGATAAGGAGACAAAGCCATTTATTGTCAGCCATTTAGCCTGACCAAGCCAGGAAGGAAATATTGGGGTGGCCAGGCTCCTGCAATCTTCAAAGGATCAGGCAGCTTTCCAAACCCTCTAGTTCACACCACAGGTTTGACATGTGCCACAAGTAGGAAGCAGAGCTTATTTCTCAGCCCAAGCTTCCCCACTGCATGAAAGGGGCCTTCCCATATAGCCAGGAGAAATCCTACCATTTACACCCTGCTGTCACTGAACTCATTTACAGAGGAACCCTTTCCTTGATCCTGGTTCTGTCAGATTCTTCAACACAAAGAATAGCCTGGATAGTTGGAATTGGGTAAAGACCATCTCCAGGTACCTGAATGCCAGGTACTGACCAGAGAGCTTGGGTTACCTACACAGAAATCTGGATCCACCCATTCTCTTGCTTCCAGTTTCCAGCACTGAAGCCTTGCCCTGGTCAGGACATCCCAAACACCTCGTTAGTGATTCAGCAAGAACCAAGCAGAAGACCAGTTTTCCACCTCCACTAAATTTCCTGAATACTTTCAGAGAGCCCTGGGGAAGACGGTGGTCCCAACACACCAAATCTTTTGGGGGTGAGCGGTGGACTCAAGGGTGGTTGTGCAAAAGTGAGGCTGTTGCTCCAGGCACATAGGATTAGATTGCAATTACAATTAGTCTGATTTTCTAAATCTTCCTTCTTTTCAACAATCACAGCCAGGTTCTTATCATCTCAGATGAGGAGGCACTTTGCCATCAAAAGCTGGCCACTTGGGAACTGGGACACAACAGCAAGAACAGCAGTTGAGAAACACGAGCCTGAGAAAATCCTGCACTCCTCCACATCTAATCATGAGACAGCACTCAACACCACATAGAGGGCTTGGGTGATTTGTATTGCTTTTTTTTCCATTTTAACTGGGAAGGAGTAAGAAAATAAACATTAGAGCACTTCAGATCTGCATTTTTATTCATTGTTTTGATTTTGAAATCCTACCATTTATAGCCATCTGTAACAGCAGCTAGATGTGCAAAGCTTTCCACCTATAGAGAAGAGCAGGCAGTTAAGCAGATGCCCACACTACGTGACTGCCAGGGCAGGATCAGACATCAGGGACAGATCACAAGGTCCAAAGTCCTCTCCACACCTGCAGTCTCTATGATTGCCTTTGTGTAGTACAGCTGGTCCACTCAGAAGAGACAACATTTCCCTGCCACCTTCCTCCCTTCAAGAGCTATAAAAAAGCTAAAAACAGTGTCTGGACTCTGGACTAATTATCCTGGCTGGCTTTGATTAAGCTCTGGCTGTGATGAGAAAGCAGACCTCCCTTTCACTTGCTGTGGCCATTTTTATCGTACAGCAGTCCAGCTTCAGAGCTTGCAGGTCAGGGAGGCAGAGGCACCTTCAGATCATATCCAACACTCCCCTCTTCATGGGCAAAAAGCTTCAGAGAAACATAAACAGGCACGAAGCATGGAAATCAGCACAAAAATGGGAAACTGAAGAAATGTGTGTGTTTCCTCTCCATTTGGAGAAAAGCTATTTGTTGGTGTCTAATCTTTCTGGCTTGTTGCGCAGTACCCATCATTTATCAATTCACATACCAGGCATTCAATACCTTGCAGTCGCTTCTAATAAAGTAAGAAATAAGCATGTCAGTCTCATTATTTATTGCCCTTGAAAAATACACTGACCTGAAGCATTCAGTGTGCCACAACAGGGAGAGCAGAGCCTTGCTTCGAGCTGACATCTGCCAGGGAAGGGCTGCTCCCACCTGCAGGTCCTCTGAGGGTCCATGACCATCTGCAGCCTTCCTCTGAGCACAGCCCCAAGTCCTCCTCTGCTCAGGAAAGTCTCCTTCCAATTTAGCAGCCAGCCACACAACTACACACCCACCTGCACAAACTCCTCTATCCACCCCACCAAAATCAACACACAAAAGCCACTGTAAGTAACAGGAGAAACACAAACCCTAATTAACAACCCAACAGGCTCAGTACAGTCTGGGACCCCCTTTGGTTGTTGTGAAACAAACCCATATAGAAAGCAAGCACCAGTCCCCAAGGAAACTGCTGCCCCACTGGGTAAAACTGGACATAAGAGGGGATAAAAGGAAGCAGAAACATTTGCCAAAGTAAGTTTAGAGACCATAAATCATCCCTCCCTCTCCAGGGTCTTCTCCTTTCATGGAAGCTGTTTCCTAAGCTCCCCAGTGTGGCTTCAGCTTCCCAAAAGCCCAGATGGTCAAGTGACAGACAACAGGACAACTTCAAACTATTTCAGACTGTTCACTGAGTCCTCACTTGCCCTCTTCTCTTCCAGTTTCCAGCCACTTGTTTTCTCTGCCTTAAAAAATAAAAATAATAATAAAAAAAAATGGTTTCTTGCCTTCTTCCCTCACAGCTCCCATACACCTGCCAAACCTCCACTTAACACCTTGCATTCAGGAAAGCAGGCAAATTCCACTTCCCTTGTCACATTTTTTAATCTAATTTAATTTCAGAAGGTACCCTTAGCTTTGCTGAGCCAGCAAGTATTCATTCATCATTGGAGCATAAAATAAATTGGAAATAGTGATCAGCTCCATTAAAATCTAGAGGTTCTGCTTTTAGCATGACTCATGTGTACAATGCTAATAGCAATCACAGCCTTCGTCCATCACCACCCATACTGTATAACCATGAAAAGAGACTTACTTGTTTTCCATGTGATAATTTGTCAAGATGAAGCTTGTCCCTCATAACGCACCCATTTTCCCTACTCCTGTTGCTGCTCAGCTTTGATTTCTAGCACAGACATGCCAGAAGTTCCACACAGGAAAGGCAGAGAGAAATCTGCATTTCCCTGCTCCTGCCTCCTTTATTCCCTAGGTGTCTAGATCTAAGGCTTTATAAAGAAAGTATAAAGAAAGCACTGAGCATACTGTCTAAAGTATTGCTGCAAGTACTTTCAGGGTTTTTTTTTTTGTTTGGTTGGTTTTTTTTTAGGCATTCAGATTATTACATTCCACGATTATTTGGAGGTGAGGATTGAACCGTTCTGGGGAGTACACAAATGCCAGTCACACAGGCCCTGTAATTCAACCACCCTACCCTATGGGCTTTTGAATGCACAGAGATTTGTGTGTGAAGAAAAAATGCTAGAGACTCCAGGCAACTACATGTATTTGAAAGCTTTAGAAATCCCAGCCCTACCCAAACATTCACTTTTGTAGTGCTTTCCTAGTCACATCACACCCCACACCCTGTCTGGGACCTACATGCACCTCAAGCTGAAAGATCAGAGCTCTGCAGCCTGCCGTAAGGACCAGGCTCGATGGTTCCTACGCTTCCCCCTTTGATAGTCATCACCGCAACCAAGACTGCTGCTGCTCCTCATGCACTGCGCCAGGAATAGCATCTCAGACTGCCCACATATGAAGATGATCCTGGTAACTAGCAAAGCTAATATCAAGGATGAACAGGTCCTTATTATTAAAAGAGTTACCTTCCAGATTATTAGCATCACCAGTGAGGCTAGGAGCACATTTCTGTCATCCAGACAATCAAGATAATTCTAGCCTTTGTAATTTGTTCCCAACAGCCTGAGACATCAGTAATTGCACAGATACTTTGTGCACATCATTTGGCAGCTCCCGGCCTGGCACACGCTGTCTCTGCCAGTCCCACCCAGAGATCCAGGCAGCTGATCCAACTGGCTCAAGGCACAACCAGGACTCTTCGAGAGTGTTCAACACAGGCTGATTAAAAATCCCTGCTCATAAAGGACAGAACATGAGCTTGTTAGGTGCTCCATTTATTTATACCAGTCTTAGCAACTCTCACTGTTGGACAAACACTGCACATGGTCACGGTGACTGGTCCAAGAGGATACGCTAGAACTAGGGAAGGAGCAGAACAGCTGCCCAGGTCAGTGGTGCACAGTGCAGCTCTCAGGTCAAAGGAGGTCAGGCAACTCAGGACTCTGATAGCAGAAAAGCTGGAGACCCATAAAATTGAAAGCAAACAGAAAGAGGAATGATCTCACTACAGAAAATCCAGAAGACACTAAAGGAAACCTCAGGTAGCTAGTGATGGGAAAGAAGGGATAAGCGGCAGATTTTCTTCTGGTCCATAGTTAGATCATAAAGCCTTTTATCCAGGATATGATGCAGCCAAAATTTTAAACAGATTCCAAAATGCAGCCTATGAGCAGCATCCACTTGGATTATCCAGTTTAAAAGTCATCACACCCATATTTTCCTCAAAAATCCCTATACATATGAAATTCAGTAATCAGAAAGATAAGGATCCATGCCTTGTTTTCATTCTTCCCCTAGAATCCACACTATTATACAAGCTCCAGTGAGAGAGGAGCTCATAGTTTAACCCAGCACAGCAATTCTTCAGGCCATTTCATCCAAAGCTCAGGACACCAAGAGAAATCTTATAAATAACTCCAACGAAACAGGTTTGAACTGTAGAGGTCCTGAATGCAGGCTCCCTCCATTCACTGCCATGTAACTGAGGGCATTGGGTGTGGGGAGGACTTGATTCCCAAGGCAACTGTGGATTTCTGAGGTTTCCACCCCAAGACAGGTTGCAGCAATAGAGTAAAAAAAAAAAAAAAAAAAAAAAAAAAAAAAAAAAAAAAAAAAAAAAACAACTTGCTCCTCCCTTGGGAAATGTATGTTAAGATCATATAGTCCCAGGCCAACTGGGCAGTAGCATTTTTGTGTGATTTACAGCTGCTAATGGGTGATGTCATCACTGGACCAAATGCAAGCCCATAAAAATGTGAAAATAAAATGAGCAGGCACTATAAAATGTGTGTCTCCACAACAGCTAAAAGCACATCGCAGTAGGGCAGCTTTCCTCGATACTCATCTACAGCTATAGGAGTTTACAAGAAATAACTAAAAAAATTACAGAGGGAAAGATCTTCCAGGGAGTAGCAATCTATTATTTTCCCAGGCCTTTATTAACAGCAGATCAGCAGGCTTCCTTGAAAGTAAATGAGAAAAAAGCACCACGGCACTGCTGTGGAAAGAAACCGGGGGAGTGTTTTCTGGAACAGCAAACCAAGCCGTTTGGGGCCACTGTCTATTAGTCTTCAGTTTAGCTCAATAGGATATTGATCCTGGCTGCACCCTGATTTATTTTCTGATTAATAAGTGTGACTGTCTGATTTTGACAAGCAAAATGTCCATCATTGCAGGCAAATAAAAAATACATATTTATCAGTAATAACAGTACGCAGGCCTTGAGTGGCGATGGAAGGGGTGGTGACAAAAAAGAAGCAAGTGGGAAGGGTTACTGCATGATCACTAACATTTACATAAGGGTAAATTCAATCAATGCAGAGCCTTCCCCCACAGCCTCCTCCAAAACACACCCAGACTCTGGCTGGCCCTCTTCCTATGGAAACAGCCAACGAGAGCAGAGCTGCTCTTGGCTTTTATGGGCTTTAGCTAAATGCTGAAAGTGAGATTGGATTTTCTGATATTTGCCATTTACCTTAAAAACGTGCACCCAACAGCATTAACAGGTATAAAACTCTGCATGTGATATCATGAAAATGAATTTCATGATCTTTCCTGCTTACATGGGAAAAAAAAGAAAAATCAAAATCCCTCTATAATATTGAAGATCAGTGTGAAACTGAGCTTGGGAACTGAACACTGATCACTGCCTGGGAAACATGAAGCTACATTTTTAAGTGGAAATCTTGCACATAAGCAAAGGAAAGCTTTTGATTATGAGTAATAAAAGTATATTTCAAAAACTGATATCCTGCCTATCCATATTTATAAGAATGCATAAAGTACAAGTTCAGCGCTGTCCTTGTATGTTATTATTCTCTGGCTTTTTGCCTTTTTTTTTTTTTTTTTGAAAAAGATCTGCAATCACCTTCCCCAGAAAAGAAAATGAAAGCTCTCTTTGTGCCACCAACTCCCTGGAGAAACAGCCGGGGCCGTTAGCAGTAAGCATCCCTACCCAGCAACCTGCCTTTGGTATCTCGATGCAGAAACACCAGGCAATATTCATGCCAGGAAGAGGCTGTGCTCAGGCTCCTCTTGAGCATCAGCTAGCCAAGCCCCAAGGAAGGCAATGGGTGGCTGAAAGCGTTTCTAGCCTCTGAAGGAAGCCTGAGGAAGAGGAACTTCTGCTTTCTAGCACAGACCAATGGCAACGCAGGAGTGAGGTAAAATACAAGGAAATTCAGAGTGAAACACAACCAGCTAAAGGGGAAATAATAATTTACCAGGGGGGGGGGGGGGGCCCCGTGTGTGTGTGAATCTGCAGCTCTCTCAATGCTATTTCTCTACCGCAGGTGCCTCCACATTATCAGTGGGCTTGCAATTACACCCCAGACATTTACCTAGCTAAGCATTTACCTAACCAAGCACACCTGGTGTTTGCAGTAGGGCCCCTCAGACACCAAAAGTTGGGCGCAAGCTTAAGAACCTTGCTAAATCCAGGCCTCAATTTAGCAGATTTAGCAGGCTGTAGGTTTCCTCACTAGAGCTAACTCTTGGGCTTGATGTTGACTGGTTTACACATTGCTTTCCCTGCACAGCCTGCCTAGTGGGAAGTCCATGTACAAGACAGTTTCAATGCAGCCCAGCTAGCATCACCATTGGAAACCAGAAGCTTTGACGTTAACAGGATTGTACTTCAAAAGAATACGCGTGTTTGCAGATGGCAACAGGGTTCCTTATTACAGCTGTCTAATCAAGCCGATATTCCGCAATTATGCTCAGAGATCAAACAGCGCTCCAAACAGTGCTCACAATAAAACCAGCACCAGTAAGATGCCCGTGTCACGCCTATAGCATTGCACAGTTGTTTGTGACTCCACAAGCATGGCAGACAGTGTTTCAGATGCTGTTGCAAAACTTTGAACATCTCCATCACAGCTAGGCAGTTCTAAAATTTAAATAATAATAATAAAAAGCAGGAAAAAAAATCATGCCTAAACAAATACCTGTATGACTTTAATTCAGGAAAGCTTTTATGTAGAACCTAAAGTACGGAACCATTTGAGTCAGCTGAATTCAAACATGCAAACATGTACTTGAATGTTTTGCTGAAGCATAGATGAAACCGCGCCAGAGTCCTTTCCAGAACCAGGGCCTTGGTTTAGTGATTTTTTTTTTTTATGTTTGGTTGGTGTTTTTTATTTTGTTTGTTTGTTTCTTTTTTAAACACATGAAAGGGCATAGTGCAAACTAGGAACCAGAACAGACCAGTGCAAATAATTGTAGCGTCTGTGTTAGTTCTCTTTTAATCCCAGTACCCCCTATGCTTCCAAGTATGTAAATCTGATTCTGCTTGTGGCTCCACTGAAGTTTCTATTGATTAAATACCCAGCCCCAGCAGCAGGAGGATCAAGCCCTGCATATTTATTTTCTTCTTCAATACATAAAGAACTCCCTTTGGCCTCTCAATTGCTGTATCACATGATACACTGAATGCAAATAGAATTACAGTGCTAATGCATCTAATGAATATATTTGTATATGTATGCAAGCATTTTCCTAAGAGCACCACTAAGCAGACCAAAGAATATATACGTTCATCACACACAGAAGGTGTGTGAAATGAGTGCATGTTAATAACAAGAACCAGGTTCATCTTTGTGGGGAAAAACTAACCAAGATCAGGACCTCGTGCAGACCTTTGGAAACATTAACATTTCATTTGGAGCTTTAAAGCACAATTTGTAGACTTTAAGAGTTACTTAGTGTTTGCATTTTCATTATCCACTAGCTTTACATTACACATATATAAAAATAGAAACCGTTGCAATGCATAACAAAACTGTAAGCATTTCCAAGAAACAAATTAGTGGTATCATTTCAGCCAGGGTACAAAGCATAAATAACATTTTCAGCTACAGCCTTACAAGACATGCACCCTCTTTGAATTATTTTCAGCAAAGTTATTTAGTAGTAAACCAAATGCATTCCTGCAGAAACTTCACTGATTTCAGAGTTATAATAGCTTAAAGATGGGATGCGTTTAATTTGCTAGCTCACTCCACATTGACTTTTGAAGTCAGCCTGTAATGTCAGGAGAAAGATTGATTTAAATCAGGTTCAAGTACCTAGTGGCAATTAGAACCTGCAAAGCCTGAGAAACATCACTGAGCATCTGTAAGAGAAACATGCCAGCATATGTACAAATAAATATCCTCAAAGCTTCTTTTTACTTGGTTCAAACAATGTTTTGAAAGTGACTCACTCAGCACAGTAACCATCATTTACAGACAGCAAGGTCACAAATGCAGTTTTAGAGTATTATTTCACCACAACCACTCCCACCCCAACCTGTAGTTTAAGAACACCACAGATCAGAGCAAGACTCCCCTTTAAACTTAGGGCAAGAGGAGGTCACTTACCCTGTGAGGACCACAACAAAATCCATCACGTTCCAGCCATTTCGGAGATAAGAGCCTTTGTGAAAAACAAACCCCAGAGCGATGATCTTTATACCAGCTTCAAAACAAAATATTCCAATAAAGTACGGCTCAGTGTCATCCTGAAAAGAATAAAATCAGAGGTGTCAAGGAGATACCTGTGCTTCTGCTTTCGCATCAGCAATTATATAAGCAACTATGTGCACCAACTTCACGCCCTTTTCAGCTCTCTGGACAGAGTTGAAACAAAAAGGTTCAAATGAACTGGAACTAAACATGGAGAAAGATTTCAGAAATATTCAGTCTGAAGGTAGATTTGGCTTTTTGCGTGAAAAATTCTATTTGCCTTTATTCCAATGGTTTCACCCCACACTGCACCATTACTCAAGATTCTGGAAGGAATTTCAACACTGAAGTCTTGCTCCAAAGGTAAATTTAAACTTAAGATCACATTACTGTAATTACTGACATGGAAGAAAACATGCATTTTGCAATTCATCCAGGAAACAGAAACTAAAGAATATCTTAGGAAGTAACAGTCAGCACAGCAAGCTTGCCAACACTGGCAGGAAATTATTTCTTTATCATTTATTCCATCGCTTCTTACTTCAGTCTTTCCCCTCTGTGTTCCTAATTTCCATAGCTGCAGATTCATTTATTTTTGTTTTGCTGTGTAACCAATTCAAAGAAAAAAAAAAACAAAAAACTCATTCCCTTCTGTTATGGTGGAAGCAGTAAAATTTGTGTTTCAGGCCCACAGCTCCATGCCCTAGCTCACATGAGAGGAGACCAAACTTAGTCTCCACGGCTTTACTAAACATCTTCTCCATCTTTGGCACCAGATCCCTCAGCATTACATTGATAAGAGTTTCAACACAAATGCAATGCCAAATAGAATTATTCAAAGTTGGAAAAAATACGTGGACAAGAAATGGGAACAAAGTAAAAGGTGAAAGTACCAGGCATCAGTTTCAAGAACATGTTAATTAGCTTTAGCCTCTGTATCCAATTTCCAAGCGCGTCTTAGATCCATGATTTCTGCTGACGGCAATGGAAGTACAGCAGCCCTACCCAGAAGGAAGCAAACTTGCAAATTAGGAAATTAGAAATCTTTGTTCCAGGGGCTTTGGTATTTCTGACCATTAGAGCCAAAGAGCTGAGCAGCTGTTTGGTGCACAGTTGTTTACGTTTTGCAATTCTGCTAATGACAAAAGGTGATTTTAGTTATCCTGTGCAGAAAGAACATGAATGTCAAGTCTTTGTGGCCACAGAACAAAGAAAGGAGCAGCTTTGATACAAGCATTTATTTTTACAAACATAGCAACTCTTGCTCAAATTTGACCCTGCACCAGCACACAGACCATGCTTTAGGCACAGTACTTGTTACAGAAAGCCAGGTTTTCACACATAGAAGAGCAGCATAATAGCACACCCCTCCCAAAGAGGCTTAAGCACTTAGCACATTGATGTGTACCCAACTCAGCAAGTCAACCATGAAGCACTAATCACTGACGGCACCTCTAAGCTGTTGGGAGCGACTACCTCTGGACAGGCTTGTCCATCAGTGGCCGAGTTAAAAAGATACGTTTCCAACAAATCAGCACCCTACACACACTTCAGTGACCCCAGCTGCCCCATATCCTTCACCCTATAACATCTCTAATCCCCTTCACCTTTCTTAACCTCTCAGCTCCCCCTTCCCATTCCCCATGGCCAGGCAGGAAGGCCAGCTACCTGCAGATCACGCACGCACACACTAACTGGCTAGGCAGCAAAATAGAGCAGGTGACTGTTGAGATCACACCATTGCCATTTGACTGAAATGGAGAAAACAAAAATTGGCTTCTCCTTCAGCCAAGGTTTTTGTACAAACAGCAGCCTCCAAGCTCTCTGCCCCTCCACAGAGCCTCACTGATGAAGCCCAGAGGTTTCAGAACCTGTCAGCTGCAAGACTGAGAAACTCCAGTCAGCTCAGTGGTATTTACCCACAGAGAAATAGGCATAAGGCACAGCTTTCAGACCCTTTTTGACCTTTCCCCAAAAACATACAATAAGAGCTTTCTTCTAGCAGTTTCTCCACAAGAGCTGGAGGCATCCCAGGACTACAAACCACTACAGAAAAGAAGGAAACAGGAAGAGAGGTCAGAAGTTGCCATTTGGGATTTCAGAAGAAGCTGCCTTACTGCTCCTGTGCCTCAGCTTTCCCTTATGCGCACAGAAGCACTCCAGCTCCCTTAGCCTACCTGCTCCTCCACCCCTTCTAGCTCAACAAACATACAAAAGCTTTCCAAACAAAAGCCCATCCTTTACATCCAGCCCATCCTTTACATCCTTCCTACATCTACTAGTACGCCTCTAAAAACTACTCATCTTTAAAATAAAATTTTAAAAAAGAAACCACCACCTTACCCACACACACTCTCCCACCTTACTCCCTCACTTCCTGAAAGCCTTACATCTACTCTGCCACCAGCCGCTCGCTCAATCTAGGTCAGGTGCCTTGTGATTGCAGCTCACAGCTTTAAAGGACCACGATTCAGGTACTCAAGGATTTTAGAGAATATGCTCTTCCCAAAGCTAAGACTATGCAGAGCTTTTAAGAAGTGGGTCAAAAAAGTTATTGTCAGCTTCTAAGAAAGCAGGACGGATCACAGATGGGCTTGGGTATTTATTACAAAGAAAAACTATCATTGATAGGGTTGGGAGTGAGTAGCTGGGGAAATAAGAGGGGATAGAAAGAGGGTCTTTTCTAAATCCTGTCTAAATTTGCACTACATAGCCTAAGAATTAGGGCAGTAACAAGGACGGGATAAAAAAAAATAAAACAATGCCCCACAAGGTAGTGGGGGCCTGCTGCTGAAGAAAAGGATTTTTGCATTACTGTGTGTGATGGAAGGAGCTAGAGTGCGAGGAGCTGGGTGACTTGCCCTGAGCAGCACCGAAAGGGCAGAGCTGTCAGCTCAGAAATCCTGCTGCCAGGGCATCCTGCAGCCCCCTTCAGACAGGAGGCTGGGTGTGGGGAAGCAGGTGTTAATGAATATCAGTGTGCGCGCTTGGAAGGAAGGTGGAGAACTTGGACAGCAGCCAGAGCTGTGCCAGCAGGTTGTTTGCTGTGGACACAGCAAAGCTTGAGACTGGGCCAAACACACATTCAATCAATATGTTTCAGTTCAGAAACAACTTCTGAGTCTGGGAAGTCATTACTATTCCTACTCCATGTCCTAATGTCTTTCCTTGGCCTTTGGATGTGACAGCCTTGATAGGTTTGGGTGTGTAAGGCTTTGTTCATGCAAAGCTTAATATGAACAGCTCACATATGACTGCACAAAGTGCCTGTGGATAGGATAAAGAATTAAATCCATTAGCCAAGTGAGGGAGCTGTCATGCTGAATATCTGAGAGAACAGTTATGCTTTGCCCTCACACCAAAAGCATCTGGGGAAGCCAAATACTCAGAGCCTACAGTGACATGCAGACGAGTATCCTACAGACCCGCTGGTGTCTTCAAACACGGTGTGCCCCAAAGCAGGGCAGAAAATAGATTTCTTGTCCTGTAAGTTCTGACACTGTCAGGCTGGGACAAATTCATGGTCTACTGCTTCTTCTCATGAAAAACTGAGAATTTCAGGGAGACAAAGAGAGCACAAGCACGCCTCAGGTTGGACAGCCAAGAACACCATAAGCAAGGTATCCACCTGTGAGGCCATTCATGCCTCAGACCTTGCCACATCTGGAGCTCTGAACACCAGGTGCTGGGCCACTCAGTGCAATTCCCTCAGCACCTTTTCACTTGGCATCCCTCCAAAGTGAAAGAATCACTCAAAAGTACATTTCTACCTGAATGGTTGTGTTTTGACAAAGTCTTCAACCATTGGATATAATTTTCCTGGATTTCATTAACAGGCTAGTCTCCCCCATCCCAATCTGGTAAAACAGTAAGTGTATATGCTTCCAGTTCTGCAGAAGCTCTAGACAAAAAGAGCTAGGAATTAACCAAGCTCTGGAACAAGGTAGGTACGAGCAGTTTTTCTGTGTCACAAACTACAAACAGATGATGGACTGAGAAAGATTACTTGTAACTCAGCCATTGCAGCTCTTGAAATCTTGTGTATACTGAGACATCGCTTGCTCTTCCCATGTGCTCAATTAACCCTGCTTGTCAGGTAACATGAGCACAGAAAACAGCCAAGTGAGATTGCACTGCAGGTTCGTATCTTGGGTCTCTGGGGAGAAACATAGAGGAATATCTTGATCAGCAGAGAAAAATAATGAAAATGTTTGTACTGACTCCTCCTTTGTCTTTTTCTCAACTTTAACAAATGGACAAACTTAAGATGTTGTCTTTCCACCTATGGCACAAAGTATCTCTGTGGCAGTGGTTTTTTTCTTCAATAACTCTGCCTACATCTCCCAGTTGTAAAACATTGATGATGTGCATCTCATCCTTAAGATATGATTAACTCTTCAGTGATGAGCCCTCACTCCAATTTCAATGAACCCAGGAGAAAAGAAGATATATCTGTAAATCATTAACCAAAAATAATATTAATAATTAAAAAATCCAATTCCATTCCTGCCAAAGACAGTAATAATGCACCTGCTGTTATGTACGTACTTATAAATTGGCTTAACAACCCTGAAAATATATGGGAATGTTGACCCACTACAGCTTAACAGGGATTCATAACATTTTCAATTAAACAGCTTACAGTTTATGGAAGTGACGGGAGCATTCTAAGGAAGTTTCACTTTGAAAACCAAAATACAGATTTTCGTATTCACTATGTTTAATTTTTAAAGGGTATTTTGATATAGAAAATGTAATGACTTGTAAATATCCTCACTGTTATTCTATGATAAATGTATTTTATTTGTAAGCACAGTTACAAATGTGCTTTAGTTAAAATGGCCCTGGAGTATCTGGATCAAAGACAATGCTATGCAGCAGTACTTGGGACACAAGTCAGGGGTTAATTCTTCCTTCACTGCCAAGGCAGAACCTTGAAGATGAAGTCTTCACCTTGAAGATGAATACTGTGCATTTAACTCATTCAGTGATCTTATACTGTTTGCTTGTAATGCCACTGCCCCCCTTTGTAATTACTGGGACAGAAACTGAAAGTGTACATGCAAGTACCAGGCATGGCATTAATGCAATGGGTAACAGGACCAGCAAACAGCATCTAGGATCCCTTTACAAATCTAGGAATATAGAGGTGCATAGAAACAACATGGTAATTATACTCCCCCCTGCTGAAAATTACATATCACCAAAGATTTACCAAGCCAGAAAATTCACAAAACTACCTTTCCTCTAGTCCATACATTCAAGGATCATAGATGGAACCCTGGCATTTCCCCAGCTCAAACATTGTCCTGCATCTAAATCTGTGCTTTGCTCACAAACCCAGATTTACCTTGCTATCAGATCCCAAAGCAGGCAAAGACATATTGTCATCTAACGGCAAAAAGATCAACACATAATCTTCATTTTTTCCTTATAATTTCTTAAGTAGAAATTGTTCCCATAAAAAGAGACTTAGCAAATACATAAGTGGGCACTGGTATCGGTGGATACATTTCCAAACAGGCAGTATCAACTAGCTGAGCCTGAAGCTCTTTCTAGATCTATCATTTATACACTATATTTGTTTGTTTGTTTGTTTCTGAAGAATGAGATTGAGAAAGTTGCCCACTGCTAGGGACCAGCCTTGGAAACTGTAGCAACCAGAATACAGAGGCTCTAACTTTGGCAGCAAGGCTAATATTATCTTTGTTTCAATTATTTATTATCTACGTGTAAAACACATATGGATACATATTTATTCATCCATTGAATATAAACCAGGACTAACGCATTTAGGCATAAAAGATGTTCCAGATCATTAACAGCAGGAGAAAAAAAAAATCAAACTAAATATTATCCTTTTTTTCCTATAGTGGTGATAAATGGAAGAATGATTCTGAAGCTATTTTTATATTTCCTTTGAAATAAGGTAATTGAGCTCATTACCATAAAGCCTGCTGGTAAATTATTTTCCTAAATTCCTGCTTTTTTGGCAGAGAAGTGTTACAATCTAAACCCAAAGTTTGTATTGTAGGGTCCCTGTTATACAGCTGTAGCAGGAAGAGAGCTGAAAGACACGCGAGCCTAAAAGGATACTCTGTTCTACCAATTTCTGGCAAAATTTACACAGAGGTTCGTTTGATTCTATAGATAATTCTGAGCATTTGGCAGTCCCTTCCTGTCCTGGTCTACAGACAACCCAAGTTTCCTGCTCTTCTGATATACCGTAAGGTCCCGCTCTTCTCGCAGCTGGGCAGGGCTGGCTGGAGTGATGAAGCATTCTTGTGGAGATGGGATGGGAGGTTATAGTTATACTTGTTGTCACTAGCTTATTTGTTCTGGTTGTCAGTTCGATGCCATTTGCTTACATGCAGATCTTAAAAATAGATACAAGCACTCACAACACTGGATGGCTGATTGCTTTTTGTATTAGACCAGAAACAAAAAAAAAATCTAAATAAATAAATAGAACTCACCAATCTCTCTGACATAGGTGTCTTGTCTCCATCCGGCAAATGTTGCTCCAGAGCCAGCACAATACAATTGGCTATGATTGTAGCTAAAATCATGTATTCAAATGGAGTGGGAATCAGAAGTTAAAGAAGAAACTAGACAACATAGGAAGAAACTCATCCGAATGCCATTTCTACATAAGCAGTTACATTATTTGAGCATTCAAGGATCTCTCATCTGTTTTATAGACATTCATTCTCCTAGATTTCCTCAGTTCTTTCTGGAGTGTCACTGGAGTAGGAAACTGGCTTTCTTCTTTGTGGGAGTTAGTGGCTTACACGAAAGCTGAGCCGCTCAAGGAGTACGGGAACAGGGATGAAGAAAAGGTCCAAAAGAAACAAAAAGCTATTATTTATTATTTTTTAATGAGAATGAGAAGCTAAACTGCCACAGAATAAATAATACAGCTGGATGTCATCTGAAAATTTATTTTTCAGAAAGACATTAACATTAAACATTGTCGTTCAACTTGACCACATAGCATAAACAAGTAATGGGCTAGAAAAGTTCAATTTAGAGCAACTACACTGGGCCAAAACATGAATTACTGCAAGATTGCAATGCCTGCTCCTGATGCGAACCAAATCACCAGCGCCCCATCAAGCCGTGTGAGGGCAGAGAGCCCACAGGACAGAAGCAAACCCGGCACCAGGTACCCCCGCGCCTCTCGCCCTCGTCTCTAGCCCTGGCTCGTGGCAAGTCCTCCCTGCGCTCCCAGGGTGGAGCCGCACCGCGGGCAGTACTGCTCAGCACCACGGGCAGCTCAATTCAGCACCGCGGGGAGCTTTGCTCAGCACCACGGGCAGCTCCATCAGCCACTGCCCAGCACCACGGGCAGCTCCTATGAGCACCATGGACAGCGGCGCTCAGCACGGCTCAGCACCACGGGCAGCTCCCGCTCAGCACCGCTCAGCGCCGCCCCTTCGATGCCCGCGGGGCGCACCGCGGCGCGGGGAGCGGCCGGGGGCTCTGCCAGGAGGCTGCCTCCGCAGCACCGTGGGTGCCGTCCCCACGCCGAGCGAGGAAGAGGACGACCAGGCACCCAAGGGCTGGGCAGGGAGCAGACCGCATCCAGCCTTGCAGGAAATGCACTGCTCCGACTGCCACTGGGGCTTTGGAGCTTGTTTATTCGGGCTGAATGCAGGGAAGGAGACGTGGATAAGGAAATACAGCACTGCCTGTGATTTTGTAACAGGGATGGAGAGATCAATACGTGTGTTTGTGTGTGTTCAGGAGGAAAAGAAGTGCATTCACTCTACTGGTGTATTTTTTTTTTTTCCTGTTAGCCCCTCTAGAAGTGAAAGCCAGGGAAGCCTGAAGGGAATGGCCTCTGTGGCAATTGAAGGTGTTGCTAGGAGGCTGGGAGGAGGCCTTGCTGATGTTAGCTGGGATTATTAGGTGTGTGATATTAAATGAAAAGCAAACAACCAGCTCCCTTGAGATCACCAGTGTAATGCACTCCTGTACATGCACACACAAGCACGCACACACACACGCACACTCTCATGTACTATATCTACTCCTTGGTAACCTCAAATAATCTTGGAAGAAGAGCCTGCTTCCCTTTCTCACAGCTTACAACCCCACCGTGTGCATCATTACAAGCAGAGCCCCCTTCTAAGGAAGATCTCTGCAGCTCACTTGGCCTAGGAGCTGGTTCCGAGACAGAAAGCATCTGCCCCTTTCACAATACAGCAGATGAGCCTTCTCTCCACTTACTGCCTCCTCCTGTCACGAAGCTCTGCTTTTTTTTTTTTTTTTAATTATTTTTATTTTAGAACACCCTAAGCTTAGGCGAGGTACCTAGTTCAAAGTGACAAGATTCATGTTGGTGCCAATGCATTCAGGAGGTGATGTACTAAAAACCCAGCTGTAATGGTTGTATTAATTGGATTTTGTAAGGTATCTTGGCTATCGATATCTCTACTATCAGTGCAGCTTCAATGCCAAAGTGTCACCATTTTATCTTAGGTTTCTTCCTCTATTCAGAGTGGCAAATAAGAGTTGTAAGCCTCTAAGATGGAAATAACTATCAGGATTCATTAGCAGGGATCTCACAGATCCCTTTGCATTTGGTTTAAATCATAGGAAATGCAAATCTATGCAACTGTATATCTCACACCTAAATACACACCGGAATTCACGTCTGCTTTACATCCCTGGCATAGTCAAAAGCACACTCTGCCGCTCCCACAGAAGCAATTTTCAATGATACCAAGCTACATGGCCGTACATTATGTCGGACACCAGGCTCCGTGTCACACACACCCATCACACACCAGATCACAGATGCACGTCTATATTAGCACCAGACACTCATCCTCAGCCGACTAGAGGGGTCTCTACCCCAGTCACCCCCTCCCCACCTTCCCCCCCATGCCCACACACCCTCCCTGAAAGGATATGGCCATTCTGTTATTCGCTTGGCGTATTTCCGTATAACATTATCTTCACTGAAGATGAAGAGGGATCTGTTGACTGTGAAGCAGTTCTGTTTGACAGGGATGGGGTTGTAGAGAGCCATAGTCCTGGCTCTCTGAGCCATCGACTGCTTATACATCCTTTGGCCGGCCTGGGGGCCACCTTGCCGGCTGCTCCCTCTTCCAGCCCCGGCTGGCCCTCCACCTCCATAGCGTGTTGGCAGATCATCCCCGAACCGAGCCATCCTCGCAGTGCACGGAGCCGGGCGCTACAATCCAAACTGGCAGCCGAGGCGAGAGGAAGACGCATCACAGCGCGCAGCACTTCTCCCTCCGGGGGCTTCAGTTGCGGGGTCGGGATGGATCGCACCAAAACACAGAGCTGGATTTAAAAAAAAAAAAAAAAAAAAAAAAAAAAAAGCCTTCCCTTCCAGCACCCCCTCCTTTTCCCTCGCCACCGGGGGCTGCCGGAGCTGGGGAAGGCTCCGAGGCTCCGCTCACCTCCCCGCACAGGTGCCGTGTCTCCGGCCCGACCTCATGGCCGGGGCCGCGGGGCTGGTGCCGGCCGGGCGCGGTCCCTCCGGCGGGGCTCGAGGCTGCAAAGGGGCCGCGCTGCTGCCGTGCCCGCCGCCGGAGAGCTCCGCCGTGCCCTGCCCTGCCCAGCCCTGCCCGGCACGGCTCGGCTCGGCTCAGCCCGGCCCGGCCCCGCCGCATGTGATGCCCGGAGCCAATCCTTCGCCGCGGCTCCGCCCGCTCCAGTCACCGGCACCGGGAGGCGGGGAGGGAAGGATGGAGCCCGGCCGCCGCCTCCCACCCCGCTAAATACGGCGGAACCGCGGCCGTCCCCCGGGACGGCGGGGGAGGGAGGAACCGAGCCCATCGCCCCCCGACCCACGACCCCCGGGGAGGCGGGGGGGGGGGGGGGGGGGCGCGGGGGGAACAGGGGAGGCGACCCCCGCGCCTGTGCGCCCCTGCGCGCCCCTGCCCAGAAGCTGCACCCATGCCCCCCACACACCCGCCCTGAGAAGTGGGGTTGCCCCCCGACCCCCATAGTGTACCCAACAGAAGGCTGGGGGCAATGGGGGGGCTCTTTTGGGGGAGCTGGACCCGACCCAGCAGCAGGAACAGCTGTGGATGGAAGGGGGGGTGCGAGCCCCCAGCAGCCCGTGGACATACAGGTGAGGTGATGCAGAGCTGGGCGCACACAGCCTGGTTTGATCCGGAGAGCTGCGCCCTTCTGGACAATTTACTTTGCATCCCCCTTGGTCTGAATGACTCCTGCAGAGCTCTGGATACCTTTAATCCTGTATTTATGGGTGAAATCCTTTAATCCTGTTTACTCCAACAGCCTCTGTTGCTCCCATCCACCACAAGTCAGAAAGCTCACCATGCCTTGCTCCCAGAGTGCCTCACACCAACAGTCACTGCAGTAGCTGGTGAGGACACTCTTCTACTTCTGGGCTAAATCAGAAATAAAAACTATTAATTTTTAGAAAGGACCCTCCAGAGAAGTCAGGGCTGTCAACAGGGGGACATTTTCACTTCCCCCACAGTAAGGAAACCCTGGACTCTGCTAACGTGTTTTTGCCTTAGTCATCCAAGCTGTCTCAGTTCAAAACCAACCCACCAACGAGGCAAGTCTGTAGCAACAACATCTGCTGGCTTCAGGAGACAGCAAGAAGGTTTTCACAAATAAGGGCTGGCAGCGTCCAAAAGGGTGACTCTCCGGAAGAAACCCGCTTCTTACACGGGGCTTTGGCATCTGAAGGGCTTCCTCGCGCTGCAGCACAGCCAGGAGATGCCCTCCGAGGCAGCACCAGCTGCGGGCATGAGCAGCCTTGACTCAAGGACCTGTAGAAGGAAGCAGCAAGAGAGAAGGGCGCAGCACATGCTGCTGCCTCGAGGGCTGTGGGTAGCAACAGCAGCCACCCTGATGTGGCCACCTGGTTTCTGCCAGCCCTGGGGACAAGATCAGTGAGCCTTGCCTTCCCACACATGGTTTGGGAGGCCACGGGGCTGGACAACTTAAAGCAGGACTTACCCCAAGCCCAGTGCTGCTGATTTGTGGATTGAACCAAATGCTGGAGTCACTGGGAAAAGCTGTAGTCTGTGGGAAGCAAAAGGCCTCGCACTTCAGCTGCCACCAGGTTGCTCCAGTGCCCGCCAGCTCAGCATCCCTGGGGCACCCAAAGTGTCCCTGGGTACAGACCAAGGTGTGTTACCTCGCATTTCTTCCTTCATGCCCCGAGCATCACCCCAACCTGATCCCCATGGCTGGACCACCGGGGACCCCTTGCTTTATTTCACAGGGGAGGAGAACGCAGGGAGCACACAGCCCGTCTCTTTCCTCTTTACATCTTTCCCTGAAAACAACATCATCCTCACTGCAGTTTTTCTGTAATGGATTTATATTTTCATCTGAAAAGCAAGTTCCTCCCAGCTGATCTATTTAGTTGTCTAAATTCTTGCTTCTCTGCTTCTGGTCACTAAACCTAATATATGCTGTGGTCTTACGTTATACAGCAGAAAAATGTGGCTCTTTTTGTCAGTAACCACTGGAAGGGGAAATGCCATTTTCAATAATCCCCCGTCTCTTCTGAGAGAAACCAGCACCTGAAAAATTAAACACATTAGCTTACACAATTCTTTGTGCCTGAGTCCAACAAGGTCGGTGGGGGGGGGGGAAGGGTGAGAACATCTCTGAAAAGTCCAAAACATAAAAATGCACAGCATCAAATGGCACTGAGAAACAGGTAAAAGCTCTGACTTCCCTGTCCCCCCCCTTCTGTCCGCCCAGAGCCCACGAGCCACCGAACCCCTGCGTCTCCCCCGAACCAACTCCCCAGCAGCGAGCTGCAGCAGCGTCATCCAACGGTGGTGGGGGTGTTGGTGACAGCTAGGAAGTGATGCCAGCATGGCGTGGGGATGTTCTACTAAACCACCACTTGCCCTTTTCCTCAATCTGCATGCTCAGGGTTTGTTCCCCCCCCTCCCTTCACAAAATAGTGGAGATCACACAGATCTTAAGCATAGAAAGTCTTAAACACAAGAAAGCGATTGCAATTGCAAGGATTATTTGAGCTTTAAAGGGGAAAGCATCTGGATTTAGCTTGGCTTTTTAAGATTATGAAAAGAGCAGGGGAGTTAAGAGAAAGCGAAAAAAAAAATGGAGCACTAAAACAGGTCAGACGTCTATAATCTACCACTACAGGAGGGCAAAGAGCATTTCATTGCAAGTTCTAAAAATGGATTCGGTCATGAGTAACTCCTCCTAGTAAGCCCTGAAGACAAAGGTGAGCAGATGACACCACTCACGGTTGCCTGGCTTCAGCGAGGAGCCTTCCTCCCCTCCTCCCCCGAGCAGCTTTGCCAGGCAACCAAGCATTTCCCCGGACTTTCCCCTCCGCCCAGATCCGCAAGCCTGGGGCAGGTGGCTGGGCTTCGGTGCAGCACTTCCATCTGGCCAGAAGCCTGCCTTGCTGGGACCAGGCAAAGACACTGGAAGGATAGCCCACTTGCCTGCACATCAGAGGCCTGGGGCACTCAGACCACTCTTTGCCCTGGCAAAGTGGCTGATGGGGACTCCCAGGCAGGCCGGACCCATCTCTGGGGGTGCTTCTTGCCGGACCACCTGGAAGGGCACTTCCAGCTCGAGGTGCCCCAGAGATCTGAGCAGAGATGTCCTGGGGAATAGGGACACAAGCCCAGTAACCCCTCAGGTGCCATCCACCACCAAGCAGGCTACAAGGGAGATATGTGCGGGAACTGCAGGTGAGCTCTGGGGTCAGAGAGCTGTAGGTGGGCTCTTATTTGCCTCTCTCATTTTGCAAGGCTGAGGAACAGATCAGGCATTTCAACCCCATGCATGTTGGAGCCCTGGACCCAAGTTATTGCCAAATAGCACAGCGCCCAAGAGCACATTTCCTCAGAATAGTTAAATGACAGACTGCACATTGCCTTCCATACCACAGGAAGGTCTGCAGCTCCAGGCCAAGAAAAGCAGCTTACTGAGGTGTTCCTGGTCAGTGACTTCTCTCCTCGCTTGCATATGTGCATTTTGCACCAGCTGTGCTAGAGGAAGATCCTGCTGTCAGGCAGGTAGAGAAAATTGTTAAAGGTTGCAGATGAGTCTACCAGAACAAGCCGAATGCCACT
Source organism: Heteronetta atricapilla (assembly GCA_011075105.1). Taxonomy (NCBI): domain Eukaryota; kingdom Metazoa; phylum Chordata; class Aves; order Anseriformes; family Anatidae; genus Heteronetta; species Heteronetta atricapilla. The sequence continues at coordinate 2,112,378 of CM021747.1, read as the reverse complement.
ATGCAAAAAAACATCAAGGGGAGGGCAGTGGAAAAGATTCTCTGTTACTTTTTAATCAGTAGTACCAGGATAAAACAGTGAACAAAGGGAAAGAGAAGACTCACAAAGGTACAGCTCCTCTTATGCACGTGTCACGGTCATGGTGTTGTCTGCAACACAAACAGTGCCCTGAGCCATGGGGCCAATTACCGTTCATTAGCTGCCGTACAAACGCAGAGCAAGAGACCCAGCCCCCAGAGCTCGGGGCATGAGCTGGGAGATGAGGCAAAGCCCCTGGGCTGTGGCTGGGTGGCAGTAACCTCACCCCTGTACGAAGGTGCACTAACCTCCAAGCTAGCACCCATGGCACAAAACCAAGCAGCCATTCCTTGGGTGTGGAAGTTGTTAGTGAAACAAAGTCTGCTGGCATCTTTGCTGCATGCCCCAAGCAGCCAAATAACCAGGCAGTTGGCTCAGGAAGGACCCCAGAAAGCATAAACAAAGGCTGACTAACAACACATTAGAAAATTTGTGGCAATTGTTAACTGTGAAATCACAGGGCACAGTGACACAAGGCTGTCCATGAGCTGAAGACAGACCAGAATTCTTCTGGTGCCAGTGGCCCACAATGTCCCTGCACCATGCCCGAGTCCCAGCAAGACCAGGCTTTCCTTCCTCTACTAAACAGCAAAGCAACCCACTTGCAGGCACCCAGGTGCTCACAGCAGGGGGACTTGAGCAAGATGAAGGATAGGAGGCACTAATATATTTTTACATCAGGCTTCATACTCGAATTCTCCTTGGCACTTCCAAGACTGTTTCTACACCACTGGTCTCCAAGACCAACCAGCCAGCAAGGAAAGGCAGCAAGTGCACCCCTTCTCTTCCATGGCTACGGACTTCAATTCAAATTCAGATGAGGACTTGGTCACCAGAGAGGAGGATTTGGTGAGCCCTGGCCTTTCAGCATATATCTGTCTGTGGCACAAAACTGATTAGACATCTAATCCTCATTAAGATTCAGGCCTGGCCTCTGCTTAGGCTCTTCTGAAAATCTGCCCAGTTGCTTCTCAATATATCTAGATGTCAAAACAACTTTTCAGACTAAATAAAGCGTAGGCCCAGCTCTGGGTGAGAGTCAGTCACTCTTGAAATCCAAGTCAGGAGCCTCATAAGAACTGTAAGAGCAACCGGGACTCTTCTGGTCCTGATCAGGAGCTACGTGGGTTGGCAAAGGAAAGTCAGAGACATTTACTAAGGAGGAATTTTATCAGTCACTTACCCAAAGGTCAGTGCAAGTTGAAGACCTGCTCCCAGGTTCCTTTCTGCATGGAAGCAGCAGGGTGCACATGGCCCCACAGATGCCTGCTGTAAATTTTGTAAAGCTCCCAGCACGTCATGTGCATGTCAAATCACACTGCAAAACGAATCACACTTTGCCTGGATTATCTTCTGTGTTCTTACTGAATACAGATTGTTCAAGGGCCAAGGGTTTGTCATCATCTCCATGATGGGCAAGCAGAACTATTCAGGCATAAGGAGAGAAAAGATGGAAAAATGAATAGGGAAAGCACAGGGAAATGGCTCCAGGTTTGCTATGAGATGCCCAGGGACAAGGCAGAGGAGAACCCAGATTTCCAATGTCCTCTGAGGTTTGGAAGAGCTTGGGGACTGAAATGCAACATTGCACAAGGAGAGGAACACCCTCTTCTTCCCCAGATGCAGGATGGTAGTTGTGGTGACAGTCCATATTCTAACAGCATGGAAGACGACAGTTTGATTTTGGATATATGGAGCTTCAGTGGCTGTTTCTACACCTAATGTCAGCAAAAATTTGCCAGTTGCACTTACCACATCCTTAACTGAGCACTTGTGTGTGCAGTGTGTCTGAGGGAGGAACAGAGGCAGGGGAAACCGATAACCTCTACAGTATTTTCACATGCTAATATAGAGCCTTTGCTCTGGAACAGCTGGAAACAGCTGTTTGAGCAAGCTTATCTCCCTGAAGGCATCACAATGCATGAACAAAACAGTATGGCGTAGAGACAGTATCTAAAGAGCTGCAACTGCAGTAAGTGGGATTTAAGCCTCATCCCTTGGCACAGATTTAGGAAAGCTGGGTGAAGCCTGAGCCATGCCGGTGTCACTAACCTCACGCATCACGTCGCCTTGCAGAATACTACTGCAATGTTCCTCAGAGTATTTCTGAATCCTTTCACATCCCGGGTCTTCCCAGTTTCAAGGTGATTTGGGACCTTTTAACCTAGGAAATTAAACAGGTTTTATTAACAGCTGGTCAGATGACAGAAAACATGGGTTAGTTTCCTATATGTGGTCTTCAGTTCATGTGGACAAAATAAGAGAGATAAAGCATATGAAGATGCAAACAGAAATTGTCTTAAAAACTGAGCATTGAGAGGAAGAGATTGTAGATAGCTGCCTGATATGCAGGCAGAAATCAGTTCTCCCCCTTTCCCAAAAGCCAGCAACTGCAGGAGTTACTTTGGCTAGTGGGCAGCATGGCTGGGCCAGACCCAGGAGACATGGGGTCCACCAAGGCTTTGCTTTGGGCTCTCTCAGTGATTGTGGGCAGTGAACACATACATGTAAGGCCTTTAAATTCCTGAATTTATCCCTTCTGGAAACAGGCATCAAGATGTCCTTCACTTACCTTTTCCCTGTTTCAGTTATCTCCAGAGTCCTGTGATGCTCCCTCCCCCTTTGCAGAGTGCTCAGCTCAGCGAAGCCTTAAATTCACTTGGGACCTCCAATACACGTAACACACAAATTTCAGAGACAGACTGAAGGTTTGGCGAAGTGCTCAATGAGACACAGTTAATGGGTGGATGTGCTGTTACTCTGTCTAGGACCAAATTGAGAACCATGCAGCAAGCAAGAATAATAGGAATTAAAAAAGCAATGTACACTCCGCAGCCTTCTAAGGCTTGAAAGGTTAATGCACGCAAAAAGGGAGAAACACAATAAAAAGCTCTGGAGCTACAGATTAACTTGCACTTCTCAGAATCTATTATTGTTATTAAGGCAGATATTGAAAGGCAGGAGAAAAAAAATCAAGAGGAGCTAGATGCCCTACTTCCACTGCCTTGCACTGGGAGTTGGGATTTTTTGTTTCATGCCTTTCAATATCTTCCTTTTTTTTTTTTTTTTTTTCCAACCTGCAGTGAAATGCAAATGGCAACGACTTTGATAAGCAGCCTGAAAGCCGGGGAAGGCTGACAGGCAGGGAATCCCCCAGGCTCAAGGCAGGGTGGTGCTTTGCAAGGCAGCTCCCCCTCACCACGAAAGCCCTGCTGGCAGCTGGCAGGCAGCGCCGTGCCGGGAGATGGCTCTATTTATAACGGGCACCTCTTCGGCGACCCGTCCGTCTAGCTTGGGTGCTCGTTGTTTATTCAGCTAATGACCAAAGTTATGTCCACATTCAAGTGTAAATTAAGTATTCAGCTATTTTACAAGGCACGGTAAGTCGGCCAGCCTTAGCCTCGGTAATTAGGGCTTACTGTTTAATTAATCTCTTGTGGTCACACACAAGATAGAGCAATCTCTATCTCACTCTGTTGGCTGTCAAGGTAAAAAGAAAACCAGGGAAGGGAAAGGAAGAGTTAATCATTTAATCATATCGCTTATCCCCACCACACAAGCTTTAAATGAAGCAGGGGGCTGCTCCCTCTCTTCCCTGGTGGGACACATTTGGGTTACGAGGCCATAGAATCACTCAGGACATTGGCTCCTCGCCCAGGGAACACATCCAGGCTATGGGCAGGGAACAGAGCAAATCCCACCAGTACTGTTCCTTGGGGAAGGGAAGGCTGCTATGCCTTTGGCCAGAGAATCACTGAGCTAATGGGGCTGCGCTCACCATGAGCCTATAACCACAAAAGCTGAGCCCCAGGGCTTGGTGCCCATGGCAGCAGCAGGGGACCAGTATGTCCTGTCCCCATACCTTGTGGGGACATGTCATTGCCAGGAGCAGCAGAGGGTCAAGGCCCACACAGGGGCTCACTGCAGGTGTGGGACCATCGTGATGGAGGCATCAGAGCCCCCCTGCAGCTGGAGCTATGGGGACAGCGTGCAGCCAGGCAGGAAGGTGGTAAAACCTAAAAACCAACCCCAAAGTTCACAGAAGAAAAACAGTCAGCAGACCAAAATTACAGCATTCAAGAAGGAACAAGCAGTCTAAAGATTTTCTTCAGGTAACAGAGCCAGCACAGAGGGGCTGAGAGGGTGCAACCCAGTGTCATCCCTGAGTACAACAGAGGCAGCCACTTGGGTTTTATTTAAGGTTCTGTTTCCTTTGGCGAGGAAGTACCAGCTGATGCAGGATGCCAGGGGAGGGAGGCCAGAAACCCAGAGCTGCAGGGAAGCAGGTGGGGATCTGTCTTGGAGGAAAAATTCTGCCCAGCCTGATATCACAGCCACCGGCCTTGCTAGGGGGAAATTTGCCCATCATGATGATCACAACAAGCAGACATCCTGCGGAAGCTGCCCCCAGCCACAGAGCCCAGGGTCTGTCCTTAGGGCTGCTGGCTGCAGCCTTGGGATTTTCCTCAGGCTCCAGCACCTTCTGCTCCAACATGGACAGAACTGAAGCTCCTCTTGCCCTGCTCTGTGGAAACAACAGGGCCACTGGGGCCACAACAGGGCCACTGGGGCCACCATCCCGCAGCCAGGGGCAAGGACATCCCACATAGGGAACTGTCAGGTTTGTCTCCTCTCCCTGTGCTGATCAGGCAACACAACCCCAACACACAGTATGGTGGCCTTCAGAACAGGATCAGTTTCTGGCTTATGCAACGCTTCAAGACATGGATGATTTGCAAGGGAAATTGCTGGGGGAGGTTTGCAGCCACCTGCCCAGCGAAGAGACCTCAGCTCTCCTGGGCATTGGGAACATCTCTGGAGAGCCCTGGTTATGGCTCCATCAGGAGCACAAGACAGGGCCTCAGGGCTGGTGCTGAGTTCTGTATCCTCAGAACAGACAGACATCTCTTTAGGTGTTTGCCCAGACATTTGGCCACTCTTTGCAGATTCCCACAAGCGCTAGGAGCAGGCAGGAGCAGAGCACCCACTGCCCCCTGTATGTTCTCCTTCCTGCGACGCTGACCTCAGGGAAGCCGGGGCTCCCATCCCCACAAATGGGTCCAGCTTCCCCACCACAGCCCAGGAAATCATCCCCAGGGCTGGGCAATGCAGAAGCCAGCCTGTGTGCCAGACGGCTGCTCCTGCAGCACTGAGCAGCTCCTGCAGCTGCTTTCCATGCTCACGTGCCAGACTCCGTAGAAGGGCCAGACTAAACAAGCTAGGCTGTCTCAGCAGAAGGAAGCTGCTAGCATTCATTCAGAAAAACCTGCAGCTTTTCTGAGCAGCAACAAGTCACCAGTGCTTTGCACGGAGAGGTTTTCCCTCAGCAGGGGGGAGCAGAGGTTTTACCTCATGGTCGCCCACAGGGACAAGCCGAGGTTTTCATCCACGTGCTGGCTTCCAGCCACAGAGCTGCTGTAGGTCATTGGAGACAGCCACATGCAAAAAGAGACATTTTAAGATGCAAGGAAAGTGTCTAGCTCTGTTTGGAACAGCTCTTGGCAGTGCATGAGGGTGAAGCCACTGGTAAAGCCACTTGCTCAGGGACACCTGCATGGCCCCAGGTGCCTGCAGAGGTGATCATCTCCCCCTGTCCAGCTGCTCCCTAGCCTCAGAGAGGCCTCAAGCCTTTAAAGCTCTGAGTTTCCACTGGAAACTCTCCCTACAGCTCTAAATACCCACCTCTGGGCATGTCTGGATTTACCAAGCCTGCGCAATGCTGAGTGAAGGCACCACACACTCACTTCCAAGCAAGAAGCTTTGCAGATGAGGCACTTCCCTTCCCATGTATCACACTCCACAAGGCACTCCTGAGGCTCTCAGCACCAGGATGCGGCATCCCAGAGACCCAGCAGCACCTCCTCCAGCCCCCAGAGAAGACCTGCCCCGAGGGGAGAGCACATCGGCTATGACTTGAGGAATAAGCACAACAGAAACAGATCCCATGCCCAGATGCTCAGATTTCCAAGGCTCTAAAAAAAAATATCAAATGTTGCTATATATTTTTAAATACATCTCTGTGCATATAAGTATGTATATAAACATATATGTTATAATTATAACATAGGACTGGATTCTGCTGGGCCAGGCCTTCAGTGCCAATGCCTCAGTGCAGACAGAGCAATGGCAGCTTCTGTCCATCACACGGCTGTTTGGAAAAGAAATGTGTTCACACCCCCTGATGTGCTCCATCGCTGTTACAAAGGGGTTACTTAAACTGCCACAGGCTGCAGCCAGGCCTTGGGGACACCACAGCATCACCGACCTCCCCAGGCAGTGACATTAGAGGTGGCATTAGGGGCCAGCGGGTGATCAGTACACAACGCGTGATAAAACCCCACTGCAATCATTCAGCACCAGGACACAAGGATGTGGCATCTCAGGAACACGGCGCTGATGATTTATGATGCACTCAAGACTCTCCAATGGCATTATTTATTTGCATTACCAAGAGGACTTAATTATTCCTCCTCACATTAGAAGAGACACTGAGAGCTTCTATTACAGAGAAAATAATTTCAATCAGCAAACAGAGCACATGCCACAACCAAACATTTATCACAAGGAAAGTCAGATGTCTGAAGAGCTGGTATTTCCAAACCCCACTGTATACAGCTGCATGTGCCTGAACTGCACAGACTGACCCATAAATGAGGGAAAGTGCCTAATTGTAGCAAAGCTGATCAAGCTTTTCAGTGGGTAGTGCTGCAGAAAGGGCCCAGCATTGCCAAAAAAAAGTAATTAAACTGCAGCTAACAATTTCACATCATAAGAACTGGCAAGAATAGCAGATAAAAAATAGAAATATTTTTTTTCTAAAAAAAAAAAAAAAAAAAAAAAAAAAGTAAATCAGAGTTAGGACCAGGAGGCCCATTTTCTTGCTGGGTTTCAGCAGCAAATGGAGGCCAGTGGTCAGAAGGGGTCCTTGAATCCTCACAAACACCTTCAGGAGCTGTGTGCTTGTTGCTGAGAAGTCAGCCCCTGCTTGCTGCAGCACTCTGCATCTCCGGGAGCACTGTGGGGCAACCCTGCTGACACTGCTGTAGCTCCCAGAGGTGACAGTGACACCAAAGATACAGTGATGGGCATCATCCAACCAGCCCAGGGCCCATATTTGCTGTTTCCAGGCTGGGGGCAGGCAGGAAGGTGATGTCCCAGCACCAAACACACAAGACGAGGGGTAAGAATGACTGCTCGAGTGCTTTGGTTTGCTTCCTTCCCTGGGAGGTCACTGCTTGGACTAAGGCAGAGCTCTGCATCTTTTTTCCCTGACTGAAGTTAAAATTCTTTGCAAGACTGAAGAAAATGTCATTACGAAAACCCATGGGAATCCAAAAGGAGATCAGATGTCTTTCAAAAAGTTAGGTCTGAGCTCATGGCTTTTTTGCTCCTTGCAGGAAAACACTCCTGGGCCACCTCTTGGTTTTCTGGAAGCAGAGACATAGCCCAGGGTCTTAAAATGGCAGAAAATCTTTCATGACTGAAGGAAGAAAAAAAAATGCAAACCCCACCATCCTGCTCTCATTGGAAGTTGCCCCATCTCAATGTGCTGTGGAACTTGGACTTTTCCTGCAAAAAGAAAACTGAGGAGCGAGTGGGGCTCAATGCCCAGCTGAGGAAGGCAGGCTGGGTGGAGGCAGGGCATCCAGCATGAGCCATCTGCCTTTCATGTCCAGCTGCTTGATGTTTCCTTTAACATCCTGAGAGCTTCTTCTCAGCAGTTACCTGACCCAGGACCTTTCCACCAGACGCAGCAGGGCCTGCTCAGCGCTCCTCCACCAGCACAGCACAGCCACAGGCTCTGCTCCCTCCCTGGGGAGGAGGTGAGGCCCCACGTTCCTGTCAGATAAGGGTGTCCACTGTTCAAATTTATCCACTGTGAAATACAAATGTACAGCCAGCTTACTCGGTACTGGCATCTCTACAAGTTAAACACAGTAATTATGGCACACTAGCATTCAGGGGAGGGTACATCGCTCTGCCAGGGAATGGGGATATTCAGTGCCCGCTTGACATCTCCCAGGAAGCAAAAAGAAGGCTCATCACTGGGGTGGAACAGAAACGTGCAGGGCAGTCAGCTCAGCCACCAGCACTGCTGTCACCTTGCCTCCCCATGAGGCCATTTTCCAAAGCCCCCAAGGGCTGAACTGAGACCACCAGGACTGCCTGGTGGCCAGGAGCTGTCTGGTGGCCAGGAGGGCTCAGTGCACAGCAGACAACTCTTTTTGACCGGGAAGAAGTCAAACGGGATATGCTGTGGGAGCAGGACTTGACTCACTGGGTATTTGAGCCTGGTGAGGTTGGTGGCACCTCCTGTGCAGTGAGATGAGGTCTGGCAGTGCCTTCAAAGCACCCTTGGTAGGATCACCACTTGGGTGAGCAGCCCGAGCTGAGCAGATGCAGAGGTTAATAGCACATCCATGTGCTCGCAGTGCTGCCAGGACCATGACCCTCTCTAAACACCTCTCCAGCCATCACGGGCAGCAGGGCTGGAGGGGGCAGCAGCCCCAGTGAGCCCCATCCAACCACCCCCAGACACCGCAGGGACAGGCTCCCCACCACGTCTGGGGAGGAAGAGGAGCACAGCACCTGGGCAGGGAGCCATAGCCACACAGGTTGGTAATTCTACCCAAAAACTCTCAGAGGAGCCTTGTAGAAAATGTGGGTCCTGAAAGCAAGGAGAGCCTGGAGGTGTTAATGAGGGACTGACCTGCTGCTCGGGTACCAAGAACAGCAGCAGCGGGCACAAAAGGGGGACGAGTTGCACACAAAACAATTCACACGTAAGTTAGCGAGCCTTGCTCTGACAGATTCACACTTGAGCAAGGCAGAATATCTGGCAGAAGCACAATCATTTTGCCCACTCTAAGTTCTCACCTCCCTGCCCCCAGCCAGAAGGGCAGAACAGGCCTGCAGGGAAGTGCCCAGCTCGGCTCCTGGTTTCACTGCCAGCCTGCAAACGCCAGGTCCGGCACCACGCTCCCACTGCCGGGCACGCTCTTCATCCATCTGTATTCCCAACCATTCCAACTGCCTTCGGATTTTATACCCAAGCAGACCCCCTTCAAAAAAAAATAAAAAATTGGGGTTCAAAAATTTGTTGTTCGAGTTAACAACATCCAATAACATGCCAGAACCAAGCAGCCCCATCCACTGTTTAGAATATTTCTCTCCCCGAGGTCTTTACAGTCCCTATTTCAGACAGTTTAATAAGGATTAGTTCTCGGGCATGGCTTCATTTTTCACTTCACTGAGAAATAAACAACAGGCTCATTTTCCTTTGCAAGAGAGCTCATAGTTTCCAAGAGCAGCATTATGCACTCTTGCTGTTCCCTCCTCATCCCACCTTGAAGCCCTCTGAACCCTCCCCTCACCCAGGGCGATGCTCTCCCTGCAGGAATCCTGCAAACACCACAGATGGGGTTTGAGGGCCACAGACTAAACTCAGATCTTGCTGTAACTCAGAACAGCAGCTCCCAAAGCTGGGGACCCCACCAGACTGCATCCTCGTTTCCTCCCTCACTGCCTTCTTCTATTGTTATCTACTGAAGACCATTGAAAATTACATTCAGTAAGGCTGCTGGGTTGTCAGTGGCCTGCGTATGACAGCGACCTGGTAATTGTTTGGCATCTCTGATCTGGGGGTTCTTTCTCTGGGGACATGAATAAAAACAGCTTCTTAATTAAGTCCTGGGTATTGATTTCATTTTCATCCTATTAACTGCTTTGCCCTACATGTGTTTTCTCCACACAGCAGGATTCCCCTTGCCCCCACCCCATATATACGCAGCCAGCAAAAGATAAAACAGCTTCATTAGTCCTATCTACTCTTTAGGCACCAGCTTCATGTCTGCTTTAAAAGTGCTCTTGAAAGAGCATCCTTGCCAGCTTCCAGGCTGCATCTCCCTGGCAGAGCAAAGATGCACGAACCAGCATCAAGAGCCCTGGATCATTCAAACCAGAGGAGAGAAAACTGCACAGCCCATAAGGAAACCCATCTTCTGGGTGAGCTCCCGTCTCTTGTGGGGCAGGTAATGGGAGTTCAAGGGGTCGGAAAAGCAAAATCTCTAGAGCCAATGCCATTTAACCTCTTTGCAAAAGTGGCATTTTGTCCTTAAATGCTGAGCTCCTGCAGATCCCAAGCAGCACAGGGTCAGGAAACCCCACACTCCCAGCAAGGGTAAATCCAGAACTTTCTTCACGAGCAGCTACAGGAGGAAGCCTCATATGTGAGAGGAGCAAAGCAAATCCAAGGTTGAAGAACGGAAAAATGGAAAAATGAAAGAGGAGAAAGCTGATAGATTGAAGAGAACAAGCAGAAAATTAGCATTTGCCACAGAGCAATAAAAGAAGGACACTGAAAGATCTGAGTTTGCACCACATCCCCCGTGGTTATTTGCATCAGTAACCAGGGCTGATGCTCACTCGTGCTCTAAGTTCATGAACTTACACAGCCACGTGGTCTTTGAGCCGGAGAATTCATGGTCAGATTTAAGGCTTTGCACAAGAAAGGAAAACAACTGGAGGAAGACTTATTACACAAGTGAGCAGGGGAGACGTAAGCATTTTGGGAAGAGCTATTTTCAGCCAGTCAGTCTCATTTCTTCAGGACATCACAGAAAGGGTCTGAAGGAACGAGACAACGAGAGCTGGCTGGCAAGAAGTTCCCTACAGAAATCCAAGCTGGCAGAGAAATGGTGGCACTGAAGCCCAGGACAAGCCCAGAGAAGGAGATCAAGGCCTGACAGCGCTTTCCAGACTGTCATGTGGATTTAGCTTCCTTTGATTTTTGAGCTGAAATCCCAGGAATTCTCAGCATACATAAATATTTGTCCCCCAAACCCAAGCACCTGACTGAAGCACAGCTGGGTCAGGAGACCTGCCTGGCAGTTGTTTGTCTCTTAATACCAAGGGCAGCTGCCTAAAAGGTCAATGAAGACTACTCAATAAGCTGAGCAGCAAGTTTGACTTCTGCTGTGAGTAACTACTAGCTTTCAAAAGCACAGTTAATTGCCAAAAACTTCTGGTAAAGCTTCATATTTGGCTCTGGGTTGTTTTTCCAAAGCAGAACTGAGCAAAATAGTTTGTCTAGTTTCAGACAGTACTTGGATGTTTACACTGATCTAAGAATTAGCTCAAAAATTTTAATATGTGCCAAGTTAAGTGGCAGCAAGGGCTGACTGCATGAAGCGCGCCTGAGCTCTACTTCACAGTCCAGATTTTTCTGTTTTCCTTCAAGAAGGAAGGCTCGGAAACATCAGAACAACACGGCCTCAAGTCCCACTTCCACCAGCTGAGGGACGTCGCTGGAGCTGCCCCATCTCCCTTCTGCAGCCCCGTAGAGCAGGCAGCACTTATTTCAACTGAATTAGCAAGAAAGGTCTGGAATGGTTAATTGAAATTATTTAGCCATAATGTTTTGCCCTTCTCCTCCTCTCCCCAGCATAATGTTTTCTAAATTGAATTCCTTTAACAGAATCCAATATGCAGCAAAACTGTTGTTCCAGAGAAACCTAACGTTTCGGGCCTGGCTCATTGCCTCCCCCGCGGCACAGGGAGGCAGCAGCTCCTGGTGACCCTTTTGCTGTCCCCATCCCCTGCCCAGCTCCAGCAGGGCCGGGCACTGCATCCCCTTCAGGCTGGCCCACGGGGCAGCGATGACACCAGGGGCACACGGGGCTCAGCACCAGGAGCTTCCCTGGAGCCTCCGTCTGGCAGCTGCTGCGTCCTTGCCATGCGGGAAGGCTGGGGAAGACAGAGCTTAACCAGCCCCGGGTCCTGCCCTGGTCGTTTTCCTGCATGTAATTGGAGAAGAGTGCTGTGGGGACTGTTGTACATTACTGTGCAATGCAGCATTACCTGGCTGGCAGCACTGGCCCCGAATTCCCATCCCGTTCTTCAGCCTCCTCCCAAGGAGGGCTTGTCCCCCCTCTCCTTTCACAGCACAGCTGAGGCTGGGGGCACTCCAGGTCCCACTGGCCCAACTCCTTCTCCAGCTGTGCCACCCCAAGCAGGGTGCCCAGCACCACATCCAGGCAGCCCCTGAAATGTCCCCAAGGAGGTGACACCACAACCTCCCTGGGCAGCCCATCCAAGCCTGCACAAAGCACCGTCCCAGCAGACGGCTCCAAGCCAGCACTGCAGAGCTGTTTCCACGTGCTCCGAGCTGTTTCACTGAGTACCGGGGGCCAGGGATGTTTCTACAAGAATCAAGCACGTTCTCTGTGTCTACCTGAAGATTTGGCTCCAAGCTTCACATCAGGTCTGGGTGAGCTGGGACTCAGCTCTATCCACATGCTGTCCATCTGCCCCCTGCAATCTGCACATCAGCTTTGCTCCCACCACCTCAGCTACATCCCTGCCTTGCTCCTCTCTCTTGTAGCAGCTGCTGGGTGTGAGGGCACAGAGCGCTCCCCTCCCCAAACACCAGGGCTTCTCCCAGCACCTCGAGCACCAGCCAGGTCTCCACCGCCTCGATTTGCAGGATGCATTCGCTCTTCTCAGCACAAACCCTCCTGTTGCAGCCGCTGCCTGCCGTAACTTCTAAGGATGCACACACAAGTCAGCTCAGTGGCTTCGCGTGCCTTAGGTAAGCAGTTCCTGACTGCCTTCCCCTGGGGTTTCAATTTTTTGTTTAAAGAAACCGGATGCTCAGAGCACAGGGAGAATTAGAGTCCTGCTCTTTCTTTTTAATAGCTATTGTAATTTAATTGTAGAGCTTTATTCAAACCTTGAGCCCGCATCTGGAACAACATGCCTTCTTACCAAAGGGGAGCTTTCTATGCAGAGCCAGGGCAGACGAGGGGCAGCGAGCACGGCCCTGCAGGAGCAGCGGGGCTGGCAAGCACCTGCAGGAGGGGCAGGGGCTGTCATGGTCCAGGCACGAGGGCTGAGCGTCTGCAGAGAAAGAGGGGCATCGGTCCGTATAAACTGGAGGTCTGCACAGAGGAAGCACCTAGAGCAGCCCTGAAGAAGTCACAGCAGGTGGGGAGGCTGCTCACCTGTAAAGGCAGGTGCTGGCACTGGGGGTCCTGCCAGGGCAGCCCTGTGGAGCCCCCCGGGGTGCCCAGGGCAGCAGCCTGCAGGGAACCACGGAGGTGGGGATGCAGCAGCCCCCCCATGGGGCTCAGAGAGCACCCAGCCCAGGGGCTCAGCACCACCTGTGGGCACTGAGGGACAAGGATGGGAAGTTCAGAGAATTTGGTGTTCTCCTCCCTTCTCTGCAAGAAGCTGATGAAGTTTGCAATAATAATTTGACATGTGGAGAAATATATATATATGTATATGTATTCCAAGCCAAACAATTGGGGTATGCTTTCAAGGCTAGTTTTACTAAAAATAAATAAATAAATAAATAAAAATAACAACAACTTGGTCCTCTTAGAACCCAGTGTCACCAAACTTCCTTTTTCAACCCCAGCCTCTCCAGGAGTCTGGCCCCAAAGCCTCGGCCTCCTGACTTTATGAACTCAAACCCAGCAGCAGGGCCTGGTGACAGCAAAGGATGCCCCAGGCCCCATTTCACTGGGGGGGGGGGCTGAGGCAAGGACATGACCCTCTGCCCCCGCGGCCACACAGCTCCCCAGGCCTCTCCCTGCCCAAGTCTGTCTCAAAGGGATGCTCAAGGTATAAATGAGTTAAAAAAACAAGACTTGAGAGGGTGCTCTCATTTACACAGCAATTTTGCTAATGTTGCAGTCCATGCTTGCTGCTCACAAGTTTCTCAGCAATTTATTCCAGCTATTTTCCCCCAGCAGATGCACAACTAGAGAGAAATTTTCATCCCAGCAGAGGCAGAAGAGAAGGATGTTCACATTATATCTGGGTAAAGCTTATCTGCTTAGCTGCTGCTCTGAATTATATTTACAAAGCACAACCACAAAGCCAAGTGCACTAATTGCTGTTGCTCAGGTGGAATATCTTCTGTCCACCCTAAAATATAAAGCCCCGCTGATGCAGGACTTACCTAATATAAGTGAGCCACACAGAAGGCGTTCATTGTTTAACCATCACCGCTATTTCATTCCTGCTGCATTTTATAGAAATAAAAGGAAGAAAAGAACCTCAGTTATTTCTTGCTTATTGCTTTGCCTTTTTCAGGCAAAGATTGCTGATTATTTATTTATTTTTTAAATGCTCATTACAGACAACAGACAGATACATCACCACTTAAATCAGCCTCGCTCAGAGGATACAGATGCAGGCTCCTCCGGAGGACAGGGAGGCAACCCACAATCGGGTGTTTTCCATCCCTGCACCGTGGGCTCCGGCCACCCACCTACCGGTGCTCTCAAGGGATGCACATGATGCAGCAAGCAACCCATGAGCAGAAATGACTTCTAGCCTCAGATCTGCATATTTTCCACCTTACCAGCACTACACATCCTCATCTTACCTCCAGTTCAGCCGTAGGGCTTCCCACAGACTCCCAGAGCAGAGCCCAGCCTTGAGCAGTCACCACCACACACAGCTCCCCAGCACCTCTATTTAAAAGCATCCCCAGGAGGGTGGCAGCAGGGTGGGATGAGAATTAATTTGCATCTAAAGTGGGCCAGCTGGTAATGCTATGGGAGAAACATCCCAAAAGCTAAATGCAGCTGGGGCTTCTCCCCCCTTCTTGGAGTCCCCGCGGCTCCTTGCCCCTGCCCCAGTGTCTCTCACCACCCTCCTCCTTAAAATCAGCCCAAACGCACCCTCCTCTGGGCTCAGAGGCATTTCATTGCTCTTGCAAACCCATCCTCGGTGGTTAACTGGGCGTGTAGGATCCATATGTGTCCAACGCTTTCTATTCCTGCAGCAGCATTAAAGACTTCTGCAGGAAAGTTGGCAAATGGCTCCCTCTTAAAATAGCCAGCCCTTGTCGTAATGTAATCTCTTGTCATTCTTGTTAGATAGCAGAGCTCCAAGTATTTAGACAAAGCCTTGGCTTCCTCCGTTGATGCCCTGCTCCCACCAGGTCGGCCAGGGAGGTTTGCTGTAAGGATGAATTTTGTCCCCACCAAACATGGGGCGCGATAACGGGGGTAGCAGCCTTAGGGCATGAATACCCCAGACCCAGGAATCCCTGAGAGGGGGCAAAAGCCAAGGCCAGGGCCTTCCCCTCAGGGACCTGCCAGGCCCCCAGGGTGGCCGACAGCTACCTAACAGCCCCCGGCGATCAGGGAGCTTTGCTGGCGCTGAGCTCATCCTGCTCAGGCTGCGACATGGCTGGGACCTGCTGGCTGCCTGTGTTTCCTCCCTTCCACCTCCCCACCCATCCCGGAGGGCAGTTTTTTAGTAGAAATGCCAACTTCCTGGGCGTGGGGGGCATTTCCTTGCTGCTAGGAGCTGTTGGGCTCCCTTGAGGGGTAGGAACAGACGGCACGCGGCTCATGCAGGACGCGGGTGGGCGCGAGGCAGCATTCAGCAAGGTGTCCTTCTGGGCAGCCAGCCCTTCAGTGCTGTCACCTGGGGGAGGGAGGGCTGTCCCACAGCCCCCACTGCCCCGTGCCTTTGCAGTCCTTCGGCCCAAGCCTCACACAAGGCTCCTGAGGCCTCCCCCAGCCTCTGGGGCCAGGGCAGGGACCACAGCTTCTCATCGCAGCCCTCGCACTGGATAGGAAATGAGCAGGGCGATAAGGGAGCTCGCTCAGCAGCCAAGGGAATATTCTGTGCTATCAGGAGATAAACTAATATCCCTCCCAGCCCTGGCAGAGGCTCAGGAGTGAGGCGTGGGGTGACAGCTCACACTGATGTCGGTAATTCCCCCCTGCTCCAGGGCAACCATTGCCCTCGCTGGGGTTTCCTCGGGGCGGGCAGTCAGCGCCGCTGGCACAGGGAGCCTGAGACACGGAGAAACCTCAGCGCCAGGATCCTGCGGTGATGTGACAGCCCCTGGGTCCCTCGGGCCAGCTCGGCTGCACGTGGCCGATGTCTCGCTGGGGCTGAACCAAAAGCAGCAGCTTGCAGCCTGGGCGGCTCCCCTCCATCAGCCCTGTGGGATCATTAAGTTGACCCCAATGTAATAATTGGGTGGTTGAAGGGTTGGTGGGAGCTGCAGCTCCCTGAGCTCCTGGTGCTACTGGCTGCTCAGGTTGGCAGCTGGTCCCCAAAGCCAGCACTGTGCTGAGGTCCCAGCTGGGTGACCGGAGGGTCCTGAGCCTGCACGGGGGCCCTCAGAGATGTCCCACACAGGGATGGAGAGCAGCGAACCCAGCAGCTCAGCGAGATGGAGCTTCCTGCCCCATTCCCCTCCTCTTGGCTGCATGGACAACGCGGGACGCTGCGGGACACACAACCTCTCCACATCACCATCAGCAGGTCCCACGTCCCCCTTCCCACCTGAGCTCAGGGCCCACATCCAGCACCTGGCCCCAGGGCAGCTGCACGACCCTGGGGTGCCCCAGAGCACCACACACCAGGTGCCAAAACCCCCAGGAAACGACAAATGAATCATTGGAGTTTTCTTTGTGTGTTAAGTGGAGCCAGGGGGAGTCTTGGCGGTGAGTGAAAAGGAAAAGAAATCCTCCCGTGCCAGCAATGCCACAAGCAACGCTGCACACGGCAGCTTGAGAGCAAAGCCTGGATCAGATGCTCTCGCTGCCTGAAAAGAAAAGAGATCTTGCTCTTAAACAGCAGCAAAACCAGCGCTGCAGACACTTCCTAGGGCAGCCCGGGGCACGCACAGCGAAGGCTTCGTACCAGCGCTTCGTACGGAGCCATCGATTAACTCCAAAGCGTAGCTGCAGGCTGCAGGGCGGGGTGTTAACATTGGAATTGCTGCGTCCCTCCAAACGAAGCGCCCACCAACAGGCCCAGCCCCGTGCAGCCCCGTTCTGCCTGGGAACACGTTTCACACAGCTGATGTATTTCAGCCTTTTAATCCCAGTCTGGTTAACCCAGAAGAACCATTTGCCTTTGTAAGCAGGAGCCTATTTTTGGCAAAGGTGGAAATTCAAAAGTTGGGATTGCTGCAGGAACCCAACAAATCCCCAGTAAATCAGACGAGGATGGAGCTGGCCCTTCCACATCCCCCTGCCCACAGGCATCGCCGGCTCAGGCCCCATCGGCGTGACAAAACCAGGAAAAAATCCTATTAAAATCCCAGCCAGTGCTGCCCTAATGGGAACCAAACTCGTGCATTTACGGTGCGGAGCCTTGCGCAGGCTGCGGGACAGGCGGAGCCCCCAGACGGAGGCATTCTGCACGCCCTTCCCCAGGAAGATTTGGGGACGTAACATTCAGAGACTGGATTTCTCCAGGTTTTTTCCACCTCTCACCTTCAATTAAAGCCAATTATTTTCATTATGTTTAATCCTACAATATCAGAACATGTTATTGTAATGAGTGCTGGCCCACAATTAAAAGGGCTCCACGTGCCGGGCACGTTGGGGTCTGCGGGGTCCTGCCCGGCTCCCCTGGAGCTGCGGCCAGCTCCCGCGGCAGCCCTGGAAGTCCAAAACTGCAAACGCAGATTTCTCGGCCAGCAAAGCCCACGGACGATGCGTTTTATTGACCAACCGCCCTCCGGCCTCCAGACTTTGATGATTTAGGGATTTTTACCTTTTTCACGAGCAAGCAAAATCGCCTGGAGAAACGGGGATAACGGCAAAGCGGGAGCGTCGGGACGGAGGTGGGGGAGGTCGGAGCCATCGGAGCCATCCCCAAAGTCCTGGTGCAACGTGGGGAAAAGCGCTGTGGGAGCTCCCTCTCCTGGTCCACACCTCGGGAAGGGCTTTTCCACGGGACCTGGGTGCAAGGGAAACCCCGCGAGAAACCCTCACAGTGCATCCTAACCCAACAGCCCCAAACGTCCCTGCTCACTGCTTGGACATTGCTGCCCCAAACCGCACGGCAAAGCCACGGCCTGGGGTGGGGGGCGAAATTTGGAAGGTGAGAAATGGGCATGGCAAAACCCCCCCCACACCCCCCTCGGGGTATAGCACTGCTCCATCTCCCATCCAAAGCAGCCCCAAAGGCAGCAACTTGGCAAGCTGAGACTTTCCCAAAGCAGTCAGCACAATGGGGACAGGGATCGGGACAGGGATGGGGACAGGGGCCCTGTGGCCTCTCCACCCACGGGCCTTCAGACTTCAATGCCTGGTGCAGGTTTGGCAGCAGCCGACCTGCCCGGCTCCAGCCATGACAAGGGGACGTCGGGGCTTTGGGGTGAGAACGACTCCTTCCAAGCCCCCCCGCTCCTCCCTGTCCCCCCGTGGATCAATATTTGATGGGTGTTTTCATGAGCCGCTGCCTGCCCATCGCTCGGAGGGCTCGGCCCCTTTCTGAAGCCGCAGATGTGGGGAGGCAGAGCGCGGTGGCTGTGCTTAAGACACCCGGTAAGCTGCTGCCAGGCTCGGGGCAGGATCCCATGGACCGCAGGGTGCCCGGTGGCACCACAGGGTAGTCAAATCCTCCAAAAACCAGCCCTGAGAGGCAGCGCAAAGCCTTGGGATTCCTCCCAGCTCCAGGAAACGGCCAAGGGGGTTGCGAATAAAGCAGAAAATCCCCAAATTTACCCCAAAGCGAAGGCGGACGCACGCTGGCTCCCACCGGAGCTGACGGTGCTGCTGGGGCTCTGCTACCTTGGGCCAGGGCAGGAGGTGGGGGCGGCACTGCCCACCCCCAGGGAGAGCCCAGGATCCCCAGAGCTTGGCATTAAGACTTTGGGATTTCAAGACAACAAAAAAATTAAGAACCAGCCAACCAACCCACCCAGGCAGCTGAGCTTACTTTTTACTGGCTTACTTTATTATTATCTTTTTTTTTTTTTTCTGAGAGTATCTTTATTTATTTATTTATTTTTTCACTGCCTTTCTTCTTTTTCCTCTCAGGCCCAAGGATGGGAAGCGCAGCCCCAGCGCCGAGGGCTCAGGACCCCCAGCCCCTCACCCTGGGCCAAGCCCCCACGTGCTGGCAGCGCAAACAGAGGCCAAGCTCGGTTTAAAGCACTTTTTTTTTTTTATTGATTTCATTGAAAACAGAACAAGAAAATGATCAGAGCCAAAAGGCTGCTCCTTTAAAACTGTCAAAAAACATTAACAGAAAAAAATAATAATAATAAACATGACGGCATTATGAATGTTCTAGAAGAGATGAACAAAAAAAAAAAAAAAACTGTTACTGCACTAATTACAGTATTTAAAGATATATGCAAAACAAAATTAAGATAATGACCTGCCCAGCCACCACACAAAAGGTGATGGCAAATTTATTCACACTACAATACTAACAATTTAAAAAAAGTTTTGTGTTTTTTCCTGCATTTTATACTAAAATCACTTTGTTCTTTTTATACAATTGATAGTTTATATTCACGTGGTGAGCAAAAATCACACCAGAATCAGCACCGTTTTGTTTTGTGGTTTCTTTTTGTTGTTTTGTGGTTTTTTGTGGTTTTTTTTTGTGTGTTTTTGTTTTTTTTTTTTTTTTCTTTTTTAATGCTAGTCCCCAATGTTTCAGTAATGGTAAAAAATAAATCAGTTTATTGAAACCTCATAGCATGTGGCTTAAAAATTAATTGAAGGTGCCCAGCGTTGAGAAAAGTGATGGGAACGGACGAGCTGGTGGCATCCGGGATCCTCTCGCTGCGACGTGTCCTGTCTGCTGCCCGCCCCAGCCGGCAGACGCGAGTCGAGGTTCTCTATAATATATATATCATCCGCTTTATCTTTAAAAAAGAAAACTGATTTTCTTAAGAAGTTAGTGTCTTGTACAATCCCCTTCAACCTTCCCTCTCCACAGCTGTTAACGTGGCAGGAGAGGGAGATCCTTCCACCGACGAACACTGAATCTGTAACGCGGCCAAGGGCGCAGCCGGGAGCTGGTTTAACGGAGACAGCCCGAACGGGAGCAGGGCCTGAGGGACGTCTCTGGTCGGCTCGGGAGAGACGGGGCTGAAGGGGGTTAAGTACTGTGGATTTCGTCTCATCAGAAGAGGAAAAAAAAAGAAAAGCTGGTGGATTTGGTAAGAAGGAGGCATTGGGTAGAAATGCCCTCTAGCTCCAAGGGAAAGGCCCCACCGCAACGTCCTGCGAGATGCGGCAGAAATTCGAGGTGGTTTTTTTAAAAAAGAAAAATAAACCCCAAACTAACCAACAAAAACAAGCAGCAGACCCTGCCCCGGGGCTGTGCCATGACAAGCGGCCGCCAGCACCTCCCTCCCCCTCCCCGCTCCCCCCGGCTTTTAGAAAGAAAGTCCCATCAAGTACTCAAAGTTTATTACAAGTGAACTGGAGATGACTTGGCATGAGCGATCCATTCAATTAACAATATTCGGAGGACGGGCAGCTCTCCCTTGGCTCTGACAACACTTAGCACATTAAGAGACGGAGGCCAGGACAGCTTGCATGGAAAAAAAACGCAACAGCCACCCCTCGGCACGCACTGTAAAAACCAGCAGCTTTCCAGGACCGGGGAGGGGAGAACAACGCCACGGAGGTGGGATTTGCTTTCACTTATTCCTCAAGTAACAGTCGGTGGCACAGCCCTAAGTGTCACGAACCCTTGGCTTTCCTTGAGCGGGTTTTCTCTTTTTAAATGGAAATTCAGACAGTATGTGAATCTATAGAGTTAAAACAAGTCAGTCTCTGGGGAGCGGAGCCTCAAAAGGGGCCGGCTGCTGTGGCAGAGCTGGTGTCGGGGAGCCCGTTTTCCTGCGTGTCCTGGGACGAGGTGCTCGCCTGCCGCTGGGCCAGCGCTGAGCTCGAGTGTTTGCACTTGGGTGAACCGCACTGACAGCTGAAGAACTTGCCTTTGATGTCCCAGAACCTGTCGCCGTAGTCGAAGCTGCGAGAGAGAGACAGAAAACGGGGTCACTGCAAGGCGCAACGAAGGAACGACCGGGAGCAAAAGGGGTCGCGCGGCTGCACCAGAAGCCGCGGTTGGCAGCACCTGGGGCAATTCAGTGTCAGGGGACGCTGCGCTGCAGGACCCCGGGGACCCTGGGGACACGGCTGGGCAAGCAAACACTGGAGCAGCAGAGCTTTTGGCCCTCTGCAGAGGAAGGGGTTTGAGAGAGCAAAATTCAGGTGCCTAGCTCTGTGCAGAACCTCCCCATCACACCCAGAGACTACCCTGGGCCAAACCCACGGAGTTGCGTTTTCTGTTTCAGTCCCAGTGCTGGATAAAGCCACCCAGGGCCCGTTTACTGAGCAGAGCTGGCCACAACGCTTCCCAGCCAACAGCACGGGGAAACTCCCACAGTGAAGACCAGAATGGTGAACAAGATGGGGACAGGCAGGCCGTGGGGTCTGTCCCTGGGGGAAACGCTGCAAAAAGGGCCCATGAGGCCTGTTAATGCACCGCGTTCATCTTCCCATGGGAAACAGGAGGAGCAGAGGGTCCGGCCTCTGAGCGCAGCCCCACCGTGCACCATCACCTCTGAACCATCCCTGCCCGTGGGGCGCAGATGGAGCCTTCAGCCCCTCTTCTGCCTCCCCCGCCGAAGGTCACAAAGAGAAATACCGTGGGAAGGGCAGTGACTGGGTGTCACCAAAACAGCAGAAGAAACAGGAAGAGTACAGAGCACAGTGACTGATGTCACTTAATTTGGAGGAAGCCTAGTGCTCACAACACGGTCAGGACACACTGGGGGTTTCTGTGCTACCTCAGCACAGCTCCTAGGACTCCAGGGCACCAGCACCTCGGGCCACCACGTATTCCTTGGCACAGTCCCAGTGCCTGGCAGCAGGGCAGCATCCTTCCCATCCTGCCAGGACAGAGGCAGCGAAGGACCAGCCCAGGGACGGCTGCGTTCCTGCCTCCTGAAGGCACCACCCCCAGTGACCTCCCGCTGGTGGGAGCTACTCTCTCTCACTGCCGGGCTGTGCACTGCTCCAAAATCCCCCCAGGTAGGAAACCAGGGACACACTGCAGCAGCCAACGGAGATGTCCAAGAGGGAACCCCCTCCCTGCCTCCTTCACACCGACACGCGTGACCAGTACCAGTACTCTGAACCCTTTTAAACCCCCGTGCAACATGCGCCAGCCCCAGGCTGAGCTGCGGCTCTTTGGGCAGCTCTGTCCCTCGGGCAGCCACCCCCAGGCGCTACCTACCCGATTTCTTCTCCGGCTTCTATGTGCCTCGTGCTGAAGAAGGCGATCCTGGGAAAGCGGAGGTCCTGATGCGACATGAAGACCCGCACCGGGATGAGGTTTGGCTCGCAGAGGTGGTTTATGAAGCGGCTGATATTGCCGTAGAAACGGGCATCTATGCAGTACACCTCTCCATCCTGGAGGGAGAAAGGTCGCACGTTCTGTTAGATGAGCTTGGGTTTGGTGTTATTGCTGCTATTGCCTAACCAGTGACCAAAGTCCTGGTCCATCCACTGATGCTCTGGAGAGCTTCAAGAAGAATGACCAAGGAAGGCTCAAAAGGACTAAATGCACACTTTTACATTCAACGGTACCCTGAAAATAGTTTGGGGCACGGCACTGTGCCCCGACAAGCCCCAGGACCTTTTAAAAACGCTCCTGACACTGGCTGGCACGTCAGCTCTGCACAGAGCTCCTCTGCTGAAGCCCCACTTTGGTGCAGTGGGGTTTGTGCTCTGTGCAGACAAACACCTTATGGGTGAAAGCCCCTGGACAGGGGAACAGGCATCTGTTCTGTCCCTTAATTGAACGTGACAGCAAGGAAACACAAAGCCAGAGCCCAGAGAAAATAGTTTTTTGCAGATAAAAGTGAAAGTGAGAACACAAATCTCCTTTCCATAGAGCCCAGACAGCAGTAATATTTTGTTTTCCATGAAAATAAAAGAACCCCCCTCAGGGCTTTTTTATTCCAGCAGAGAATGACTGTGCAGAGCAGATACTTTAATTACAGGAGCTAATTTCAGTTGCAAAGAGGCCAAAAGCAAAAGGATCCATTAGCAGCGCTCAAACTCCCTTTTGGGCAAGCACCTTGCAATCTTTAATGGATGAGCTGGGTCAGATCACACCACCCCCCCCGGAGCAGGAGCCCAGGGAAGATGTCCCTGTGCATGGAGAGGCGTCACCCACACGGTCCCACACCACATGGAGTGCTCCAAGCTCTGACTTCAGTCACAAGTAATTCTCAGCACTGCTTTCATCCACGGGAATGCCACCTTCCTTTGGCCAGGACGACATCACCCACTGCTGCCCTGAGTGACCGTCTGGAAAGAGCCGAGCTCTCCGCCACCCGAGTCGAGATGCGTTGCTCGAGCACGGAGCCAGCTGCCTCGAGCAGCACAGGCGGCATCCTCACTGCAGCACTGCTGCGAGGAAAAAGTCCCAGAGCAAACCTAGAGCAAGGTGTTCCCACCTTGCTACAAGGCACAGAGTGTCGGAGCCGCACAGCGGCAGGTAGAGAGGAAGAGCAGAATCATGACCTGCTCGGGGGGATGAGGCTCCTTGTCAACAGAGCAGGCAGGCTGTAGGGCCGTGCAGATGTCTGTGTTCACCTCTTACAAGATCTTCAGTGCTCAAAGTGGAAGGGCATTTTGATTTCAGATGGCTTTCAGTGATCGTCAGCAGTGACACCGCAGGTTCCCAGTCAGGGACGAGTCCACACGTGGCTTTTTTGGTGGCTCACTCAGCGGCCAGGTGACGCACCTGGCGCACCCCAGGGCAGCGATCCCACCGGTGTATCGGTGTCACCAGGAGTGGGGTCAGCAGTTGTGTCGGAAGGCAATTCGGGATGTGGTGAATGGGAAGGATTCGGGGTTTCTCAGAAGGGCAAAGCCCCGGGAGAACCCTTCTCGCCTGCAGCAGTGCTCAGCTCTGACCGCAGCCTCTCCCAGGTGGAGTGCAGCAGGGCTCAGCGCATGCACAGGACTGCAGAAGGTGGGCCTGCCCGTGGGAAGGGGTGGCTTAACCCCAACAGGAAGCAACCACAGCAGCTAAAACTCGGCCTCATCTTTCCCAGAAATAGCACGTCTCTTCCAGCTCTCTGGTACAGAGAGAAGAAAGCTCCCTCTTTAATCTGTGGAAACCCGGAGAGCACCTACTGTGCTATGACTTCCTCCCTGGAAGCCCCGAAATGGCAGCAAGGTTTGGCTGTTCCATCCCTGCCCGCTGTCAGACAGTGGAAGGGACATGACTGCAGGGCCTGGCGTGCTGAATGATTCACCTCGCACAAGGGACAACTCAAGAACAAGGACATCAGAAATGACGTCCCCATCCGGATCTTCCGTTTCAGCTCACGCTCCAGCCAGGCCACTCCTCCAGGGCACAACGGGACCCCGAGGCTGCCCTCCCAGGGCTGACACCCGTAGCACGTCCCGGTGCTCGGGAGGCAACGGGGACCCGGCCGGCTCTGCCCTGCCCTCCCTGCTCTGCCTCGGGGTTCTTGGAGCGATCCCTCAGGAGCGGTGCCTGTAACACAGACGCTGCACTCTGAAGATGTGGACTCTGAAAAAAGACCACATGCTTGCTCCTGTACTTCAGTCTCCCTTCCTTGCTTTACAAAGATAAAATCCAGATGTTCTCCCTCAGAGTTGCCAGCCAGGGGCTAACCTAAAGGCCAGGAAAGGCCCAGGCAGTCTCGTGCTCCTAAATGCTCAAAGCAGCGTTAAGTCCCCCCTGCTCTTTGATTTTTTAATTATAATTTGACCCCAATGTTTTCAGACAGACTACGAGATTCACACTTACCTTTTTTCAGCTGCTTTCTGTCACTTTTTAAAAATAATAATAAAGCCAAACTTCTTCGTCCCTAGGTGACAGCAGACACAAGACGAAGGCTATTTTACAACTTTCCTTGGGAGCCACCCCACTCTCCTGAGTCGCCAGCTTACCTTTCTCCTCTCCTTTCCCAAGGGAAGTCCGGAGTGACAGTCTTGCCTAAAAGCTTTAGATCACACTTTTCAGAGCAAGATTTCTGCTGTGAGCCCTCTGCAGAGCACTGCAGGACAACCAGCAGCAGAACAAGCCTCAAGTCCCTGCCAGGGTACCGACGGATCCCTTTGTAAGCGAACGGCACCTTTTTCAGCCTTCCAGCTCATGCATCAACATCTTGTTATGAAGAGCTTACAGAGCTGCCAACCTGCCTTTCCTCAAGCCTGCCCACTCCCGTGCACACACCTGCACACTAACAGCCGAACTCAGGACGTCCCGAGTTTTAACAGGGGAGCACCCTGCATTAACAACCCCTGCGGGCAGCACGTAACACGGTGGCCTGGAACTGCTGGGCTCTGTTACCGTTTTAATGAACCCTAAAGCCTATTCTGATCAAAACCCAGGGAGGAAGCAGCCCTCCTCTTTGCAGGCTTTCAGACCGTGCTGTACATCAGGACAGAGACAAATAATCCCTCTGCTCTTCTGGAGGAGCAAGACCTTGGCCTTGCCTCACTAGGCGCCTTCAGATACAGTACCTTGTTATCAAGGTCGAAGAGGTAGGAGTCCTCTTCACGGACGTCTGCCTCGGAATCGGATATCAGCTCCCCGACATACCTGCAGGCAAACAGCAAGGCAGGAATGAGACGCTCGTGCAACCGTAAGCTCGGATTCACCACCCCTTCCTGGGAAGAGGGAGGATGGGATGCAGCCCAGCACGGATCACAACCCATAGCCCTAGGGTCATTTCAGATCCACTCAGGCAAAAGGAGCTTGAACAACTTAAAGCAGCTAAAATCTGGCTCCAAGCTCAGGGCAACACTTTTAATAATAAAAATGGAGTTTTGTTTCCAACTGAATTTACTTTCCCAAGGACTGTGTTTCGTTTTGCAATCTCCTCTGTTGGCCAGCATCAGTACATTAATCCAACTCTCCTGATGTTCGCTGTCAGACACACGTCCTGGCTCTCCCGTACAATACTGTAAAGTTTGTGTTGTTTACATCCCAGTGTAAATGGTCTGTTTCCGTTCTTTTCCAGGGTATTTTGGCTGATTACATATGCTACATACCCGTGAAAGTCTTGTTTTAAGAGTCTTAGGTCTAATCTAACCTGGCAGAATCCCTGGAAGGATGTAGGCTTCTTTCTCATCCTCCTCAGACTGGAATAAACCAGAGCTGTGATCTCAGTAACAACATGTTGTAAAAACAGGCACAAGGTAGATTTCAGTCAGGCCCTCCAAGCACCACAGAACACATGCTCCTGGGCCTGGCTTGCTGAGAAGGACTAAACATCCAGGCCACCTTCCACGCTCTGGCCAGATGCTGCTTTTGAGGCAAAATCCCGAGTTAGAGCAGCCCCTGCTGCCCCTGCGTTCGCTCCTCTGTCTTCCAACCTAGGACACTTCCTGTCCTGAGCAGCTTGCAATCGAAATGAGAGACCCAGGGGAGAGGAACTGAGCCAGGGAAGGAATACAAGAAACGCAACGGCACAGTAGGTCCTGGTACCAAAGCCTTCCCAGCCTTTACCACAACACCAAGGAGTTATCAGCTAAGGACTCACAAAACAAATATTCTTCGTAGCATCAGCACGATCAGCACTCTACCAGCTTTCCTCCGCAGCTTTCAAGGCGTTTTAGAAACGTTAACCAACCGTATCCACTTCCCCCTGTGGCCCGAGGCACCGTTTAACTCCTGGGCTCGGGAAGAGGAGAGCCACGAAACATTAACCGGGGGCGGACCCACGCGCTCGGTGCCAAGGGAGCCTTTGGCTGCCGTTCCCAAATCCGAGCAGCCTGGCAAAGCTGCTGGGCCAGACCAGGAGGCTGCTGCGGCCGTGCGTGCTCCTGCTGGTCGCCCCCGCTGCATCTTGTTATTCATTAAGCGCTCCCGCAAGGCTGCGGCGTTACTGGAAACCACACACTCACCGGTGACCTGAAGCAACAGGAAGATTATGGCCAGGGAAGGAGAGAAATCGCTGTAGCATGGCACAGTAGCCAGCAGCAACTAAGAAACAGCTGAATAATGCTGCTCGGAGAGGAACTGTGCTCAGTGACGGCCACTTCGCCTTCACAATTCAGCGAAACAAAATAAAAACCAATCTAATTAAAAAGTGCTGTTTCCATGTTCCTTTACAGAGCATTCCTGTAACTCCTCTCCTTTGCAGGACTGCTCACCGACACAAACTGTTCCCTCACCTCCCCGGTCTGCACAGCGATGTTCAACATGCTGACAGCCAGTACCTACACCCCGAGCTGCGCGCTGCCACTCCTCGCCGCAAGATCAGAGCACACCGTGCAAAACTCAAGAGCAACAGCGAGTCCCCAGCACAAGCTGCGGCGTTGCCAGGGGGGTGGGAGCTGGGACGGGGCGCCTGGGGCGCCTCTGGCTGAAGGTGTGGCTGCCATACCTGGCTCCATTCACATAACGTCTTATTAGAGCATCATGTCTTCTACAGGAATTAAGTATTTGGAAACCACATAATGGACACACACCAAAAGGGAAACTCCAGAACCCTGAAAAAACCTCTGGTTCCTGCATGCCACTAATTCCAAGCCTCTCCAAGGGAAGTCCTTAACCCACCGTGTCACCTCCAGCGTGAGCAGGTATGCTACTGAACAAAGCCTGAACAGAGCAGCTTCAAAACAACCCACAGCAACCGTGCAAGCAGCAGCAGGTTCTGAGGAGCAGCAGATTCTGGGGTCCAGGAGGAATCTGCACGGAGCACGAGGTGGACTTCCACAGCACGTAGGCGTGCAAGAGCCCAGAGCACAACCCCTCTGCCCTGGAGCCCAGCGGGGCAGGCACAGGGCGGCTCTGCCGCACCTCCCTCGCCAGGGCGCTGCTTGCAGGACCTCACTGAAGGTACCGAAGGGGCTGGAGGACACCAGCAGCAGGGTCTGCAGCAGCTGCTCCCCAGCTGCCACCTCCAGGTGACTGCGGAGGGGCCGGCTGGTCACCACGCTGGCAGAGCCTAGCTCCCAGCTGCTTCCGAACGCTGCTGAGTGCTTCCTACAGAAGCGAGTGCTGCGTGCTGCCAGAGCAGTCTGCAAGCAGAAATGGGAAGGGAAATCGTATTTTGAGTGGTCACACAGAAAAGCTGAAAGCACAGAGCAGGCTGCAAACTGCTGCGTGTGTAAGAAAGGCGTCTACACACAGAGTCTGCACGGCACCAGAGCCTGGAAGCTTTGCAAAATAAAACCATTGGGAGAACTCTTCCATGCTCCCCGTGTGGGCATACATGAAAAAATATGGAATAAAAGTTGTTCTCATGCCAATACAATGAGCAACCTTCCAAAGCAGAGGAATAAGCGCAGCACAAATTGACCACCCAGTCAGGGCACCGCTCCAGGCAGGCGATGCAAAATGCAAAATGCTCTTCCACTGAGCTCATCCAGGGCACTGCTGTGTGCAGGCAGCCCCCGAGCACCGCAGGCACTGGGGATACTTGGCCAGAGGTGAAGAGAAGGAACAAAGGCCAAAGGGCTGCACATGCGGAATTAGAGAAGATTAGGGCAGTTGGCTTGAGGAAGAGCACTGGAAAGGACCGGACTCGGTGAGTTGTGCAAATAACGTGTGAGAGAGTGACAGGGACAAGGAGGAACTTGCACGGGCAAGACGTGAATTATTCAGCTGTTTAGTATGCGGCTCGTTTAGATAACGAAGAAGATAGTGCCTACCACTGACACAGCCCCAGCAGCTCCTGGCAAGTGTGGAGGAAGAGTTAAGTGTGACTGTGGTATGTGAGCCCCACCAGCTCTGAGGCGCTCTGCACTGCACCTGTCTGTTAATTAGAACGACACCGACACCGCTGCGCAGAGCTGCCCCGCCTCCCCGCGCTGCCTGTTTACTGCTGCTGATTTCTCTCGAGCATTAACATTCCAGCAGGATTTGGTAAAGGCGGTGCCTTTATTCTTTAGAAATTTGCTCGCAGGCTCTGGATCATCCCTGGGTGCTTAACCAAAACACAGAGACCTTTGGTACTCAACAGCAAGCCCCACCTGAGGGCAGGCTTGAAACGCTCCCCCCAAACAGCAGAGTTTTAAGAAACTCTGGAAAAAGAAAGGCAAAAAAAAAAACATCTCAGCATTTGGCAACTCCTGGATGCCTGGAGAATGCCTGGATGAAACACTTTGTTGATTTACTACTGCAGATTTTTCTTTTCCTTTATTTGTTTAAATTCTGCAATAATCATCAATGCCCTGCCGGTCCTACCCAGCATCAGGACCTAGCTCTAAAAAACCCTCGCACGCATTTTCATGAAAGTCAGGAGTCCAGTCTCATTTAGAAGATCTTAGCTCACTAGTACCATAATGAAAAAAACACTTTCCAAAATATTTAATAAAGTACATGTTTCACTTTAGAGTCTAAAAACTGTGGGGTTCAGCAGCAGTTTTTTCCCTTGACATAAATCTCAACTTTTTGTTCCCAAGTGCTTTTATTGAATCAGGGCCTAAACTCATACTTAACGCCAAGTGCTTTCCTGCTCTGCTGAATCAGACTAAAGCCAGAGCTGTGACCCTGGGAAACCTCTCGGGAAGTGAGTACCGAAACAGAAAATGATCTAACTTAAAAGTTGTTCCGTATTCCCACTACCTTAAACATCCCATATACACATCCCATATGAACATGCGATGCACTTGCAGCACGACCCAAGTCTGTTTTTTCCCCATTGCTCAAGTGTCACAGGGTAACAGAGCGCATGGCTACAAGCTCACCACAGATCCCAGCAAGATGTAGAGGGGTGGAGAAAGCTCCACGCTGCAAGGAAAAGGACAAACAGAGCAGGAAATGGGATCAGGAAGCCTCGTAGTGAGGGTGAGCAATTCCGCTCGGTGCCAATTTGATTTGCATGAAAACCTCTCCTCAAAAGAGGAGCGAGTGCAAGCCACTCCAGCCCTTGGGAAGGGATGCGTTTGCGTGAGCTAACGGAAGCTGAGCGAATAACTTACTCGCACACAAAGGTTCCCAGTGGAATGTCTTGCATCGTTCGCACACCCCAGCCCATTTTTTGTGTCCGATAGAGCTGCAACCGTGTCCTGCAGAAGAAGAAACAAACCCGTATCAATGGCAGCGCTGAGCAGAAAGGCAACAGGTTTTTATTTTTCAGAGGGAAGAACAAAAAAAATTGCAACCTTCAATCAGCAGCAACTCAACGACGGTTTTGCTGTTCAATCCCCCAGTTCTCACGCTGGTGCCACTACGCGTGTGCTCCGCTCCCGGTGCTGCTCCAAGCCAGAGGACCCGGGGGCACTGCCTGGGGAGCAGGACCGGGTGCCCACCACCCCCTCTCCCTGCCCAGCTGTAGCTGGTGAGGCGCACGCCTGGTGCCCGGAGGTGTTCAGGACAGGGGAGGAGGGCACGGGACCGCACGCTCTGCGTGGTTACAGCGCTGAGCATTCACACACGGGATCCCAGAATCCCACCACCTGAATTTCTTTCCCTTTCACGCACACACCCGGCACGTGGGGGAATGCAGGGAAGCTGGAAAGGGACTGAAGGTTCTGAAGGGAGGGGTGCTGCAGGGGCAGGCAGGGAGCTTACAGCGAATTAAGAACACCCTGAGCTAAGTGCTCTGATCCCTTTGCCCTCTGCTGAGGCCAGTGCATTTAGCTGCTCCATCATATCCAACTCCCTGGATGAAAGACAAGGAAGAAATGCTGCAACCTGAAACTTTATTCTTGGTGTAATAGCTGCTCTGTGGAATTTTACTGATGGAGTTTATAGGCAGAGAAACAATGCTGTAAGTCATTCTGCCTCCTGCTCAGCCAGAACTTGAGTTAAGTGCAGGATGAACAATCTCCAGGGCTAGGGAACGCTCTCTCTCCCCCCGAGGGAACCAAACCCCACTCTCAGCAATGCTGTTATCGGAATAAAGAGAAATCCGATGCTCACCTTAACTTCACCCTGTTGCTTTTTCCAGTATTTCTCTCCTCTTCCCCTCACCCACCCCCTCTCTGCACCGTCAGCTCAAACCACGCTTCCTCTCCAGGGCCGATCATTTTCTCGTATTTGTTCACATCTCCTGGAGCCTTAACCAGGAGCAAAACAGGATGTCAAGAGAACAACTGCTCTCATAAAACTGGCTGTAGCGCTGCATTGCGGGCTTGAGGAAGATCCCCTCCGTGTTGCCTCGTTCATCGCGGTACGACAGAGCTGAGCTCAGCTTTGGGATCTGCTGCTGGGGCCAACGGAAGCAGCAGACCCACTCTGAGCTGGGTCAGCCTGCCAGACGGGAACATACATAGTGCCTTGCAGAGCTCACTTGGAGCAAAACTGGTAAGGAAACACCGAAAATGGAAGGGGAGCACCCATGTGCCAAGCTGAAGAGCAAACAGGAGGAGCTTTACACATTTCCTCCGCAGGGACCTCAAGCACAGCTCTGCCAAGCACCTGACCTCGCCATAGCTTCCTAACAGAGCCACGCTCCCGGGCTCCTGGTTGTGTTTCCAACCCTTCCTGTCTTTCAGAGAAACAGTTCAGCAGGCAAGAAAGCAGCAGCATCAGATCTAGCTGAATAGCTCCTAAGTAAACACCCACGTAGACACCGGAGCTCTGCAGTTTGGCAGGGAACACAGAGGGGTAAAGTTCTGCGGAAACGCATCCAGCCTTTCCCTTGCTTATGTTTAATGTTGCAAAATCTCCTTGGGAATACGAAGCCCCCCAAAAAAGTGTCACCAGTACCATAAAAAAAATGCAGAAGTCTTTTTCCAATGGGATTCGTTAGAAGTTTGTCCTGATACATTCAGTGCAGGGGCGAGCTTCTCCAAAGCACAGGTGCAATGCAAAACATTTTAATATTTAGTCTGGCACCAAAGCCGTAACAGCCTGATCTGCAGCACTGAAGCCACCAGGTGTTCAAATACCCAGTTCGGGGGGAGTCAGGCCAGTAACGGGGAACGTTAAGCAGCCAGGTTTGTGCGTGCGGGCCTGTACCTGTGATGTGACCGGCTAGCTTACACGTCCTTCTGAATGCAGCCTTTGCATTTTCTGTTGCTGTTATTTTTTTCAGAGCTCTCTACCTGGGAAGATACATCCAGGCTGCTCATGCACAAGCAATTTGTATGTTTTATGGTCAGGCTGATGAAAGAACAGCGCAGTTCCCACCTGACGGGGCAGAGGCAGGGCACAAACCAGCCTGCTGCTGCTTCGTTCCCAGCGGCAGCGTGGAGGAACCCACTGTGCCTCCCACCACCGCGTGGTGGCACCTGCCCCACCTCTGTTTCATCCCTGGAAGCCCTGGCTTTTGGGGGTTCGCAGGCAGAGCTGAGGCCGGGGGGGACTCTGTGGTTTGGGGGTGTTTTTGCCGTGACTGCTGCGTGTGGATCCTCCTTCTCACCTGAGCCCATTCTGCACCACCCGGTTCCTACAGGTCCGCCAGCACGAGCACGCGTGGTTACACTCAAAGATCAGCGGCGGCTCGGCCATGTTGAACTCAGGCAGGAGTCGGCCGTCCTGAAGAGGAGATGCATTGAAGACTGGGTTAGTTTTGTTTCTGTGACCCCTCCAAACCAGAGGCAGGCCCAGAGCAGAATTTCCCCGAATACAAAAAGGGCCAGACAACCCCAGCCCGGAGGCATGGCCCAACCTCGCCCAAAATAACCTCACACCTCAACTTCTGCAGAGGCTTTCCTCCTCTCTGAGAGTGGCACACGAGCCACTGTCACAAGCAGCTGACGAACTGCAAGAACCCACCTACATTTTTGCTGCCTGGCATCACCCTGTGCACCACCACCACCAAACTATGTTACGGTGCTGTGCAAAAACTGGCGTGCATCAGCAGTATCATCGTTTTGCAGTGCTGGAGGGGAGCAGCAGATGCTTTGCTTTGTCTGTCTCTGGAATGAAGCCTAAACTTCCAGATTATAAGGCCAGTACACCCAAGTTCTAAACTACATTATCTTCCCAAATAACTCTCCCAAAAAAGCTACAACTCAATTATCTACCAACCATATAGGATTAAGAAAGGGATAGAGGCAGTCCATCATATTTAACAAATTTAACTTTCATGGCTTTAAAGATGTAATCACCTATTAATGTGTAAATAAAATGGCTACAAAGCAAAGAAAGATGCCAACATTCCCCCTGGGAGAAACTTGCAGAGATTCGCAGAACTTCTGATCTTAGCAGAACCTGTCCAAATATTAACCTCAACGCCTCCCTGGAGGATTGAAGCATACTTACCCAAAACAAACCAAGCTTCTGGCAATGCTGAAGTTAAAACATATTTACTTTGCCTTCGTCCAGAAGGATCATGATAAATAAAGGCAGGCAAAATCCCTCTACCACCCTCCCCCTGTTTACATATTACAGCATTTTCTATGTTGCTCTGCGATGGAAGCTGATTTCACGCATGGGTTTCTAACTGCTCTCTATCATATGGGTATAATTAATGGCTCAGCTGGCATGACAGCAACACAAACAAATAACAACGGAAAAAAGCTGCCCTGAGTACACATTTTGTTATTATCCCATATGCCTCAAAGCTGAGACTGCAACTTTAGGCATTTTAAAATAAAAACTAGAGGAGCTGTGCAAGGAACTGTTTTCAGGTACTATTAGAAATCCTGAACTTTACCAAATTCAGCTAGCCACCCCTCACCTAACCAGATGTGAAGTTCTGTGTCCTCACCTTGTCATACCAGCAGCGCATACTGAGTTGGCCACACATGCAGTTACTGGAGGAGCAGTCGTCTATACATACACAATACTGAAAGAGAAGCAAAAGGGGTCAACTCCAAGCCACTCTTGTGCAAGTGAAAGAGCAACTTCTGTAGCTGGGCCAGAGAGGAAACCACAAGTCTTCACCTCCTGCCTGTTGCTGGAGTGCCTCCCAAGCACTTCCAAAAGAGGCCCTTGCTGCAGCTCGTTAGCCAGAAAGATATCCAGACTCATCAGTTCAGTGGAATGTTTACTCAGTTCCTTAGTTCTACGTACAGTGAACGCCAAAGGACTCCAGCTTGCAGGAGATCCCATAATGAGCCACGTTACTAACCTTCCTCTGCACCCTATGAGCTGTACTCCACGCTTGAGGACAAGGAAAGCTCTGAGAAGGGACCAGAGCTGGGGATGACACGATGATATTTCCCAGTCCTCCCCTGCTGCTTGCCTTTCCCCACCCGGGTGCTCCATCTGGCTGCTTCCCCAGCACTCCCCAAGGCAGCGTGGTCCTGCCGCCAGCTGCTGCACGGCGGGGCTTGGCCTGGGGAAGTTCCCTTCCACCGACCACGAGCTGCACCTGGAGAGGGGTCACCCTCTCTCAATGCTTCCCCTCCTCTGCTTCACAAGCCAGCCTTTTGAGGACATCCAGTATCACAATTAAAGGCCCTGGCCTGGGTGCTGCAGTCACTAGAAGACAGCATGAGGACGGGCTCCCAACAGCTCACCGCCTCTCCAGAGCCAGAACAGAGGCAATGGATGAAGGGGAGCTGCATCGGGCAGCACCAGATGGCTGATGCTGCAGTGCACAGCCAAACACAGAGCTCAGAGTAAGTCTAGGAAAGGACAAAAAGCAGAATCCTGTCCCCTAGGGCAAGAGCTGGAATTCCGGACTACAGCCTTTGCTTGGGTTTGATGACAACGGTAGGATGAGATATTCCCATTCTGAGTGCAAAACCTGTGCTGTGGCGCAGCGCACTGCAACGGCTCTAAATGCACACACCAGGACAGGAAAAAACACAGGGATACACACAGTCCCTCACCTGCAAATGAGTGATGTTTCTATCGATGTCCATTGGGGATGTGACACAGTTCTGCGAAACGTATTTGTAGTTGCTAGGACAGGGCTCACTGTCCACTGAATTGACGCAGGGAATCGGGATCCTCTCGTAACCCCGGGCAATGTCTCTGTCAGAGGCAGAAAGAATTGTCACAGAAGAAAAGTTCCCGCGAACAAGGGGACATTCAAATGACATCCTGGGGCAGAGTTACTGTCTTCGATCACTGCGCATTCGAAGCCTGAACGCAATTCAGGCTAGAACAGAGTTCGTTTCTTTCCACCCTCCCTTATAGATTGTTCCTTGTGCATGCAAATATTTCCATT
Organism: Heteronetta atricapilla; assembly: GCA_011075105.1. Classification (NCBI taxonomy): domain Eukaryota; kingdom Metazoa; phylum Chordata; class Aves; order Anseriformes; family Anatidae; genus Heteronetta; species Heteronetta atricapilla. Next base: position 2,077,490 of record CM021747.1, on the reverse strand, counting down.
TGGAAGGATGAATTTACAAGCCTGAATCAGCATGAGTTTAATTCCCACTAAGCTCAAACTGACCTTCGCACCACCAGTTTAGAAAGCTAAGCATGCACTTAGAGTCCTTTCTCAAACCAGGCCTCCAGCCTCCCCTGGCCAGGGCTGTATTTCACAACCCACGAGCAAAGCCAGCCGTGTTCTCACCTGCTCACTACCTTCTCTATCTGGGCAGGCTTTTCAGTCGACGATTCTCTAAGAGTCTTGTTCATCTGCAGAGCCACCCAGACCTGAGAGTTAAGGCTGGAGCACTGGAGCGGAGTCTCACCCTCCTTGTTCTTTAAAGTGACATCCGAGCCACGGGAAAGAAACAGACTGCAAAACAGCAAGAAAGGATAAGCATCCCCCAGAGAAACCACGCAAAGGGAAAAGGAACTGAATCACATCTCCAGCCAGCCCTTAAGGGACAAGGTAGGATCTGTAGCAGTGAATAATCACCTGAGTTTTCTTTATTAAGCATGGTTCAGTGAATCCTTCTACACGAAGGCGCTGGCAGAAGCCACAGACTGGAGCTCTGGGCAAATCTTGCCTTGCTCCAGGCATGACAAGTGCCTTGCTGGTAGCCAGCCTGACTTCAGGCAGGCTGGAAACTCTCTCTGGCAGGGAAAGACAAGGGGAGGGAAGAGTAGGATGGAAATGGAAGAGCCCCAAGGGAAACTGGTACTGGACTTGGCCCCTGTTTACATTCATCAGCGTTTGGTGAGGACACATATTGGATTTATTCCTAGCAGTGCCTAAATGAAACAAAAGCCCCGTTACTCTATTATGCCACAAAAAAAAGCTTTGATCGAGGATGCCCATCCCCTTTGTGCTGAGAAGCCCACGCTGAGCAAAGCCCCTCAAGCCTTTTGCCCAAGCTTCCAGGACTGCCCCATGTTTTGTGACCTTTTCTACAACAGCTCTGGCAGCAGCTAGTACTTCAGACCCACCATGCCTAGGAGCAGGGCACCAGAGAAACCAGCCCTCCGTCCCAAATTTGGTCTGTGTGTAAAAGCCAGAGGCTGTCCCGAGCTTCCAGCCAGCACCCAGGCAGAAAGGAGCGACCAGGGGAAGGGGGACAAGTGGCAGGGCTGGAGCCGTACTTACACCACACACTCGTAGCGGTTCTCTCTGGCTGCGATGTGCAGGGGGGAGTCTCCGTGAATGTTCACCGCGTGCAGATCACACTTAGCAGCCAGCAGTATCTCCGCAATGTCAACGCAGCCAGAGAAAGCAGCCCAGTGCAAACAAATATTTTCCTCCTGGAGGGGCAGAAAGCAGAGCAGAGAGGCTGTTTAGCTCATTACAGTCCTATTGCTGTGGGACTTCACCATCCCCAGCGCTGCACCTGCGGCATCCAGCACGTAGTTCCCTCCTCCTCCCCTGCACTGCTCATTCTGCCTGGGAGTCCCGAGGCAGGCAGGGGAATCTCTGCGGAGACGAGCAGGGAGTTCTCACTCCAGCCGCCTCCACACGCCGAAGACGGGGAGGCTGCACGCAAAGCGGCCCCATCGCCTTCCCCGTGCACGCAGACAAGTCGTCTGTCTCTAAGCCACAAAACAATCTGGATCGATCCACGAGAGGTGACAGACGTGAACAAGCACACTGGAAAAGGCTAGGAGCTGAGCTTCCCCGGCCCAGACACGCAGCAAAACTAGCATGTCTCCCAGGGTTATCCAACGGGAGAGAAAAAGTGGCTGCCGAGCCAGAGCAGAGCACAAGCTGTAGAGTATATGGAGGTGCTACAAAGAGAACCAGGAGGCACACGGAAAGCAATCAGTCCGACTTCAGGCATCTCTTAAATACTGTATGTACTCATCTCTCACTAGCTGCACTAGAAATAGCCGAACACTCATCTTTTTGATGGAGATATTTTAAGCGACGATACTGTTTTCTGTTACAGTGCAATTTGCAGCACACTTCGGAGCCCTTCCCCCTGGCAGGCTCTGAAGAAGCCGAACACAACAGTGCAATGATAGTAATGATCTCCTAACTTCTTTGTCAAGGACAAATAAAGCACATCTTTTAGTCACTGCAACTTAACTTGGATGAGGCTGTTAACATACACCGGGGAGTGGGGAGACCTCTTGCTGCATGGCTTCTGCCTCCCACCCCGGGTAAAACGCAGAGGAAAACTCCTCAGCACAACACGCCAACCCACGAAAAAATGAATCCTGTCGGTTGCACGCCACACGCTGCGGCTCAGACACATTTCCGACACCTGGATTTGCTGCTTTGCACCGGCTACTGCCTGACAGCAGCGTAATTACAATCAAAAGCGTTTCTCGCCAGGGATGATGTTTCCCAGCACAAGCGACATCGCTTCTTAATGGCTGCAATCAGGAGGCTCTGCGCTGGAGGCACTGTAACGGATATGCCGTACATACATCTGCTAAGGGGATAGTTTTCTTTTAAGTAAATTGTTGACTGAGACGATTTGATTTTCATCATTTAATGTGTGATCTTGTAACCGGCAGCCAAAGGCTTCTGTGACAGCTCAGACAAGAGGCAGTTTTATTCAGAGTCCGTGCTAGGGCTCTGAGGGCAGGCAACAACCCAAGAAGCCCCTGCGCCCACCTCGATCCTTGCTCTTAGGAACAGAATCAGGTCTGGACTTGCCAGGGAACAGTTTCAGTTACCAAGGAAATGGAGGCTCCTACTGAGAAGGGACTTTATCAGACTGGGGAAGGTGACCCCTGGAGAACAGCTGGGGCCATTCTGAGCTCCGTGAGACAGCCGTGCCTGCACCGACCCCTGCCAGCACCCAACAGGCTCTAGAAGACGTATTTGGGAAGATAAATACGAAGCAGTGCTTATATCCACTGGAACCAGAGAAGCAGGAGCAGCCTTGGATAACAAAACGTATGGCCATGAGGTATGCTAGGGCGTGAGCTGACGGCAGGGCGAGCACTTTGTTGTGTGCAGGAAGCAGTGAAGCCAGTTGCCCCTCATCTACTAAACTATCGCACGTCTCCTACAGACCAAAGCCTGGAGGAGCTCATCACACCCTGGTTCACACCCAAGCTTGTCTTGCGGGCACTTCTGGGGTTTCAATGCCCCAGAAGTCTCTCTTCCTCTGAAGAGAAGTCTCTCTTCAATGCCTCTCTTTAAGAGAGACAGGAAAACATAAGAAATACACTAGTAAGAAAAAAAGGAGTTGTGCTGATTAACAAGCTCCCAAAAGTGTGGATGCAGTCTCCTTTTCCCCCTTCAGTCATCTCCTTCTCCTTTTCTCTTTCTAGTTGAAAATCCCCATGAAAACAGCTGACAGACAGACACACGGGGCCCCCAGCGCGCCCACCTGAGGCAGACCCCCTGAGCAACGGAGCCCTTCCCACTCAGGCAGGTTTTGCAGAGGCGAAGCAGGCCAAGAGCAAGCTCTGGCACACTCTGTCCACGTTGGTGGCTAGGGGTTTGTTGTGCCTAGGAAAAGCCAGACGTGCAATATTTGCTGGCAGAGTGGCTGCAGCATCTGCCCAATCCATCTGCAGAGCACAAGCACGAGCTCGTGCCCCACAGAAAGCAAGCAAGCTGCCCCCGGCACACACTGGCCCACGAACAACAAGGGGCAGTCAAGTCTGGTCCTGAGGGCGATCGTCCCGGCACGGCATCCAGGCGGCAGCAGGACAGACCCAGGCAGACCAGAGGCAGTGATGCACAGAGCTAACTACGCCCTGCAGCACCACGTACAGCGTCTTTACGGGCTACATCCGAGGAGCCGGAGGAAAAGGACTGCTTGCCTGCTTGTAAAGCTTCTTCTACAGCATGGAGGATTGTTCTCCCACCAGGCACTCGCCTCCACCTGTGTCAAGGGATCACTCTGCCTTCCTGCACTGAGCCTAAAATCTGTGTTCTTGGCCTCATTTGGGTTTTAAGCAGAGACTGTGCATTATTTCTAAAACAGATTTTCCAGGAGGAAGCTCACATTGTCTCGAATGTTGATGTCCGACCCCTTTGCCAGCAGCAGCTTCACCAGCTCGATATGCTTGTACTCGGTGGCCCAGATCATCGGCGTCCAGCCTCCGTCGTCCTGGGGAGGGAATGCAAAGGGTGAGACATGCAGAAGGGGCAGGACTGTCTCCTGCTGACGTCCCCTGGCAGCCACAGCAGGGTGGCCTGGGAGCCACAGAGCCCTTCCCTCCCCACGTCAGCCTCACTGCACTCCTTCAGTCCATGCTGCCGCAGGGAAAGGCCCTCAGGGTCCTGCAGAGCCCGGCAGGATTCGAACCAATCTGCCTCAGCAAACTGCAGCTTATTTGCAGCTCAGCACGATGCCGATGGATCTCAGGGGGTTCAAACCCAGATGACTGTCCAAAAGGCGCAATGAATGCCGAGCTTCTGTGAAAGCTCTTGCAAAAGCTCACAGAAGCTCTGCAGTGGTGAGTGCTAGGCTAGACCTGTCCCACAGCAAGACCACCATCCCACCCCGCTCCTAGAGGAGCACAGTTGTACGCTTGGGGAAAAGGTTCCTCCAGCAAATTCAGGGTCAAGGAGAAATTACAAATGGAGATACAGAGAGGAAAAGTTTCCATGAGGTCAGCGGGGGGAAGGTTTCTGCACCAGGGCAGAAGGAGATGCCCACGGCACTGCCACCCTGTCACCTCCTCCCAGCAGGGCTGCCTTCCAGCACCCAGCCAGCACGCTGGCAAGGCCCAAGGCCCTGCCCAGAGAAGAGCAGCTCCTGCACCTCGCAGAAAGGCCTCACCTGGCAGTTGACATCCATCTTCCCGTTGGACAGGAGGTACTGGACAACATCGTAGTGCCCCTTCTTGGCAGCCAAGTGCAGACACGTGGAGCCCTCCGCATCCTGGACACAAGCACAGAACAAGCACTCAGGGAACACCCCCTGAAAAGCAGTCTCGTTTCAACCCCAAATATCCTGTTTATGTATTTTTTCTGTTTTTATTAGCACAGGGCTTAACCCAACACCTGGCAGCAGGGCAAAAGGGGCTGAGAGCCTCCCCAGTGACCAAGACCCAGCGTGCCCACAGCCATGTACCAAGACGGGATAAAAAACAACAGCGATGGTTGAAAAGAGAAATGCTTCTGGGAGCTGAGAATGCAGGGCCTGGTGTAGATGGGCAGGCTGGGGCTGTGAGTCATGACGGAGACACTCCCACACCAACACCAAAAATCTCGTCTGGAGCCTGATTTTTATCAGACGCTTACATCCCAAGAGCTTAGCACACAGCAAGGCCTGGGGAGCAGGAAATAAAGAGGAGGAAATGAAAACCCGACAAACAGAATGATTCCTTCCTGCTGCAGAGTTTGCTGATGGAGGATTTGCCCTGAACAGAGAACACAGCACAGGGATGGGGAGCAAGGATGGGAAGCCTCGGGTCAGGGACTGTACCGACGGGGCTCCCTGGGGCAAGGGAGGGGTTTGCACTCTCCCTTACGAGCCTGACACATCCGAATAACGCCACAGCCCTCCCCTTAAATCAGCATGAGCCAAGGGCAGCTTCTCCACGGAGAAGCTCTCTAGAGAGAGCCAGCATGTTCTAATGTAGATTTTCTGCAGTTTCTGAGTGGGGCTGGTACCTTCTGTTACCAGGATCAGCAGCTTCAACCCAGGGGCTGAGAAGCCCCCACCCCTCGCCCTGCAGGGCACCCCGGGGCACCCCTCACCCGTTACTTCTTCATTTTGCAGGGAAGAGGCTGGAGCCGATTTCCAACTGCAATGTTGCCACTTTCAGAAGATGACTAATTTAGTGCAAGAAACTAATTAACATAATAAACTAGTCTAGACTTTAGACATGATCTCAGGCTTCTAATTTGCTTTCGCAAGCTCAGGATTTTTTCCTTCCCTTTACCTTTAGGAGCAGGAAACCTCTTTCCTCTCTGACATGCATAAATCAGGTGAGAGACATTGAGACTGCTGCAAGGTGCTCGGGACAGCGGCCACCATGAACCCACATGAGCCTCCCCTGCCCTTTTCCCTTTCCCAGCTCAGAAGCAGCCTCCCAAGGAGCCATCTAAGGCTCGGGATGGATAGCAGTGCTTCTCTTGTGCCATCCTCCCAGCCCAGCTAGCTCCTTCACGAGAAGAGCAGCCCAGCCCTGCCGTCCTCCCCAGCAGCTGGACAGGAGTGAGCCAACGGCTGCAGGATGTAACAAAAAGAAGTTCACATGGGGAGGGTTCCTGTGCTCCTAGCAGAATCTGATTTAAGGGTTTGATAAATGATCTGTGAATTTTCCAAGACTGCAAAGCAACCAGAGCATGCTAAAGATGAACAGACAGCTGCACTTTATTGTATTTGGTGAAATTAAGAGGTAGGGAGTTTAAAGACGGGGCCCAATTTTGCCACGGCAGCGTGACTGCGAGAAAGCACACACCAGGCCTTCGGAAAACAAAGCTTCCTCTGTCATTTTTCCTGGCTTTGCAAGCAGCTAATTACCAACCCATTTTAAAATGTCACCCCCTAAATCTCATTATTAATTGTCTGTAGAGAAGGAAACTCTAAAATCAAACTCCAAATGCACTGCAATGGGCATCCGACACTAATACTCCGTGGTCTTGTATCTAACCAAACACCCCCACATGTGGTGACATGACCTGATGTGGTAACAACAGTATTTCCCCACGTGCACAGAGCCATGACACTGCATCGTTAAAATACCACCACCACCACCCACAGCCCTTCCAAGCCCTTGAACCCCAAACAAACAGGTCCATTTCCCCTCTTCCTGGGCGCTTCCGCCCAAGTCTTAAAACCCATCATGAAAGAAATAACAGACAGAGGCTTCTTCAGGAGAAAAGGCTAAGGAATAAATTGCTACCTTAGGATCCACCAGTGCTCCAGCCTTGATAAGGTATTTCACAGTTTCCAGGTGGTTGTTTTCCGCTGCTTCCATCAGTGGGGTTCTCTGGTCTTCAGAGCAGGTGTCTATATTCGCACCAGCCTGTTAAGAGGCCAAGGCAAATACAAGGACAACTGTAATCATTACCAGTTAGCAGAGGAAGGATGTGGGAGTAGAGATTTAGCAGCAAGTTGTTCCTGAAATTTAGCCATATTAAGCACGAGGGAAAAAGGAAGAAAAAAAAATAAAATAAAATAAAACAGGAAAGAAAGCAGAAAGCAGTCAAACTTCACCCGTTTCGGAAGGCAGCACACACTGCTTGCCCTCTCTCCTGCCTCCTACAGCCACCAACCAGGGCGTAAGGAAGCGAACAGCTGCTGTTAAACAACTCTTGTCACTAATGCTTTCTGTCCTGATGCTTCTTGGACAGCCTGGGTAACAATTCTGAAAAAATCAGCGCTCTTCTTTTTCCAGAAGCTTTGTTTTCCCTGTTCTGTCATTTGCCCAGACACGATGAGCAGGCAGACAGCACTTCCCAGCACCCTAAGCAGCAGGAACAACTTGCTGATTGCAACAGAGGTGGGAGATGTCAAAAATTCTGGAGACTGGCTGTTTCTGTTGAAGTCAACGCTAAGGTATCTACAAACGTCTCTTAGAATTCATTAAGTCCAACACACAGTGCCTTGGACCAAAATCATCTTCTCTTCCAGAATTCTATGCACCTTGCCCACTTTAACTCTTCGGTTTAGCTCAGCACTCCACCCAATACTTAAAACCGAAAGAAACCTTGGGGAACAGCACAACTCTTGGCAGACCACGCGTGCACATATGCACGAAGCGAAGAGCTGCGCGCAGCAGCAGCACGCTGACTCAGCTTCACCTGGCACAAGATGGCCCCATTGCTTCTAGGTGCTTCCCACTGAAGCTATTTGTTTTGCTTACTTTTAAATAGCGAGAGCAACTCAGACCGGTGTACTGGGTCTAGCTGGGATGGTAACTTTCCCTGCAGCAGCCCATACAGTGCTATGCTCTGCACTTGTAGCTAAAACAGCAGTGGTATCACATTGGTGTTGTGTCTGCTGCTGAGCAGTGCTGGCACAGCATCAGGACTTTCTCTAGCCCTCCTAGGGGGTGGGCAAAAAGTGAGAAACATCACCAGGGCAGCTGACCCAAACCAACCAAAGGGATATTCCATACCATATGATGTCACACTCAGCAATAAAAGGTGGGAAAAGGAGGAAGAGGGGTGGGGTGGGCTCTCGTTGCGAAAACGTCTGTCCTCCTCTCCGAACACCGGCTACGTGCATTGAGGCCCTGCTTCAAGGACGTGGTCAAGCATCGCTTATTTGTGGGAAGTAGAGAGTAATTTTTTTTTTTTTCCCCTCTGCATTTCCACATAGCCTTTACTTGTTTTGTTATTCCCTTTCCCCCTTCCTCTTCCCCTTTTCCCTTTCCTCCCTTTAGTTGAATTGTTTAATTAATAATAATATTGTTAATAATAATAATATTGTTAATAATTGTTTAATTAATATAATATTTCCTTGATAATATATTTCTCTCTTTATTAAAATTATCCTTATCTCAACCCGTGAGTTGTTTTTTTTCCCTTTACTTCTTCCCCTCCTCATCTGAGGAGGGGGAGTGAGAGAGCGGTTGTGGTGTTCAGTTGCCTAATACGGTCAAACCACCACAACCGGAGAAGAGGTATTTCCAGTTTAACACGCTGGGGACAGTCCCGGCCAAACACTGCACTACTGCAGTAGCCAGACATCAGGGAGCAGACAAAAACCTGAAGGATCCTGGAAACAAACCAGCCCTTCTGATACTTGATTCAAATTGTTTGTAGTATCTTGCAAATTTTGCTCCTTTTACTGCTGTGAGTCATTCTGTTGTCTTCACTTCAGTACCTCGAGTGAAGCTGCACCTTCAAACACCACCGCGCATGCTGAGACGCCACATCTCAGCGGGCTCGTTTTCAAAGACGTGGCACTGACACTTTCTCAAAAGCCTCTGAAGGTTTACTAGTCACAAAGGGTAACCAAAACACAACCAGTCGCTTAGGACGATGCATGCCAATGAAAGCTATAGCTCTTTAAAGGCTTCTCTTCTCTTCACATCATATTACAGGGTTGCTCTCACTGAACTGCTATGGCTTTCACCATCTTCCCTCACTCAAACCCATCACAGCCTAAATCTCAGGCAACAGGTGAATCTTGCATCTTTCTTCCTCCTCTTTTCACATACTTGGCTTTTGCACTGTAAAGGAAAACCCTGCTGCAGTTTCTCAGTTTTGGACAGAAGGGAAGCCAGGGTCTGCTAGCTCGCAGGCCCTAGGGCCTACCCACCGGCGTTACAGAGAGGAACCTGGCAGCAGCTCGCAGCTCTTCAGTGCTCAGCCTGTGCCGGCACATCTGGCAGCGCACCACGCCGCCGGGTGTGCTCAGGCACATGGGCTCCCACCTGCTCCACGGTGCCCTACAAAGCTTCACGTGCTCACTGCCCAGACAGCAAAGCTTGTCTGGAGAACGGCCTAGAAAGTCAGCTTCAGCCGTGTCATCTGAGTGCTCACACGACTGTCTGCCACTCTTCTTGCAGCAAAGCCTGAAAATTAGGAGGTTTTTCAGTGCTGATTTTCAAGTGTGCTTTAGCTGTGTGGGGCAGGAGACCAAAAACCACAGAAAATTGCTTGTACAGAAAAACGTAAGCAGAGACAGACCTGAATCAGCATATGGCAGATGTCCACGTGGCCAGACTCAGCGGCAGCATGGAGAGGGGTTCTCTTACTCTGATGCTCCATTTTAAAATTAGGGTCAATTCCATCCACTGAAAAACAGAGCAGAGATGCTTTCAACCACAATTTAGAGATTAGAGAAAAGTGTAACAAGAGTGTCCCCAGCCCATCCTCAGCCTTTCTCATGTCTCACTACGCACGCAAGCCAGAAAGCTCTCAGGGTAGTCCCATGGACATTCGATATGCCACGGCCCTCAAACCAGGCGCTTCAGAAACACCATGAAATGTAATACCCTGAAGGCACTCCAATTTCTACCCAGGCCATCTCCCTCAGATTCACAATTCCCCATCTCTCACTGCAACAAATACCATCAGAACCACACAAGGATAAAAAGGAAAAAAAAATGCTGTTGTAAACAGCGTCGGTACTACCCAGCTTTTTTGTCTCAGGACCACTGCTAACTGCACTTGCTATTAGCGATCCTCTCTGCATCCCTGTAAGCACAGGCTGCAAAGCGGATGGAGCTCCTCCAACTAACACGAGCTCAGGATCTGGCCAGAGATTCTCGCAGCTGTGCAAAGACTGACAGATGATGATGACAGCCAGACAAAGATGTCTGGGCATGATAACATGTTGCATATGATGAGGCCATAGTTAAATATCAATGAATAACATTTTGGTGCTATTGAAGACACGAACAATGAAGCTAACACTTGCTAGGAGAAAAAAGAAGAGTCTGATAACGTAAAAGAACAGGGAGCATCCAAAAATGTACTGCAAAGTACTGGAGTGGCAAGGAAATGATCCCAAGTGAAGCGCTGTGTCCTTCACAGGGGGAGAGTCCTCTGGAGTATTTGTTGGTAAAAACTACCCCAGCCAGATCTAAGTCAGCTGGTGGCAGACAGTGACAGTTATGTATCCCCCAGAGCAAAGCCCCGTGTATTGAAGGTCTCTTCCTTTCTGCTCTCTTGCTGATTGGTCTTAATTTAAACACATTCCCATCTTTTTACCTCTCCCCTGGATGCAAATAACCAGTTACCCCACTGCGTGGAGAGGCAAAGTTTTGTTGGACTGGAAAAATCACACACAGGTCATATGGGGGCAGAAACAACTTCTCTGGATAAAACCATGTCCAAATGCAGAAGCAAGCTGGGAGCAAGTCCACATTTTCACAGCCATTTCTGATGACACATGACTTGCAAAAGTGGCTTTCTCCTCCACCACCACTCACAAGGGGCAGTGGGGAATATGACGTGCTGCCATGCTGGGAACTGGACTCTGGCAACTGCCTGGCAGGAGCTGGGAGTACTGCCAGACACGCAATATCCTGGGAAAGAGCCACCTACCCAACATAAGCAGGACTTTTTGCAGCTCTCCTTGCCTTGCAGAGAAGTATAACTGCTTGGGATGGAACCGTAACTTCTTGGGTCTGCAGGAGTGGGGAGAGAGGCAGAATTAATACTCACTGAAGAACATCCCCAGCATTTTACCCCAACCCACACCATGGGCATGACAAATTCTGTCCCTAGGGAACAGCTTGAGTGCCAGGAATAACCAAGAACACCAACACTCCAGAAGGAGATATTCAAACTTCCAGCTCCAACCACAGCCAGCCTTGTTGCAACAATGCCCATACCTATTTTCACGATGCTAATCCAAAATCCTGGATCTTACTACTGTGAATGGGAACTCCTAGTAGTGACAGCTGTAGTTAGAGGGCCAATGAAAAACTAAATCCTCCAGACAGATTACTACAACATTCAGAGCTACAGCTGCTCTCCTGAATCAGTGATCTGTTGGGACTAACAAGTGACTGGAGTGAATAAAAATGCACAAGGTATCAGTGGCATCAAAATCCAGAAAAGCTAAATCTCAGTATTCTCTACATTAAGTAACTCTGCTGGGAACTGGAAGATACAGAGGCCTTTTTCTTACTTCTCTGAGTCCAGGGCAATCAGGGCACTTTCCAGAGTTTCTTTAACTGGTCCCTGCGTCATGCTAGTAGTAGGCTTTGGAAAAACTGAAGACCCAGCTAAGTCAAACCCCTCAGCAGCCGAACTTTCTGGCTTGTCTTCCTCTGACAATCGCGTGCCAGTGCCACTGAAGAGAAAAACAAGAGACAGCCAAAGCACAACCATTAAAAATATACAACATTACGCGTATCTTATGCCAAAGAAGGAAAGGGAATGGATTTTAAATCGATAGATAGCGTAAGCAAAATTGAAACACAAACCAATATATTTTACAGCCTTTTTGGTACAAACTTGCCCTGAAAAGTGGTTTCATTGCCCTATGATTACATTTTGATGTGCTCTGTGCAATAACAAACAAAAGAACACATGGCTGAGTGCACTGCCCTGCTCCTGCAAGCCATGAAAGCCATCAGAACAAGATCAGAACTTGTGGGAGCTCAGAGCACTGCTCATCACAGGGATGGCTCCATTTGTATTTGGTTCTGGTTTCATTTTTGATTCTTTATACCAGTGGCCCGTTGCTGTAAGTTAGCAGCTAAGGCTAGATACACCACATGAATTTGCCTCTCATTCACCAAACCTGGCAACATCAACTCATTTCACTGTGATTTCTTTGCTAACAATAAGAGGAAGGAATCGTATTAACTCCTAAACCCTTTCTATCTTCACAGCCTCTGCCCCAGCTCCCCCTGTGGTTGCTGGGCTCCTCTCTGGCACAGTGAAGAGCACAGAATACGCTTGCAAATTCCTGTATTGGAGCTTGGCTTATCAGAGCAGGACCAGAAAATGCTTTGCTCTGCCAGGAGGAGCACAAGCATTCAAACGCAAAGCATGGTTTGGCACAAGGGTTGAGGTTGCCACATGCTCCCAAGCTCACCTCCCTGTCGTGGTGTCAGCCCTTCCCTCCACAGCTGCTGGTTTCTGCTGCTCGTAGGTCAGCGACACTGTTGAGGTCGTGTCTGCTTTTGCTATTGTCACCTCCTTTGCCTTGGAGGCCTCTTCCCCGCAGTGTGGGCAGTAGCTCGTGTCGTTGACCTGGGAGGCACAGTTCTTGTGGAAACGGTGGGAGATGCTGCTCTCAGGCTGACACTCCATAAAAGTGCCCTGAAAAAACCACAGAGGAGATATTCACACCTTGGTCGCTGCGTGCCTTACCCCTTCTACATGCTTCATCCGCAGAGCTCTTAAATACTTCATTCATCACCACTCTTGTCCCTCGCGCTTCCAGTACAGTAAGCAAGCACTGCCACTTTAGAAGAGAACAAAACCAAGGTAATGGGAAAAAACTCACTTGGTTAGGAACTGCAAAGCAAGTTTTTAATTGCACTTGGCAAACAGAACCAGAAAGTCCCATTTTCCAGCTGTTTCCTCTAACGCTTGTAAGTTCTTGCTTACGTTTCTAGAAGTGCCACTGTACTGTAAGGATGCCCCCAAAACTGGAAAAGAAAACTTCAAACCTGTGTGCTGAGCCAGCGTTAAAACTCCCTAACAAACCTGCACGCAAACCTTTCAAGGAACTACATTAACATAATTAAATCAGCTGTTAATCCCAATGAAACCCAAAGCATGCGACTTCTCTGCTTGGAGCAGCCCTGATTTTATGCTGTTCACCCCCAGTAACGTGGCTGACTGCTCATTCAACAGATGTGAGCAACCTTTCCTACAATTCTGTTCTCTTTCCAGCGAAGTCCTGTGAGCTGAACTGACGGTACCCCAGAATTCATCGCTCCCTCCTATTAGCGCTACCTAGAGCCCTACCGTGCTGTGAATTTAGTGCCTGATAACCCAAACACTCCCAGGTTCTCCTTTATGAACTACGACACGTCACTCAAAGGTGCAAGAGCATTTAAGGGAAGGTTAGCCAAAGCCCACTCTTCTCCTGAATTCATGGTCCTCCCAAGAAATCTAATTAACTCTGTTTCAGCTTTGCAAAATGTCTCCAAGGGTTTTGAGGATTTTGCCTTTTAAATGATCTTTGACTCAGCATGAAAACTCAGGATGGCTCCATTTATTACAATTACTATAACGCTGGGACTGCTGTAGCACCTGTCATTGAGTTATCTTAAAGAACTCTAACATCAGACAATTAAGCTGCCCCATCGCCCCGGGAGGCCCTCAACTGGTGTTTTACCAACAGGGAAATAGGACGCTGCCACCTTAAAGGACTGGACCAACGCTATTAAAAGCCTCAGGGGCAGAGGTGGAAGAAGCAGCTGGAGATCTCAAACATTGCCTTGTTCAGGTGCCATCACTCAGGTTCTCCACCTAAGCTTTCATGAGTGGGCTGGGGGACAGAACCACTCCTTGTGTATGCAGACTCATTTACAAACCAGGCCAATATCATTTCTGATGTGACTGAGTGTAGAGGAAGAAAGAACCCTTCCAAAAAAAAAAATCCTAAGGCGAGAGACTTCCACCCCTTTGGTAACACCCCTTGGGGTCTCCAGGGAGTTAAGGGTGACAATTGCAGCTACCCTCACACACGCTGCTGTTGAAAACACCATCTGACGTGCTGTGGAACGAGGTGGAGCTTATGCCAGGAAGTCAGTAAACCCCTTTAGGTACATCTCCACCTCCAGCTCTTCCAGCTACTGCGACACGTACCCCATTCCCTAGATTGAGAGCACGGACTTACTGCAGTGCAAAAGTATCCACAGCCAGGGCAACACTGGTGTTTCACCATCCTCCCTCTATGGTCCTCACACAGCACCAAAAGCTGGACTTTGTTAGACGGGCGCATCAGTTCATACTTAACCACACTGTTTGTGCATCGGCCCAGCTGGAACAGGAGAAATTAAAGGAAATGAAATTACTGGAGACCAAAACACTCTCTGTGCTTGTGCGGAGGAAGATTTTGCACACTGCCTTGATGAGCCCTGGCTTTTTCACAGTAATTCAGATGTGTGCCAGATAGCATTAGCAGTGCAGCAGGAAGCTGTGAAAGCTGCTCTCACAGGAAGAAATGCATCATTTACTAACTAACATGCATGTGGACCAGAGTCGTTCGTTCCTTGCAAGAAAAATGGTAACTGGAAATACGCACCAGCCAAGCAGCCACAGAAGGGGCAGTCCCGGGGGCCTGACTCACACAACACCCGCTCTTGTTTTGCCAGGAAGAGCGGGTGTCGGTGACCGAGAGAACAAGACCATACGCACTAAATCTTGTTACTGTTCAAAAGTATAAGTCACAGGAAGATAAAGGGAAAAATAATTGCTCTTCGTTGCCAGCTAAGTTATCGTCTGTACTGGTTCCAGCACTGGCCCCTGCCCAGACCACAGCGATGAACAGCCAGGCTTTCACGAGAGCTCAGCTGAAGTCAGATTTGGAGCATGTTTTCCGAAATATTTTACCGACGTACAACTCTGGGCTTACAGGCCGTCTTCTCTTACACCACACCTTGTTCTGTTACTGACAGCGGGCTCCACAGCTGGGGCTTTGCCCACCAGAGTTCCTCACTCTGCTGTCAGGAGGACCGGTGCTTCCTTCCTTCTGCCACCCCAGTGCACACGTCTATGACATTTGCACATCCTAGCTGCCACCTGCCAGCATGATGTGACAGGGTTTGGGTTCTGTAATAATAACCTTGCTTACCCCAGATGTTTGGCAGAGGTTTCTGAACTAGAAAAAGAAACGTGCAAGGCTCTTACAAGGAAGCATCCCTACCGAAACCTGGGCCCGGTTTACTGTGTACTGCCACCGTGACCAGACGGCTCGGCAAGGAACACAGCTCAGCACTAACAGACTGCCCCTCCTGGTCTACCTGAGGATGGATTTGCTGCTTTTTCTCACCAAAACTAGACTTCTCGGACTTTTTTTTTAAACTACACTTCTCTTACAATCAACATCCCTACAGAAAAAAGAACAGGTTTTAACCTGGGCTCATCTTTCCCCCTCAGCAGCTGATGCAGCTTACCCAGAGGGCAGCTGCAGCGTCTACCTGTGGTTGTGACACCTTGGCGGAGCGACCGCTGCTGGCACGCAGACCCCAGGGGCTGCAGGGCAGGACTGCTCCATTGATTTTTACTTATGAGGGGAGGAAATCTGATTAAAACGGGAAAAGCTGCACTGTCTCTGTAAGGAAGTCCCTGCGTTGTTGTGTCACGCTGCAGTATTTGTTAGAAAAGTCTAAAAAGTACAAAATGATTAATTGCTATTTTCCAGCCATTAGAGAGTGCAGCACGATGCTCATAACTATTTATAACATTAACCAAGGCCACGACAGTCTTAAGAACCCCCTATTCGTACATATAATATCCTTACAACATCTATGAGTCACTTATCCCATTATGAAAAAGGATCTGACATAAAGCATGGCCTTTGCTATTCCTTTCTCTGATTTATCTGGGGAAAGAACTGTCAGCCAACCATAGAAACTCTTCTGTATACTCTGTGTTTATTTAGAAACGCTGAAGCCCCCCTGTCTCCCATAGATCTCCAGGGCGTTCTCTCCTTAATTAATCAACTTTGTCACGCTCTTGAAATTCCTTTCTCGATAGGTACCAGCACATACTAACAGTAGTAGAGCTGGGCTCTAAATTTGATTATCCCTTCCTCCCTCCATCCTGGGATCCTCCAGAAGAACCAGGAGTGCTCTGACTCCTTGTCCTGCTACCAGGAAGTGTCAGAGCACTGCAGCATGGCTGCAGTTCAGCTGAAACTTCCAAGAAACCCAAGTGCCTCCCAGAAAAAGGAGCACCTCCTGGGTTTGTTTCCGTCCCGCAGTCTTACTTTTCAGACTGGGGGAGGGAGTCACTTCTGCCACTTACTTCCAAGCATCCTGGAACCGCCAGAGCCCAACTAGCCCAGCTGCGATGACAGAGAGGCATCAAGTGCAACCATTTCCAGCCAGCCAGACCTGGAGGCTGCGCAGGGCTGCCAGGACACGGGAAGCTTTGTAACAGAAGCCTCCTGGGGGGAGGAGGAAAGAGGAGGGCCAGAGGAGACTGAGCTGGTGGACGGCATGCCAAGTTCCAGAAACTCAAGAGCTGGCTAGGGAAAGGTTTGCATCAGCTCCTTTGTAGTCAAGGGAAACCAGCTCCAAGCTTCCCCTGATTGGATTCTCCCACTTTGATGCATGCTGATGTATTTTAGCCCACTTGGCCTGAAGTGTGTCTGTTACATCAACTCGATCCAGCTACGCAGGCCAGGACAAGCAGGAGATCCACCCAGTGCCTCTCCAGTTAGCCCTGCGGATTGCACCTGCTCCCTTTGGAGTGGCTTTAACCCGAACGTACGACATATGCAGAGTGTTGGAGTGAGCTGTTTGCCCTGCTGTTCCGGCACACCAGCAGGCTCCCAGTCTGCGTGACCCTGACGCATGCTCCTGGCACGACTTTGGTTTCTTTCTGTCTCTGTCCTCAGGAGAAAAGTCTGCGAGAAGCTGAAAGACAGGCTCCTACCTCGTTATCCACGCTCTCTGTGGCCATGCACTGGTTGTTGGCTAGCGTGGTGATCTCTCTGCTTTTGGGGGTTTCCATTCGACAGCTACAGAGGGGGACTTCCTGGAGACCATCTACTTCCATTGCTTCGGGGCCATTGGACAGACCTAGGGCACAGAAGACCAGTAAATGAACGCTGAAGTCGCCTTCCAGGAGAAAGGATGCCGCCGTCTATCAACACCACCCATGTCCTGTAGCATCTTCCCACTCCACCTCCTGAAACGCTTGGAAGGCGTCAGATAATCCCCGTAAAACAGAGCCCTTCTTGCACCAGATGGAGTCTGCAGAAGCACACCGTACTTCTCTGAGCCCAGCCACGCTACAGATGACAGTGCTGAATTAAGGATAGTAAGTTAAGAACTGCTTATTCTGAGAAAACCCCAACATGCAAAGCAACGACGAGGTACAGATTTTTATCAGTCTGTCTCCCCTCCACACCGACTCCACAACGCTCTGCTCTGGCACCAGAAAATTTGTAGGAAACCACCTGGAGTTGGAAATTTGTACAGTTAGTGGAGTGATAAATAGAGAAGAACAGGGAAGCACCAACTTCTATTTGCAGGAGCTTATTACGCAGACAGGAAAACACAATTCCTGGGACTATTTGGGCTCAGCCAACCAAAAATTATTTTTTTTGGAAAGAGAACAAGCCTGAGAAAAGAAAACAGCAAATTGTTCACATGTTCTTGCTTTCTCCTCATCTCCTTCTTTCCAATTTTTAACATTTCCAAGCCTTCAAAAGGTGGATAAGGGCTGCGAAGGGGACACAGGGCCGGGCATGGGGGCACAGTGTGGATGTTCTTGTGGCCCCTCTGAGTTCAGCTCAGTACTTGGTGACCTGTGACTGCAAAACACTGAGCTAACGACGCAGGGGTTGCTTTTTGTCCTGCACACCTGCTTTAATCCTGCTTAGTTGTAACATCTCTGGCAAGGTTTTAAACCCTCCAATATTTACCTGTGGTTCACCCTGAAGCGTCCCAAGGTTCCTCTACCCCAGCCTGTTGGGTTTGAGGCCGAGTCAGGAGGCAGCGTGCTGCTGTTTGTTCTTCAAAGGCCAGTCATTTTGCTGCACAATTACCCAAACTAACACCGCTCCTGAGGGAGATTCCTCTGGAGCTGTCCTGGCAAAGGCAGCGCTCCCCCTGTTCCTGCCCGTGGCTGCGGCCCTATCAGCTGAGCAGAAACTCCTTTCATCTTGTAAGGAGTTTCCTTTGGCTGACAAGTTGCACGACCAAGCCCTGAGAGGGGATATTTCAAGGCATGTAAGCAGAAGGAAAGGCCTTGTAGCTTTCATGTAAGATCCTGCCCAGATATTAAACGTACAAGAGCTTTTTCTATGACCACAAATCACAAAGCTCATTCCTCGCCTTCCAAGCTGTCACTTTCATAATCTTTTTGACATCCAGAGGCTGCGGTGAAAGCATCCCTTGTCCATCCTGACCCTCCCTTGGTGGTAAACACTCCCACCCATTCTTTGACACGCCTCCGTCAAAAGAGGCGGACAACCTCTGAAAGCAAAAGAGCAGCAGGGGACAGGCAGACAGATCGAGGCCAGCGGGGACGTGCTGGAGCCCAGGTTCAGCACTGGGAACAGCGGCCGCTCGGCCCGGGGGCGAGCATCCAGCCACCCCCAGCCACCGCTCCCCAGCCACCAAGGCTGGTCCCTTCCTCACGGTCCTGGGGCCGCGCGAGGGGACACGGTGACACGGGGATCTGGGGAGAGGCCAAATACGCATTGCCCAAGGACAGGAGAGGGGGACAGACAGCCTGACGCCTCCCTCCTCAGCGGGGTTCTCAAGCCGCTCAACCCCACGGTTCCCACCCCAACCCGGCTCCCGGGGCGAGGACACCCCCGCACCCTGTCCCGGCGGCCGGGTGCCTCCCTGGCGAGGCCGCCTCTGGCTCCGGGTGCTGGCAGCCACCAGGGGGCATCCGGGGCTCCGCTCGCCGCTCGGGCTGAGCCAGCGAACAAAGACCAAGACGGGCCATGGCCGGGAGCCCCGCACTCACCTTCCGCCTGCGAGGAGAGAATCCCCTTCACCCGCAGATCCAAGGAATCCAGAGACACCTCCATGTACTCCATGCTGTTGTCCTGGCCTGACCCCTCTCTGCCTCCCAAAGATGATTTATAGGCTTCAGCACCTAGATCAAAAGACGTATATTTACACAGCTAAAAATTAAATAAAAAAACGCGTGCGTGTGGAAAGGCCATATTTAACCACGCAGGCTGGCTGCGGGCTCCTCAGAGAGGCTGGGAGCACAGATGCACATAGAATTATGAAAATGTAACATCTGGGCATATATGGCACAATTGATCTCTCATCTCTTATCTCCTTCCCTGTCTGATCAGACAGATTTTCCACTTCCACTTAGGTAGGTAACAAAAAAAAAGAAGAAATGAGACCGGTAAGTTCTGCCTCTGGAAGGCACACCTGCCTGCTGCCGTACTGCTACAGCAGCAGAAGCTTAAACGGCACGAGGAAGGGATGAAACCAGGGCTCGGCGCATCCTCCTGTCTCCAACCTGCGGCGCAGGGCTCCAGGTACGCTCCGGCCAGGCAGAGCGAGCCGGCTAACAAGGCGCGGGGTGAGGAGGACGAGACAGGCGACATTCAGCTTCATGGAAGGGAAAACCTAACAGCCAAGTCCTGGCTCTAAGCGAACAAAGCGGCTGCTGGAAAGGGATCGCGTGGGGGATCCCTCGCAGCCTTCGTGGGAACTGTCATCTCTTGGCATTCCCTTGCCTTCAGCTCTCTCCTGGTTTGCTTCTCCTGCTCAGGCTTGGCCAAGAGACTCGTGTTAGCCTGAAAGACTGGCCGCCACCTTTATTTAAGGGGCGGAAAACCAGTCTGCATCTGAAATGAAGAATTAGCTATTTGCTCTGGGAGGGATCAATGCCCTCCGCTTCCTTTCTAGAAGGGGTTTGCCTCGGGAGGACCAGGAGCACGTCAGATGAGTGACAAACACCAGGCACAGCCCAGAGGCTGAAACGTGGTCATTTAGAAAAGAGGCACCAACAAATTTGATTATAAAAAGTGGGCTGTTTGCAAAGAATTAACGAACACAGGATAATCTCTTTGATAGCTATGGATGTGTGAAGCCTTAATAAAGACGCTGAAGGCACAGCTTCACTTCAGAGAATGACCATTTTTGTCAACCTGTCTTGGTACTTTTCCTGAAGATGAAGCATCAGCTCCAGCCTGCAGCCCCGGCCTCCCCATCCCACAACTTTCAGAAGACAAAAACTTCTCTGGAGTGCTGGGTAACTGAGTGCCAGGTCAAACCCGAATGGCTGCCTGCACTACGTCCACACCATGAGATGGGCCAGAGGTTGCTAAATTACATGGTGCGGTGCTTTCAGAATAAGCAACAGCCTGCGCACTGCATTCAGCTAGACAAACACACACAAAAAGCAACAGAGCATCACTCTGGGATGGCTCTTCCTTTAACTTTTGCATCTAACCAAGCCCCACAAGGTCACAGATCACATGAACCATGCGGCCTTTGTTTGATGTTCTGAAATAAGGGGAGCGCATGGACAAAAACCCATTTCTCCAGCATGCCAAGGATGAAGTTGTCTCATTTAAACTGCTGTTAAAAGCGTGGACGTGAGCCTCACATGCGCGTAGTGAGATACAGGCTCAGACCCTGCTTCACCATGCAGCCTACCCTCAAAAGGATCAAGGAGCTCCGCATACAGCCCCTGCCTCATGGGCCTCGGGTCCTCACCCCCACCTGGAAGGCTATTTTCTGTGCAATTAAAGAACAAAACACAATCAGTTACCTAGCACACTGGCTTGTTTCTTTTTATTCCTCCGTCTCCTCTTGCGGGTGGGTTTCAGCCATGGGCTGTCCGTCTTTCCTTTTCTCTTCAGCAGCTTCTTCTTGATGCTGGACTCCGAGCTCTGAATAACCAGAGAGGCCACGGGCATGTCAGGCACGTCGGTACCAGCATCCCAGCAGTCCTTTGCACCCATGTGGAAGAGCCCCCACACAGCCTGGCTTATGTGACAAGGCCTTAAGGACTGGGGGCTTGAAATCAAGTTGCCTTTATAGCGCCGAAAAGGAAACACAAGCACATGTGGGTGTATTTCCTGTCATCTCAATAGTGCACGCTTCACTTTCTCTTCCATGTAGGCTCTTAGGCCACACTCATCACAGGAGTAGCCGAGCACCTCTGTGCAGCAGGGTAAGTGTGCAGCTACACTTTTAGCTTCTCCCCAGAAAAGTTTTTTTCAAACTAACATGTTCACATTGCTCTGCAGTGGTGCTAGGAAAAAAACCAAACCTGTCTTGTACCTAAAAGAGCCAGCTTAACAGGCTGGGGACAGACCCGGGGGAGTTTAACCCTACAACAGCAGACGGGCCCCCCTCCCTGAGTGAGGTACTGGGTATCACGTCAGCATGGCCTAGTCACACAGCAATCTTCAGGCATGTATGAATGTAGACAGGCTTCGTTTTTTTTGTACATTTGTTTTAAATGCAGAAATACAGTTGCCTGGGAGTGGGTTTTCAAAGCCAACATCAGAACCGGGAACCGGGCACCCCAACCCTGTAACCCAGCGTTCAAAGCTCCAGCCATAAAATTTGTGTTCAGACTGAACCTGCCGGCTCCTGAGAGCTAACCGTCTCCCACTGAAGCCTAAAAAAAAGCTGCTGCTACCTTCAGAGGCTGGATCAGGCCCTACCTTCATGGCCTACTTCCCCAGGAAACCGGTGCTGCACCGTGAGTACAGCCGGGCAAGGGCGGTGCTGAGGGCTGGCTCCCGGGCAGCTCCGCGGCGCCGTCTGCACTGCCCTGAGAACCGTGCCCAGCACGGGCTCGCCTCTGCCTCGCCACGTGGCTTACAGCAGTTGCGTCACACCGCTCGTGGGTGAGAGGTTTGCATTTGAGCCAGTCCCTGTCTGGGCTGCTGACTGACTCACCAGATATGAGCACAGCAAAAACCACAGCCTAGGATGTGTAGATATGACTTGGGTGTTCAGACTTGAATGTAAGCTCAACCCTTGGCTTGAGCCAGCTCTGCAAACGTGCCTTGGCTGCCCCGTGAAAGGCACAGGCCACACAGTCCCTCCTGCCTAGTCCTTTCTGGCTCTTGGAGGGTCAGAGAAGAAGGAACGGGATTCTTCAGAGTTTCAACAATTCATTTGGTTTAGTTACTTCTACCTTCAGCTCAAACCACCAAGACAATGAAGTCAGTAATTTTCTCAAGGTGACTGAAGAAGTGGGGTGCCTTAAATGCTGGCTCCTCAGCTTGAGATGCTGCGAAAAGGGAGCACAATTTTTAAAGTAAAAGGGAGGTGGGGAGACAGACAATGAGTGAACAGCAATTTCAAAAAAAAAGAAGTAAAAATCAGCAACAGCTGGTGAAAATCTTGCTTTAGCACTGCCTGTCTGCGTGCTGTTCGTACACCTCCCCGGTAAGGGCTGCCAGCTCATGTGGTGCTGGGGTGACATATCAAATAGATGTGACTTTGGGCAGTGGCTGGCCCAACGGATTTGTGAACAACTCCACCTGGACTCTGGAAATGCAGGCTGAGCTTCAGCTTGTTAAGAAAACGCTGCTGGCTCCCACCACTTGCCAAGTCTGCCTCCAAAGAATTTAAGCACCCTTAAATATTTCTACTAACATTCGAGCGATTAAAAGCAGTCAACACCTTGTTGAAAACAACAAACAAAAGCCCATTAATTAGCATCAGAAAGCAATTAATTGTATCACAGATCACGGTTAAGCACCTTGTGGAAAACAATACTGTGTGTGTGGGTGGCTCCAGCGAGTGAGTTTTGTCAAAGAGACCCGAAACTCGCTTCGCTCTCTTTCTGGCAGCAGTGCAAAGGGGAAATTATCATCAGCAGGACAAAGGCTTTCAGATGCATTTAGCAGCCAGGCTTACCAAGTCAGACTCATCTCCATCTTCCTCCTCCTCCACAGACTCCCCAGACTCTTGCTCCTCCTCAGACTCGCCATCATCCATCTGCGGCCACCATGTGCCCAAGAACAGAAAGAGTCAGTCACGTCAGGCCTCCCAGAGCACGGCACCCCCCGTCACCCCGCTGCCCACGTGTGCACTAACAGCGTTTCCTCTCCAGGACAAGACCTCCGAGGCTGTTAATGCACATCACGGTTCACCCGTCAGGATGGTACAAGAGAAAATAAAACAAAAACATTCAACTCCAGAAGAAAGTTTCCGAACCAAATCTCGATTGCTCTGATTATCCAGAAAAAGCCTCACACCTACGCTAGGCAGTGTGATTTGGGAGAAGTTAGCTAAACCAAGTTTAGTGCTTTACCAGCCTGTAACAAGCAAGGGTAGGAAGACATCTCTTACTGGTTTGGTGAGTAACATAACTGAATGTCGGGGGGGCCTGCACATGCACTAGACCACAGAGCGTTACGTAGCAAGGCTGAAACAGGAGGGTAGGTGAGAGACTCTCATGGGGGAAAGAGGGAGCAGGAAGCGGCCGTCAAAAGCCTCACTTCCACCGCTGAGCTTTCTGCCATCTTGCAGACTAAAAAATCCTAGACGTTGCCTCAACTGACGCCACTCCTATCCCACGGGTGTAAGCAGTGTCCCGTCCCGCTCTAAGTCCTGCACGGGGCATGTGAATACCTTTCTGGCATTGTCTGCGTCAGACGCGCTGTCTTTAGAGGTCCTGTTATCATCTGCAGGAAATGCAGCTGCCTGTTCTGCTCCGTGATCATCCTCCTCTTCTAACTCATCAGAGTCTTCCTCTTCAGAGTCTACATCTATGCTTTCCCCATTCACATGAGGGCTGACATCACCTAGGTCCTTTTCACTCTGGAAGTTGTCCAAGCACATGAGCCACAAAGACAACATCAATTCATAGCACAGAGCAGCTGAACCCATCCCAGACCGCCTCTGTGTTAGAAGGCTTACAGCTGCCAGGGGAAAGCTGGCTTTACGTCCCTCCAGAGCTCTTAAACGCCGCCAGCAAAGCCAGCCCCAGCGCTGCCATGTGCCACCTAACCCTGTCAGTCTGGGGAACGAGACACCACGAGGAGTCATTCTAGCCTCACGTGGCTGCACGAGGCGTGACGGGGAGGGCTGCTGGTCAGGAGCTTTCGGCCAGCCCACGCAGCCTCATTTAAACGTGGCAGGGCAGCTCCACCGTGCACCAAGGGTGCAAAGAAGGTTTCTAGGGAATGCAAAGGGACGTTAAACCAGAGTGAGGAATTTTTACTCCGCTCCATGAAAGCGTAGTGCTCAAAGACCAAAACTTCAGGGCCCAAACTGCAGCAAAAGCAGAAGCTGATCGGGGGGGAATCCTAGTCTAAGGTCTGTTTTGAAGTAACCGCTTGTTTTGCCTTCCAGCCTCAAGCAACGCTAGGCAGCAACCTTGAGGACTCCAAAACAAAAAGGTTACCGCACAGCGTAGGCTTGAAAACCCTCCAGTTCCACAGCACTCACAGGACAGAAAGGAAACATTCACTGGAAATGTTTAAGAGCTGGTATCTCAACAGCCACCCTCAAAAAGCCGTTTTCAAAGCAGCGAGGCTGCTGCGAGCAGGATGCTGTCACCAGAGATGCAGACTCAGAACAGAGGATGCTGGCGGCAACAAGCCAGCCCGTTCCCACACCTACCCACGGGGTTGGTGTGCCAGGACAAGGGGCCAGGACAAGTGCCCAGAAGGCTCAGCGCACCCCTCACCTTGGCACCCGCAGAGGAATGAGTTATGCTCTTAAACATCTCAATCATTGTTCTCTGTTTTAACACTTTGGTCTTTTTCTTGGGAACCAGGCTATAGGTTCCCATTCTCCGTTTTTTCTTCCGAGATACTGCAGCAGCTGCAAAAAAAGCAAAATAAACCCAAAGTTCGTTCAGAAATGAAAAGAAGGGGTAGAGAGTGGAGGCTGTAATGTGGGGAACCATATTTGAGGGCATGATCTGAGAGAAAAGGCTTCCCACTCCAACTAATTTGTTTACAATTCAACCAAATGATGACACACACATACGTGCAAACACACAAAGAGCTTTTTGCCAGTGCTGCAAACTCTCCCAAATTCTGAGTATCCTCTCCGCGTTCCTTCTGGCCCCTGCATCACCACACATAACATCAAATCCTTAAATTAGCCTGCGTTTGGCAGTAGTGCCGATGCCGTAGGAGGCTGAATAGAATCCAACTTGCTCAAATAGATACTGAAGGCTAATAATACCGCCTTACAGCAAAAGCGATCAAATAATAACCAAAGAACACGGAGGGAAAAGGAATCTTAAATAAAGAGCTGTTTGCCGTTTAACCTCATTTCACACCTGCCATGGAAGTTTGTTTGATTCCTTTCACTGCTTTGATCAAGTCTTAATTTGTTGAGTCTCCCTCCTGGCCTTCTAATGAAGCCAGCCATCGCTCCTCTCCGCCTGCTGCTGTCTTTGGTGGATACACATCAGAAGCACGCCTAGCACCGGCTCTTGTAGCAGCAGACAGCGGGAACCAGCCCGCGCCGGCACCAGCACGGGCAGCCGTACAGGCTGTTCCCTGCAAACATTTCCTCACCTCTCGCTGGGATGAAGTTTCACCAAAAGCTACGAGGAATCCTTTCAAAAACTTCCCGCTAAGCCAAAGCACGTTATTTACACTACTGTGCTCACGGGTACAGCTCTCACGTTGACCAAGCCCCTCAGAAACAGCTCCAGGGCACCGCACTGCGGTTCCAGCAGCAGGGACCCCTGGCCTGGTGGTGCCTGTCGCGGCCCAACGACCTCCCCACGGGGAGCAGGAGCACAAGGAGCCGGAGCCTGGCGAGCTCGCCCACCAACCTGACGCTCAGCCACTTGACCGGCACTACCGCTGCCTCCCGCCCCATCCCTCCACAAACCTGCACCCGGTGACCGGGTCCCAGGGACAGCACAGCGCTCCCCAGGGAGTGAGCTTCACTTCTGAGAATACTTCACCAGGGGTCTGCAAGAATAAACCCCGCGTGTGCAACATCCACGGGCGACTGCCCAGAGTCCAGAGGCCACGAGCATCACGCGGTGCCCGGGCCAGTTGCACAGAGGGGGCCAGATGAAAGGCACCCGTTAACGCACGGCCCCCAGCTACAGCCCTGCCGGTGCCAGCAGGCAAGGAAACCCTGAGGGACATTCAGCACTGAGGACTACCGGGTGTCAGTCCTCGCTAACCTGCCTCAGCCCACGCACTCGGACTCACACACACGTCTGGGAGGTGGGGGCTGCCAGGGATTTTAACTCTGTCCTTTTTACCCGTCTGCGACTTCGTGGTGGCCACATAGCTCTGGTTCTGAGGTAGTGACTGGTGAAGGCCCGGGAGAGAGGGCAAGGGCAACGGCTTCCCAAACTCCAGGACATTTTTGTTGCCTTCCTCCTTAGATTCTTTTTGATCTCTGCTGTCTCTCCCATCTTTGGGGTCTTTACTTGCATGCTGAAAAACAAAATTAAATTACATTGAGCCTCTATACTAAAAGAAATTAAGAGGACAAATTTAATTCCCTTCTTCCTAGCATAATCACCTGCACTTGACCATAGCAGCATGCACTCACAGCAAAAGCACTCGGCCCCTCCTCTAGCAAACAGCGTTACTTGGCCTAAAGACTGCAAACCACCCTCAGGCTGCTGCTCCTTGGTGAAGGCAGCTCCCTGAGGGGGTGAAGGGCTGCATCGCGGACACTGCCGCTCTGCACGGCGCAGATGGTGACAAGTCCCAGACACTGCTTACACAGGCCCTCGGTTGGCTCTGGAGAAGACGAACGAACGCAACCAAGATGCCTGTTCCCTGAAATACACTCAGACGTGGTCACCGCATCCCAGCGGGCAGCAAGGTTCGAGCCTTGCAGAGACGCTTTGGAGGAACAGGGAAGCAGGGGAAGGGGCCCGTCCTGGCCACCTCCCGGCACACTCCTAAAGCCTCAGCGACGCCGGCGGGCTCACGCCCGCTAGCCGAGCACACAGCGAAACATGGCCCAGGAAGGGCCGGCCTGACACTGACCGTCCGTCCACAGCACTGCCACCGCCCCAGCCAGGACCTGCCCGAGCTTACCCTGGATTAGGGAAGCTAGCTCGGGCAGCGCCAGCCCGACTGGCGCAACACAAAACGCACAGCAAGTTACAAGCTCCCATGGAGAGCTGGCAAGGCTCGAGAGGATTCTGTAGCTGTTTCCATACCCCACAGCACCGCAGGCTCCCAGGCCCCAAGGCAGCTTGCACTCGCTCTGATCTGAGCTCGCACTCAAAGCCCCCAGCACGGCTACGGCTGCGTGTCCATGGGGCACCCACCGGCAGGCAGGGGTAAGCGCTGCCCCTCCTTTGCCACTTCACACTGCCTTTGCCCTCCTCTGTACCTAACAGATGACCTAACCACATCCATGCCTCTCATACGGCTGTCCAGGCAACTGTCAAGCAGGAGGCAGCTTTGGAGGAGGTGCTCCAGAAAACCCCGGGCGCGGTTAGCAGATGGCCAGCACCGCGACGGCAGTGCTGCAGTGCTGCTCCTCTTGCAGGACAACGCTTCTGCTGCGGGACTTCTGAAGAAACGGCCGAAATACCAAAGCAGGAGGAGGAAGCCGGGCAAAAGAAAAGGAAGAAAAGAAGCAGCAAGCAATAACAACACTTCTTAGAGTCCAGGTTCGTACAGGGACTCCCAGACGCTGCTTTCAAGTAACGCGTGACCTTGTGAACAAACGGGGAAGTGACTGGTGCTCCTCTCACGGCTCTGCCACGTGCGCACTGCTGGCAGCAGGCAGGGCATTGCTCGGACAGCCGGGCTGTGACCACCACCAGAAAGGGCCTGAATAAAGACACCATCAAATTTCCAACGATTCCCGCATCAAGCCCGTAACTTCTGGCTGAATTACCACGGCTTTTCTTGAAAGGCCTCTAGTCCTGGATTAGTGATTTCAGAGACAAATCCACCATATCCTCTGAGACGCTGTCCCAGCGCTTAATTGCTCTCGCTGTCAAATAATTAAACGCATTACCCTTTTCCCACTAAATGAAAAAACCCCGTATCATCAGGAACTCTCACTCCAACAAGTCACTTACAGACCACGATCATGTAATATTTTTTTTGAACTTTCTCTTCACTAAGTTTAAAAGAATGAGCAAGCTAAGTGCCTGCAGGTCATTTGCTGGACGCTGGATCGTGCCTGAGACTGCTCCCAGTTGTTCTGCCCCTTACAACGAGTACGTCAGGACTGCTGGGCACAGCCTGCCAATAATAGTCTCAACAATACTATTTATACCTCTTCCAAGTCCCTAGTCTGTAGACGTAAAGGTTAACGTTAACTCTTGGATACAGGATTATTCTGAGAATCCCCCAGCCCCCCCGAACATCCACTGCTTTCCACATTTAAGTTAACATTAGAAAAACGAGCTCGGGAGAGGCAGATCTGATGCGGAGCTGCCTGCAGCTACGGAGGCGTACGCAAGAGCCGCGCTCTTTGTCCTTTGGGGGCAGGTTCCTGCAGCCGGTCTCCTAATCCCGGACATTCAGAACTCACACCCAAACCCCACCGGGCTGCCTGGCGGAACACGAGCAAATCTTACGTGAAAAAGGAGCATGTTATTAGCTTGGGGTTTTTCTCCCTCCCTGTAATTAGGATATGGAAATAAACTACGCATCTTCAATGGGGCTGCGTGACAACTGTTCAATGTGACTTTTTCGTGGCAATTCTGGCAAAAACAGTTCCAAAACCCAAATTAAGCCTTGTGAGAGCTGCATCGTTACTTGGAGCCGTACGCAGCAACACGACACAACGAGAATTTCTGCGGAGCGGTGACCAGGTGTCTCAGGAAGCCTGACAGCACAGGAAGCGGAGCAGGCCAGCAGTAAAATGTATTAAATACATGTTCCATATAGGTACAAATCAGATCCTGGATCTAAGGAATGTAATACAAAAGGTCAGCAAAGATTTGAAGGCATTCATGCTCAGTTCATTCTCAGCTTTCTCACCATCTTTCTTTGTTCTCCACTAGATGCAACAGTTGTATCTTTGCTGTTCTCATTACTTTTTCACCTTCCAGCACAAGCATTACGAGCGTTCAGTGGATTCAGCTCCACCCTTTTCCCGTTTCTAAAGTCTCTGATCTCTGCCAGTTCCCCAGCTCCAGCCTGTAGGCACAGCCCGTCCCGCTCTCCTACACCAAGCCCTTAACACTGCTCTGCTCCGTCTGCTCCAGATTTAAACGCTCCCAGAAAAGCAGCTTGGCTAATCCAGCACTGCTCTGCTGGGAAATCTCTCCTTCCTTCAAACCACATCAGGCTGGCGGAGCGGGTTCAGCGGGCCCTTCCTTGTTCCATACCCTCCACCGGCAGGTTACACCCCGGCCCCTCACAGCAGAGGACTGGAAGGTGAAAATAGAAGGCAGAAGACAGACCCTGGGCCTGGGAGCGGGGATGCCGGGCTACTGGGGGCACAGCAGAGTCCCTTCGAAGCCAAACAGAAGCAAAACATTACAGCGATCCGCTGCAAGACAAAGCTCACGGGTCTGCCGGCAAGCCCCCAGCACGGCCAGAGGACTTCTGCAACTGCTCCAGCACGGTTCCTGCCAGGGGAAGGCTGTCGGGGGCAGCCCTCAGGTGAAGGTTTCCCCTGCAGAGCACGGGGACAAGGCAGAGCAGCTGCTGCTGGCCCAGCCCGGGGCTGGCAGGCCCCAGCTCCAGCCCCACGAGCTGCCTGGTGACTGCCACAGCTGACTGCAGCCAGCGCTCCCCCCGTGTGCTGCTTTCTTCCACTTGCACGACGGACGGACAGGTTCCCCCTGCCCTCCCTGCTCCTAGCACAGGGCAGAGCACCAAGCAGGGATCCATAAAGCTGCTTGCAGCCCTGTGGCCACCCAAGCCAGCTCTTGCCTCTTGGCTTAGAGCTTCTCTTACCTTTTCCCAGCCTGGCAGGGGAGGTGAGAGCGAGGCTAATGCCAGCAAAGTACAAACACAGGGGCTGCAAAGAGCACTTCAGTAAGCCCCATGGAGATGACCACAGTCAGCATCTCCTCACCCATTTTTTTAGCCAAATAAACCACTGTGCTCAGAAACTGGATAAAGATCGGCTGCTTTCACCTAAACCAACGAGCGCTCGAGAGCAGAGGGGCCTTCATCCAACCCAGCATGGGCTCCACTGCAGACAGCCAAACTCCAGGCAAGAAACCCAATTGCTGACACTAAACTTACTCCACTCTGTTATCCCTGCCCAACACAGCCGCGGCGGTTTTCTTTTTTCCCCCAATTACCCTGATTTTTTTGAAACAGGCGAGCAGAGTTCTGCTTTCAGCTACACGTCTCAGAGGACGGAGAGCTGCCCCGCGCGAGGGCAGCCCCAGGCCACAGCGGGAGCTGTGCGGTCCCCAGGCTGTCCGAAGCACCACACGTCTGTGTGCCACCAGCAGCCACGAAAGGACCAAAAGCGAGGAGGAAAGAAACTGGGCGCGTTGCTGCTGCCGGTGCTTCTTGCAGCTTCTCACGTGCCGTCAGCCGATCCCGTGCAACAGGCCGTGAAGTCACCGGTTCACGCTGGGCATTGCAAGGAATAGGCAAGGAACAGCAGCAGCTATCCCAGCGCTCGGGGCGACGCTGCCGGAGATGTTTGTGTCTGGAAACAGGGGAAAAAAATGGGACCACAAATACATTTGACGCCACTGTGAGAAAAACAGTCAAGAAATCTGCTTAAACTGGGAGAAGAACACATCATTTTGGGTGATGATGGAAATCATCTCCGAGTGATTTCTACATTGTAACGTGATCAACCACGTTTCTATTACTGGCGCAGAAATCCCCTCCAGCGGCAGGGAGAAGTTACTAAAAATGGCCAAGACGGAATATCCTGCTTTGTCTTCCCCAGCAGCAAAAAAAATGAAGAACAAACAAAACCGTCCTAATTAGAGCCCGTGTTGCTTCGACAGACCGCACGCGGCATTCTTCCCGCAGCCCCGCAATTAGGAGCTCTCTCGTTCCCGAAGCGGGCGAGCAGCGACCGAGGAGGAGCCGGGCTGGGAGCACGTCCACGTGCTGCTGCTGCAGCGCCACCGGCGCGCTCCCCGCACGCGCCGCTCCCCGGCCGGGCTGCTGCTGGCGCTCGGCACCCGGCGCCGTCCCCCGCGTGAGCTGTGGCGTTTCCCCTCTCGTCAGGGCTTTCATCTCCAGCAGGGCACGAGCTCGCAAAGCCAAATAGCCGGAGGACCGCACTCAGCGCCGCTGCCACCGGGCAGCGAGGCAGCTGTCACGGCGCGAGCGTCTCTGCGTCCGTCAGCGGGGGGAAGGAGCCGCGCGCCCACGCGCTGCCTTTGAACTCCGCAAAGCGCCAGCGTCCCAGGGGCTCTAACAAGCGGGGGACGATATTTAAGCGAGAAGCACTGCTCTGCTGTCAAAAATGCATCACAAGCAGATGAGAGCGCCTGGAAGGGCTGCGGCAGCGCTGCTTTCCTTTCCCTCCGCTGGTGCTGGAGTTGCAGTTTTCAGTACGGAGACGTACAGCCGCTGCTGGGCAATCCTGACGGCTGCCTGAGCACCGCCGCGGAGCGCCAAGAACACCATCAGACAAGGGGCACGAGCACGCCGCCCCTTACCGCCCTTCCACCTGCAGGCTGAGCACGCACCCGCTGGAAGTGTGACCGTGCTGTGCCCTGACTGCGATGGCACCGACCCGTGCACGTCACCCACCTGCCGAACGCCGCGCTGCTTTGCCAGGCGAGCCGTGCTTCGGCGAAGATGTTTGCAAACCGAGTCACAAAACCTGCTTTTTTTTCCCTAATTTAATGATTACTCCAATCAGCGGTGCTGTGCAGAGGTGTGGGTGCCACTGGGGCAGGGGACACAGACCCGTCGGTCAGAACACCCCTGGGTTTCGATAGCAGATCTGCTGGGAGCTGGAAGGGGACGGTTATTGCCGTGGGCTGTGGGCAGCCAGCGCCAGCCAGCAGTGCGGGCACAGCCCCAGCACACCCAGCTGAATACGAGGCGAAAGCACGGCACAGCACAAACCCACTTTCTACCTGCCCGCAGTAACCCACCTAAGGAAGAAGTCCTACGCCCGCAGTAGCCTTCGGTCTCTTCTATCCTTAAAGATTCCCTGCCCAGGACATTTGGGCACAGCCAGGCTCACGCTCCCGGACCTCACAGCTCCAGCCCACACGCACAGCCCTGAGCGCCAGGAGAGGACCTCCCATGGGAGCTCCTTCCAGGTCCAGAAGAGCCGACAGCAGCTCTTCAAGCCGGACGGAGAGGTTATTTCACTGTGCCTCTTTATTCTTCTTTTTCATATTTTTTGATTGTCTCTCGAGGAGACAGTACCAACACCATCCCAGGTAGGACCTGCCCTTTGTTTAGCGGGTTGGAGCCTGCTGAGCAGCCCCAGATGCTTGCAAGCCACCAGCTGCCACCTGCCCGGCCCCGAGAGAAGTTTGGAGGCCAGGAGCCCTGCTGGCAGCCCACAGCCCACGGCAGCACAGCGCTGCCGGGCACGGACAGAAAACCAGGCCTTACACCGACAGCAACACCTGCGTGCACGCAGACAGCGAGCAGCCGACCGGCCCCGGGATCAGCCACGTCGAGGCAGCCAGCAGCAATGCCCACATCGGGCCAGCAGCTTCTGCTCCGCGCTCCTCCTTCCTGCCTAGGCCCCCAGCTGAGCTGGTACCCGCGTTGCGGGCTCGTTGTGGAGCAGACGGAGGTTTTAATTTCAGGACTTCTCCTGGGAGCTCAGTCCCCCCGTCCTGGTTCTCCACACAGCACAGGAAAAATACCACCAAGGACACACCTCTGGTCCGGCCTCGTGGTCACCACGTAATGACCGGGAACAGAACCCGGGACTCCCAGCTCAGCTGCTCCTATCTCAGGAGAGAGCTACGGGATGCTCTCAGCGCCTAGGTCCTTTATTCCTCCCTCCCAGACATATCTCAGTGAAGTTAAATGCAGCAACTGGAGTTTCTGAGCAGGAGGGGCCTCCGCAGAGCTCAGGCCACACACACACACTTCCCTTTCAGTCTGCTGGCTCATCCCGGAAACTTTTGCTTTCTCAACAGAGTTGTAAATGGATTAAGAAGGAATGGAAGAAATTCGTCCAAAGGCGCAGGGTTTGTGCTAGTGCACCAACTGATCAGAAGGGGGGCAGAGCCAGTGCTTCAAACTCTGAGATCTCTGTTCTAAAACCCCCTTAACATGCGACAACATCAATTAAAATTGTCACCTGTTTCAGATTCAGCTTCGATCCCAATTCAGGAAGCAAATCCTAAACAGAGAAAAAGCCGGTTAAAATCGTGAGAAAGTTGCTTGCTTCCTTTCAAAGACCAATCTGCACGTGCAGAAAAGGCTACCGAGGTCCCCTGGCAGCTCTCAGGTTGAAGAAAACAATTTTTTGGCCCCAGTGGGTTTCTACACGAGCCAGGGGGAACAAATGTTAATGCTTTGCAGGCACTAAAACACCTCTTCCCTCCTCTCCTCCTCGCAGGCAGCACGTCTGCAAGAGGAGTCTACCAAGAAAAGAGCAACGCTCTCAAAAACTAACGGAGAAAACTCGTGTGTCCTGTACCATGAAATTCTGGGTGATTTCCACCACTTACATCCTGCAGTACACCCACCTGCTCTCGTAGTGTTTTTGAAGGGGAAAAGGTGTGAATGTGGAGGCTGGTGCATGGAAAGTTCTGGCAGCGCCGGGCTGATGAGCCCCGAGCAAGCTGCTCGACGAAGAAGTAATCGGGACAGAAAAATGACAATGAGGAAGGACGCTGCTACTCAGAAGAAAATAATGTGTAAATGCCAAAGACAATGAGGGAAACATTAGGTACTCATTATGGGGAAGGCTGAACAAAGCAGCTGTGTTACTGTCTTGCAGAAATGAGATCAGATCTTAGAGACCAGTGGGTTCAGATGCAGAGGCTTCAGTAGGAAACGTGTGAACAGCCTCTTCTCACCACCTCCTTGTGAATTTTGTTTCTTTCCCTGTTTTAACCCCAAGGAGAATGGCCGGAGCCACAAGGACGGGCTCTGTGCTTGTTCAGTGGCCGAACATCTGCAGGCTTTGGCTTTTGAAGCCGCTGCTGCTGTGCGAGCAAATCGCGAGCAACACCACAACCGCCGCTCCTCGCGTACCGGAGCGATGCCAACACTCACCGACGCCGCACGCAGCCTTTAGAGAGAGGCCTTAAAGCCCGAGGGGCTGCATTAAAATATTCTTTTGATGTATCATAAAATATGAATGATGAAAACACTCCTTCCTAACCGAGCTGTCGTCTTTTAGAAGGGAATTGCCTTTTTCAAATGCTTGGCCCCAAGAGATCTCTCCCTGCCAAATTCCACCAGGGTCTGGGGGTTTGCCCTGCCTCACTTAGGCGCACAACGGGCTGCAGGAGGAAAGCTGCGAGCCCATTTCCGTTGCAGAGCCTTGCTAGGATGAGGAAGCCTTACGTGAGAGTTTCACCAGGCTGCCTGTGCTGCGTCGAGGCCTCCCCAGCTGCTAGCCAAAAAGCACAGCAGGGGTGCGAGAGAATTCACATGCAGTCAGGGGAAGTCAGAGGGGAAATCGGTGGTTTGGGAGAATGGTTGGGAAATCGCGGCAGGCGTGGTTTCTGCCCTGCTCTCGAGGCTGCGTGCCCACGAGGTTTGCAGGCTCCATGTGCTCTTTGGACTCCCACCTGCTTCCGGAGCCGCAGGTGGTGCGGCAGCCGAGGGCACCTCTCTCCATCTGTGCCTGGCTAGGTGCCACCAACCTTGTTGTTGTTCCCCCTTCCCCTGCTCCAGACCACAGCGATTCACAGCTCTTGACACCTTTACGTCCTACTGCTGCTGTGCTGCAACATGTGGGTGACATCTGAGGATAATTTGCCTTTTGCTTGTCCAAGGATACTGGGAGCTAACAGCTATGCGCTACAGCCCTTACAGAGCTGCAACTTCCCTTTTATTTCTGGGCATCACTCAGGTTGCCAAGAAGGGCTCTCTCCATCATTAGACACAGCGTGATGGAAGGATCTAGCTCATCGTAGCTAAATATAAAGAGTCGCAGGGCTGGAGACCAAGTGCTCCCAGGAGAGATCTGCTTGTTCCCAGCCTCTGTTCCCTACCTCCCTACCTCTGGCAAAAAAGAACAACTTGGCCAATGATTACGACAAAGACAGGCCCGTTTCTGCTCACCCCCACTATTACTTGCAGGCACCAGATGACTTCAAATCTCCTTTTGCCTCCTAAACAACAGACAGATGTCTCTTTTATTACGTGATGGTAAATCCACCCCCAAGGATTCTGGAGGGAAGGTTTCTGAACAAGGTGCGTTACTGCAGGCAACACATGCGGAGGGAGAAGACATTATCTGGGTTACTGCTTTAATGATAAGCACGGCAATCAAGTTGCCTAACTTATCAGCTTCTTGACAGCTTCCAAGCTTCGGAGAAGCCTCAAGTTAACATGCTTTGCTTAATTTCCTTTGGGTCAAACTTATAAAAAATCTAATTTGCTTCACAAGCAGCTCTGGATTTCAGCAAACGGCTGGTGAGCAACACAGCCAAGAGAGAAAGGCCTTTTAGTGTCTCTCATAGATCTGCTGGAGGTAATTGATCAATTATATATTTAGCAACACAATGGGGAGGAGAGCTGATTGTGGCCACGTGACTATTGTAACACCTCTGTCTCTCTGCAGGAAGAGAAAAAATAAAAATAGAAAAATAAAAAGAATAAAAATCAATGCACTCAGTGGGACCCCTCGGAATTACACGCGCTCCCATGCAGCAAGGGATCCCCCTCACGCACTCAGAGACAGCCAAGACCGATCGCAGCAGCAGCGTGACTTCTGGGCATATACATTACCAGGCTAGGGGTGGGTTTAGGCATTGTCTTCCGTGCTCTGTGGACCTTGACTTCAGTGTTAGCAGCGGTGGCTTTTTTAGCATCCATGTCCTTACTGCCCTCCCCAAGCTTGGCTGGCATCGTGGCTTGCATCTGAGAAAAGGTGCCCACAGTTCTCCCTTTGCTTGCTCCTCCTGGAAGGGTTTTTGCAGCATGGCCGGTGAGAGAAGCAAAGGTGCTGGTAGTCCTTAGAGGTTGCTCCTGTGCCATCTGCTTGGTTAGAATATATCCATTGCTCCCCGTTACAGAAGTCTGTGTGAAGTCATTAGCTTTCATATGGTTTTGCTTCCCAGTCTCACCATCTCGTTCAGAAATGCCGTTTTCTGCTATCCTATTTAATTTAGTACTAGAGTCCTGCTGGCTCACTTTCGTATTGTCCTGAGTGTTTTTTGCTGGGTTTGGGTGGCTACCAGCTTCGCTGTGCTCACAGGAACCGTTGGTTTCACCGTCTACAGCCATTTTTGGTTCCCCCGCTTGCTTTTCTGTAGCACTTTCATCTGCAGCCATGGCATTGAACCCTGGAGAAAGAGGGAGGGTAAGGAGAAGGGAGGAGAGAGAAAAGGGTCACAAGGGTCATCGAAACACAGAGTGGCTAACAGAGAGGAAAGGTCTCCCCAAAACACCGCCTGCTACATGCATCCGTTCAGGCTGCCTGCTCACCTACCTGACCTGCTTGGCTGGATCCTCAGCCGGGGAGAAGTGGGGCAGCTCAGCTGCAAGCAGTGCACTCAGGCTGACTTGCCTCAGCTGCCGATGTGGCCACCTATTCCCAGCTACGGGTTTTCCAAGGTAAATATTATCTTTAGCTTTTCTAATAACTACATTTATTGGGCCATATGTCAACACCTCGCACGTCAAACAAAACACTGCCCCATGTTGCACTCACATCTCTGGCAGAGCTCTGCACAGTGCCAGGCTGACCCAAGGAAGGCTTGCGGGTGGAGCTGGTCGGGGACGCTTCTGTGGCACAGGCCCAGCTCAGGACCACAAGGAATAACTCCCTCAGACACAGCTCTGCAGGCAGCAGTGCCCACCCAAAACCACTCTTTCACAGGAAGCAGCAGCACAGGAGCAGGATTCCCAGTGTCATTTCAGAGGCAACAGCCAGATTAAACACAGGGGGGAAGCACGTTAAATGCAATTCTAGCCTAAAACAATTACATGATCAAAATAGCAAGATCTCTGCAGATTAAAAGCTCACTCCCAGACAAACCAGGAGTGTCCATGCAAAGAGTCTTTTTTTCTCCCTTCCATGCTCCCCCTCCAATACTTTTGTCCCACCAGATTTCAGGCCTGAGCTGACAGAATCCAAGCATGAACACCATGTACTTGCAGAAAGGTTTCCAGCATGACGAACTAGCAGCTCCCCAGGCAACCAGGGATGGTAACAATTCTCTGGCACGCTCACTAAAACGATTAAATCAACCTGCTGTTAGGGATTCCTCATACTGTTTTCCTTCCAGAGGCCAGACAGTTATGGGAAGTATCACAAGTACCACCAGCTAGAGCTTTGTCCAGGCGAGCTGTCAGAGCGGGCAGGATTGATCTGCAGCCAGCTTGAATCAAAGTTATTTTAGCCCATAGCAGAGCCCAGAAGTCAACCTGAAGGCCAGCTCTGCAAGCCAGACCTCACGCTGGTATCAGCACCTCGCTCCGTGCTGCTCTTGAAGCCCAAACGCTCACGGAGATCAATATCCTGAACATCTCTGCTGATCTGGCAAATACCTTATGCAAGGCCGAAGCATGAAGAGGAGCCCAGATTCTGGATCTTGGGGTGTCAAACCCAACGCTTTCGGGCTCCTGGTTCAAAGCCACGCTGTGCCAGACTTTGCTGCGTGCCTCCGAGCGTGCGGGCAGATCAAGGCAGACACCAGCAGGGCTGGGGGAGTCCAGAGCAGCAGCACTGCACCACTGCTTCCACTTTTCCCTTTTAAATGCATCCATTCAGTCAATTTTCTTACCCTTGAGTTGACCTCAAAGATCAGTTTTGATACCAACTCCTGTACAAACAGCACTCACAGATGTCACTTCTAAAACCAATGCATTCTGGTACCTGAAATTACTGTATCAGTCCCCAAACATGCTTTTAGGCAATCTGGGACTTGAAAACAAACATTTTCAACATCAGATTCAAAGCCTTGATTTGGTCAATACACTGAGACCATCCCATCCAACCTCCAGCTCAAAGCACAGCCAACACTGGACTGCAGCCAGGTGCTCAGGGCTGGCCCTGCTGGGTCTCCAAGACCTCCTTCAGCCCTCAACCGGCCCAGCCTCACCCTAACCACAGATCAACTGGAGACAATCTCGACCCTGCTTTGTAAAACTCTGCCCCTTGTTTTGGGCACTAAACATCTTATTGTAAGGTGTCTTTGAAACCTGACAATGTCTGGTGGCTCCTCCCTGAGGTTTAATGTGGGCAATGTGTGCTGAGGGGACACTTGTGCTACACAGACAATGCATTCCCCACCAACCCCAGCCAGGCTGCCATCATCTCCCACATGGGTGCTGCAAGGCAGAGCTGGGTGAGCTCTGAAGAGAGCAGGGGCAGAGCCCCTCTGGCACACAGGAATTTAGTGGCTCTCCAAGCACGACTCCAAGTCAGCAGCCCTGTCTGCTGCCATCTCACGGCTCCCAGACCACTTTCTGTGTACTGAAAGCTCTGATAAGACACACAAGGGTTTGCTTTGGGTAGCGACGACTCTGATTAGGTGAAGGTAAAGTGCTACTAGGTGTTCTTTCGCTCTTATTTGTCTATTTGAGAAATCAAAACCAAAGCAAAAATGGGCTTCCTAATCACAGCTGGAGGTTTCTAGTGCTCAGCACCTGGCCGAGCAAGGCCTTCAGTATTTGTTGATTCACAGGCTGTGCACTCCCACCAGAACAGTCAAATAACTTCAGCGGCTGAGCATTAGATAAACTGAATAAGCAGACTGCTAAAATTGCTCTACCTGCCAGGAAGGCAACCAAAACAAGGCAAATTAGAGCACTGCCCTAGGGAAAAGAATAACTGCATTACCCCTGAAAGCGTCACGGACTTTATGAAAAATCCATGAGGCTAAAATTAAAATCCCACATACAGCTTACCCCTCACGCTCTTATTAAGTGTCCAAAACGCAATCTGACTGACTGTGGCAGTGCCATAAATCTCTACAAGCAGACACCACACCTCCAAATCTGCATTACTAGAAATTTCACAAAACAAAGACATCAAGTTTCATCATCCCTGAAGTTGCACAGAAGCGGAGAACTTGACAGCAGTTGGCAG
Source organism: Heteronetta atricapilla (assembly GCA_011075105.1). NCBI lineage: Eukaryota > Metazoa > Chordata > Aves > Anseriformes > Anatidae > Heteronetta > Heteronetta atricapilla. The sequence continues at coordinate 2,038,458 of CM021747.1, read as the reverse complement.
GGGTATCGGTGTAGTTTAAGAGGACTACGCACACACGCTGCCCTGCCGTAAGGGGCTGCAGGGCAAAGCAAGGCCACACCGCCTGCAGCCCCAGCCCAGGCCAGCCATGCCGCACGGCAGCGGCAGCTACCACAGCCCTCGGGCCGCGGGGAGGCCTGTCCTGCGGCTGCTGGCCTGGGGAAGGTCGGCCCCTTCCTCCTGCTCCCTGTTCTGGCAGCACTGAAACAATTTCATGCCTTAGTTACTTCAGGATAATGCTGTTTCCTACAGACTGAGCGGACCTGGTGCCCAGCTCCCTGAGCCCACCAGCTTGGGCCGGCCTCCAGGAGATCAACCCAGGGCCTCACGTGGACATTGGTCTACAGCCGCCCCCACTAACAACCGGCTCGTCAGGGGCCACGTTGCTAATTAATACGTGGTAACCCAGTCAGATCACACAGCCAGAGCAGCCGTGTGGTGACAGGGACACAAGGAGGGACCACTGCCCCACAGCCCGGGGCTCCGGCCTCGGCTCCCCAGGCACGTCCGCACGTCCGACCACGGCCAGCAAGTCTTGGGCACGCGCCTCCAGCAGCGCATGTCTGCAGGAGCTGCCCAACAGACGTAATTCAACTTGTATTTACATTTCTGCTGAACAAGGGCCTACAGAAGGGGATGGGAACACAAACTACAGAGAGCAGGAATCTCACATGAGAAAAATGCTGGATAAAAGCCTACAGGAGCTCTTCGACAGCACCACGCAGCCAAAGAAATGCTCGTTCCTTACGAGATCTTCTCATCTCCCCTTTTCTCATTTTCCAAAAAAAGGCTTAATTGCAAACCTGCTAAAATCTTGTTGTCAAATATACAGATATTTATACAAATATACCTCATGGCAATGAGTTCCATGGGTCAATCACAAGTTTTTCTTGAAATGAAGGCTTCAACTGAAGCCTTTTCTGCTCATGCTGGGAATGCGAGTGAATAAAAACCTAAAATCCATTACTTCTCTAAAACTTGACAACACTCATTTTGTTCTAAACAGACCAAGACTACATTTAATTTGTATTCTCCTCTCTCCCCAACTCCCTCTTTGTTCTTTAACCAAAAATGAAAGATAGAAAGACACAACCCATTCCCCCAGTTGTGTAACCTCCATTTCTAGAAGCCTCCTGGTATCTCCAGAGGTGCCTTATGCACACCCCATGCCATCTTCAGCAGTAAAAGCCAGTCACGTTGTCTACAATGCCTCCTGCACCCCAATACAAGCATTCCCAATTCATTTTAAATCAGCAAGGTGTGGGACTGGTAACGCTCCCAGAGGTTGGCCTGTTCGGCCACGCACTCACCTGCGAGGGGTCAGAAGCTGATACCAAGCTGAAGCAAAGTTCAGTCAGTGTGCACCTTCTGGGAGTTAGCTGCGTTTTAGTAACAGAAGGAATTCAAGGCTTAGAAAAGTATGCAGATATATGACCCCTGCAATTCCACAAGCAAAGAATAATCAGTAATAGATTTAAATGGGAGCTCTGAATTAACAGCTCATTGAGAGCAATGAGGAGTTCACACCCTCCCACCTCCACAGGCTCACACAGACCCTTAGCAGCAGCTTCCATCTGAAGCTTTCTTCTCAGTATCAAACACAGCTACTCAAAATTAAATTTAAACTCCGATGAAGAGAGCAGAATCTTGAGAAAGGAGAGGCTGAGGACATTTCATCTAAACTGAGATGTCTAAAATATCTCAAAAGCTGGGGTGCCACTAAGCCACCATTGCCACCAACAGAGAGAAGAAAGCTCAGATAGCAAGGTCTGACTGAACTGTAGACATCTGTCCTCGCGTAAATCACCGCCTGGATGCGTCTACCACGTGTCAGCAGAAAGGAGGTGGACTAGTTCAGAATTAGAGCGGTAAAATAAAAATACCTGAATTAGGCAAAACAAAACCCATCTCTGAAATCCCAGCCCAGGCTCCTCTCTGCTGCCTTGGGCTGCCATCCGTCCATCTGGCAGAGCCAGGCTTGGCTCCTGTCCTGCCCCAGACCCGGCTGGTGCCAGCGCCTGCCCTCGAGCACAGCAGGACAGATGCTCGGCCACCAGCAGCCGGAGGGACCTGAATCACCACTGCAGGTACAGCAGGGGACCGGTACCCACCAGAAACTTCCCCTGTGCAAGCAGCCAGGTGACTGGCTCAGAGCTCTGTAATAACCTCGGAACCCTTCAAAAAATAAGTCTTAAATATGTTTTTTTAAACTCGTATCTCTGCTCAGTGAGACAAAACAAGAAAAATATGCAAGTGTTAGGAGCATTACTCCAAGCCAAACTGCAGTCATTGCTGGGTTTGAGGGGAAAAAAGAAAAAAGATCCTGCAAGTGAATGCAAAATTATCTGATCTGAAACTTTAACACGTTTTCCTGAGCATCTTGGTACTGAGCACTGGTGGAGGCGAGACACACGGCTGCTCACATCCTGCGAGGCATTTCCAACGCGCTTCTTGCGTGCTCGCAGTGGAACAAGGGCAGGGCAGCCTTCAGGTGCTGCAGGGGCAGTGCCACGCTGAGCAAAGCACAGGCAGGACTTAAACGAAAAGTCATGAGTTTGAACTGCAGTAGGTGACACTGAGTAGGTGATAGGTGAGTACTGCAAACATTTATGTTTATAATACACACGTCACAGATTTTTATCCTAAGCACTTGCAGGTCATCTTCAAAACACCACAGATAGCACAGGCATTTACCCGACATCCAACTGTCCTGCTGGAAAAAACTTTCAAAAGCAAGAAACACACCTGCTTGCTCCTTGGGTTGCAGTTCCTCCCAACCCTTGCTTCTCAAAGTGAAACAAGATTGCGAAGCAGAGAAAAGCCCAGCTGAAATAAAAAGGTTGCCAAAGAGATGCGAGCTGAAACAGTACAGACCAGTAAGAAATGGGAGATTGAGATCCTGTGCTCCATTGGAAAGGAAAACCCCACCTCTATCATTCAAGCCAAAAAGCTGAGTGTTTTGAAGCCAAGAAATGAAGAGAATTTTAAGTTTCAGGCCAAAGTTCCTCTCTGGAGTGAGTTATTGATGGTCTGGTGCTTTCTTTCCCCCTGTTTACATCTGTGCAGGCAGATGACATCCATCTGAGAGCTTGGCTCTGTATTTCCATGATGCAGGTGCCACCCCTCCTACTGTCCTGGAGTACACAGGCACCTGTGGGAGCCCGCCTTCCATCTCCTGCATGACCTACCAATAGCCAAAATGGGGAAAAACAACAGTAAAAAAGTGTCTTCTGCTGTGATGTGCTCCATACTGAGCTCACACAGGTCGCATAAATGGGATTCAGCCTCTTGCCGATGAGCCACCCGCGAATACTGGTGGACTGAAGGCTGTTTAACGTCCTGCATGAAGTCATTTGTTCCTTTGCTCTGGGATGGGGCCCACAGTGTCATGGGGCTGCGAGGCCCCAACCTGGCCATGCCCGGTGATCGCAGTGCTCCCGCTCCCCACAGCTGCGGACCCGAGCACGGCGAGCACCTGAAGGGCTGTCAGGGCTTGGGGGAACACGCCGAGTGGCTAACGAACATTGTTTTGTTTTATCTGGACTCCTGGCTGCCGGTCGCAGCAGGGAATCCCAGTGCTGAGCAGGTCAAGGCAAGATTATTCTTTTCCTCCTTTTAGAGCAGCCGTCTCTACACCTGGGGATGCAAAGGCTGCAGCTCAGTGGAGAGCAGCACGTGCCTCACCCCCGGCAGCTTCCTATCTGCAGTGAGAGGGAGAGGAAAAAAAAAAGAAGAAAGAAAAAAGGCCCCTCCAGGAATTTAAAACCCCGATGCTCTCTAAAAGCAGTTTTAAGTTTATTTGCGAGCAAAGTGACTGTGCGCGTCTCATCCAGCACCGCTGCTCTTGTAAGCAGCTGCCTCGGGTGAAGTCTGGGAAAGGCTGAGCGTAATGGAGAACTTCGTTAGCGGCTGCCCTCCCGCCCTGCTCGCCCTGCTGCGGCTGCACTGGGGCTTCCCACCGCTGGGGCTGAGGAATGGAAGGAGCAGGTGGCCTTGCAAACTCAAGCAAGACGCACCGTGGAGTTGGGAGCTACAGACTTCAGGAGAACTGAAATCCCTTGCAATTCTTTCAGGAAACCTCTCTTTAACTAGTTTCCGAGTCAGACTACACACAATACAGCCTAACAAAACCCTTTCTGCTCATCTCTTCCAACCCCTTGCCCCTTTTCCCTGCCAAAGGGGAAGAGAGATCTAAACTTTTACCCACACATAAAACCGAACTGCAATGTTTCCCCACGGATGACAAAACACAACCTCGTCTGCAGCTTTTTTTCCTATCTGCATTGAGCAATTTTACACAGAAGGAGACATTAAGCCTAATGAGCAGCTTAACCTGAGCTTTACACGGGCTGGGAATCAATCCCAGAATCAGAAATTAAAGCACCAAGAACACCTGAAGATCTCGTTCCTACAGATGTATGTTAAATTTATAGTTCAATTACTTCTCTTACTCCTCGGTGCCAGGATGAGGCTAGCAGAGGACGTGCCAGCTGACAGCCACGGCGCATTGCTGCAATAGCTTTCCCTGGAGGAACAAAGAAGGAAACACCAGGACTGCATCCCAGCTCCAGTTCCCCGCTGCAGCCCCGGCTCCAGGCTGCTCCCCGAGCACCCCCCGAGGGCCCGTCCCCATGCAGCCACATCCCAGGCACCCCAAAAGGCAGGCTGGCACGCCGAGGGTGGCCCAGATAGGGGGCCCAGGGCCTCACAATGCCCGACTGCAAACTGGGCAGTTCAGCTGTCCCTGCACAAGCGCTGGAGTTGGAGCCTTCCCTCCAGGAGAAGACCTTCAGGGTCAGCGGCGGTGCCCGACAGCAGCTCGCAGAACCATGAAGTCACCGAAGGGTTTGGGCTGGCAGCTGCAGGCGCTGCTGCAGCAGGGCCAACACTGCCTTGCTTGTGGGGCAGGCTGCTGAATCTCATTTCAAGTTGCAAGCTACCTGAATTCCCTGGCACAGAGAGAACAGGACTTTGTATGTAGATGTGTAACACACACACAAAATATTTGGTGGGGCAGCAGCGGAGCTGAGACACATGCTGCCACAGTTCGAATGGGGATCTGTTACCAACCTCAGCATCAGTACTGTTCTGAGTCAAGGGAGGGTAAAAAAGAGGGGTAAACGAAGCAATTCACACTAAATCTTTAACCCAACCCGCACCTTTAGTCAGCCTTTGGATCTGCAAGTTCCAGCCTCTGGAAGTTTTAGATCTCCGACTCAATACCCACGGATAACCTGCCGAGGGAATTTTCCCAAAGGGAACAAAACCCAGGACAGATCCGGCTTCGTGTTACAGGCAGGAGTTCCTACCAAACAAAACTGATCTGCTCAGCCTAAAACAGGAGCCGGACGCACCAGTAGCCTTGTGTGCATGCCCAGTTCCAGGCATCCTCCTCTGCAGAGGAGAGAGGAGTCTGAAAGACAAATCTCAGCCGGTGGGGTCCTCAGCCAGGCCGCACAGCCCATCGGCACCAACTGCTTCCATCCGCAGTTCGGAAGCTGGGCGCAAAGAAAGCGCTTCATTGCGGCTCGCTGTAACGGCTTCACGTTCCCATCACACTCAGAAATGGAAATTCCTATGCAAACGCTGAACGCGGTTATTAGCGGGCTGTAGGACCGCTGGCTAATTGAAGCCTGTGATGATCACAGCTGGTTAACGAAGGTCAGCTAAGAACAGTGCGTACAGCACAGTGACCGAGCAAACCATTGTCTTTTACACGTGGTACGTTTGGGAAGAAAAAGGACGCAATCTGAATGTTACCACAAGGATGGGAACTATGCCGTGTAGAGTTTAGGACCCTTTCTGCCCCGGTAACAGAACCGAAGCGAGCTGAAGTGCCTGAAAGTTGAGCACCTTGTGAAGGCTCAAGACTGCTCTGCACAGGGTGGGTTCTCAGCTTCTTTTTCACACACAGTCATTTGCCTTTAGGGCAAATCAGCCAAGACATACAAGGCGTAAAGTTTCTGTGTTCCATCCCTCACCCTGCGTTTTCACCTCCCTAGACTCTCGATGCTTACCTTGAGATCATCCTAGCGCTAATTAAACTCGCACGATGCTCCTGAGCCCAGCGAGGCAGGGGATCAAAGCTCAAGTCTCTGGCCTGAGCAATGCAACCCCACGCCGACATCTCAGACTTCATTTCTGGTCTTCCCAGATCAGAGGTCCACGCGTGGCTGGTGTCAGCAGCAACTTCCACGTGCTTCCAGTTCATATGCAAGCACCGTGGCCACATCTGATGGAGCGTTCAGTATTTTGCTTGTTCTAAGCTTTACTTTCTAACCACAGCAACTTGACAAAACATTTTGCCGGACAGCAGAGAACAAAAAGGCAGTGCTGTACTCACACGGGTCTAAAGTAAGCCCCAAACTTTGTTTCTAGCTAAGACTGGGTATTTTGATGGGGTCGGTCCAGTGCTACTCTAGTGTTCTCTCATGGAGAGGAGAACTAAAATAACACCAAATCCCTACAGATCAATGAGAAGTAGATACTCAAGGAATAACGGAGCCATGAAAAGGGGGGAAAAGATAAAGGGTTGTGTGTTTCTTTTCTCCCTAATCCCATTGACATTCACTAAGCCCTCAGATTTGTGTGTGTGCCTCTCGCGCACAGCCCCATAGGAAAGACTTCATCAAGCTAACGCCCGCCCTGCAAAGTAAAAGCAAGCGCAGACAAGGCAGGAGCCACAAAGCAACCCTCAGGGGCACGAGGTGCAGGGGGTCTCCCCCCAGCAGGCATCCTGCAGCGACCGGCGCCTCTGGAGCAACTGAGAAACTCAAAGGAAAACAGAAAGTTAACGTCAATAGAGAGGAGAAGGGCTCGGTCATCGTGTGGCTCAGAGTTCAGTTAAACCCAGCCACACAGAGGAGGTTCAAAGCAACTCGAGCCTCCCTTGCGTTGCACGGCCACACCAAAGCAGAAGTGAGAATCAGATATAAGTCTGTAGGTGGGTGGAGATGGATGGGCTGCAAAGCAAGTCTGCATCCGCTGGGGAAAAGCCCTGCTCAGGGTAGCACAGGAGGAGAGCAGAGCCACTCTTTTTGTGAGAGCACACCCGAGACCCCCGGGGCACAGAGCACATCTCCAAGCCCCAGCTCTCATTCCCAGCTCGCCACGTGCCAACCCCAGGAGCCAGGCTGAGGTCTGGCCGCCAGCCGAGGCAGGTGCTCACCTTCCTCCTTGTTGTTGGTGATGTCTTTCAGCAGCTCAGTCTTCATGCAGGCGTCTTTCCTTGTCTCTCCCTTATTCAGCACTGTTCGCTAAGGGTGGGGAGAGAAGGGACGGGGGAGAAAAAGAGATTTCCAGGTTTAGCTCGGTGTTCATACACACGCCGCACTTAAACCAACAGACGATCGTGGACATTTCCTGTTTATAGCATGGGCAAACCTCATTCTGCCAAATAACGCTGCCAGGAAACTGCCGAGGCGCAGGGCAAAGATAAAGGGCTGGAAGTCCTGTCCCCGCCGAGCCCAGCCCGCCCCAGGGGCAGCGGGGCCAGAGCTGCGCTCGGCCGAGACTTCGGGTCCCCGGTGAAGAGGCAGCCGGGCGGTTCTGAACGCAAAGGGTCTGGGAACCCGGCCCAGTGTCTGTACGTGGAAAGGTCACGAACGGCATCCCGAGGAAGCGACCCTCAGTCCCCCAGCCTGCTTCAGTCGTGGGACGGAGGGAGGAGGCAGCGGGACCGCGCTGCTCCCCGCACACCGTTTGTCCTGCAGCAGGCCAAAGCGCGCGCCTTGCACCTCTGCTCTCCGTGGTTCGTTCGCACGTAACTTACAAAGCGCAAGCCGACAGCGAGCTCCACCTAACTCAGTCCTACATCCATGCTTATGAGAGCTCATGAGCTCATTTTTTAATTCGATAGAAAGCAATTTTTCTTTTTTTCCCCCTTTTATTTGTGTGCAGAAAGGGAACACCTGCTCTCTCCTCCGCCCTTCACACGCCTGGCATCACGGTGCTGGATCAGGTTTGCAGCCCTAATACCTCTCCTGTTGGCTTTTTCCTGGGGGAGTGACCAGAAGAAAAACTACCAAAACAAAGGAAAAAGGTATTAAATAAAACCAAACAAAAAACAGACGAGAAGGGGCCCTTTGCTCTCTGGTTCAGCAGACGAGCCCGGGGAAGGCGCGATGCCAGCCCCGGGGCCGGGTGAGGCCGCGAAGGGCTCGCAGGAGGAGAATAAGCCCCGGTCAAGCCAACTGTCGTAGGGTGACGCGGAGAGCAGATGGTGCCTGCAGCCATGCAAATCAAAAGGTTTAAAGCGCGCTGAGTGATAAAGGGCAAAAAAAAAACCAACAAAAACAACGAGCCTGCCCATCTCCAACAAAGCAAGCAGGAGATAAGAAACACGCATGAAGGCTTATCAGCCTCCAAAGCATCGCCAGGCAAGGCAGGCTCTGCAGCGAGCCCTTCCCCAGCCCCGTTTGCTGCTTGGAGCTACCGGCAGAGACGAGCACCGGGGTCGCTGGCAGGAGCCAGGGCGGGATTTTTGCCTGCGTGGTGGCTCAGGGGCTGGCCGGGCTGCAGCATGGGCTCTTCGCCAGGGGGATCCCGGGGTGGGCAGCGAGAGCCCTGGAAGGGGAGCTCAGGGCACCCGAGGGGTGCACGGAGCTGGCACCCCGAAGGATTGCTCCTCTCGCGAGCAGGAAGCTGTGGGCGGCCGGCACCGGGGCTAACACCGCACGCGGCCACGGCGGGAGGAGCTCGGGCACCAAGCACGCGGCCTTCAGGCTGTAACGGAGACAAAAACCAAGCTCAGGTTGTCAGCGTTGTAACCTCGAGTCGGCCAAAGGGTCAGACAGCCTGACACAAAGCACGCCTCCAACAGCTGCCATCGAGAACTGGCCAAGGAAGCACAGCCTCACGCTTGGGCCCAGGTCAGCCGTTCTTTGCTAAGCCCCTGACACGCGGCCCTGCTGCGAACATCGACGAGTAAATCCTTCCTCTCCTCCACCCAGACTTCTTGTCAGCTGGGAACAACTCCGCTTCCCTACCGGACTTACCCTGGAGCAAGAGCAGCGTGAGGAGCCGTGACAGGGCACAACGCTGCCAGCTCAGACCCGCAGCTCACCCGCGGGCACGAGCACCCGGCCCTGGCCAAAAAGATGGAGCCCCAGCTCATCTCCCGGGGAGCAGCCGGTCTGCCCGACCTTTGCTACAACCACGAGAGGTCTGGGCATCCCCGCTGTCCGACTGACTCCTGCTGACAGCCTCGGGATTTCCAGCAGGCCGTTTCCATCCATCTGAACCTTTGTTTCCCACGCAGCATCCCCGCTCCACACACGATTCGCGACCTCCCTTCCACGGGGACGTTGCCGCTGCTCAGACCACAGGGCCTGAAGGGAACCGCTGCAGGAGCCTGGCGTGGAGCAGACCTCGGCAGCTAACCAACGTGCTCCCTGCAATGAAGAGCAGCACGGAGCTGCCCCGCAGCCCGGCCGGCAGCGGGAGCTCTCGAAGCAGCGTGCCCAGCGCCAAGAGGCGCCAGGGAGAAGCCAGCGCTTTGTCACGTTGGAGTAAAAGAGCTCGGTGCCAAGGCAGGGCCACCCGAGGTGGCTTCCGAGGGGCTCTGCTGCTCTGTGGCGCTCAGCCCCAGCCAAGCGGCCCCAGCAGCTTTCCAAGCTCCGGGCACCGCTCTGGATCAAATCAGCAGCCGGCACCGCGCCACTGCGCCTTCGCAGCCCTGCGCACAGGCAAAAAAAAAAAGAAAATTAGGCCAATTAAAAAAAAAGATGGCTGTGGATTTGGAAGCATTCTCACCAAAAGGAGGCTACGGAAAACCACTGCAAAGCCCTCGAAGCCTCTTCCCCGAGGCCAGGCGCTCTCTCAGCCGGGCTCCATCACCCACGCCGGGCAGGAGGCAGCACCCATGGGTGCCCGCCGCCCCCCGGCCCACGGCAGAGCTGCCCAGCCATTCCCACCGGCCCACGGCTCCACCCAGCCGAGTCAGCAGCAACTTCGCTGCAAGTGTCAATACCTCCATGTTTGTGTGGCTTGCTTTTCCCCCCTTAAATTCAGAGCAAACTTCCCCTTCTGCTCACACCCCATGGCCCAATCCGTCGGCTCCTGATTGGCAGGGAAATCCTATACCCACCCTCCCCGCCAGAAGTGTCGGCTCTTGCAGCAGTCCCAACAAAAGCCAACTGCCAAGCTCGGGCTGCTTCACAATAAAAGTCTCGCCCTCTCCTTTTTTTTATTATTTATTTCTTTCCCCCTTTTCCTGCAGCCGGCCGCCTCCACTCCCCGGCTGACCCCGGGCTGATTGTTAACCTCCAGCCCCTGGGAGCCTCCCCAGGGGTTACGTGCCACGAGCAGCGAAGCGTTATTCCCCCCACCACGACCTTTTATTTGTGGGTTTTGAAGGAAAGAAAAATGGCCGCGTCTTAAGAAAGGTGTTTGAAAGGGCTTTAGAAGCCACGAGGACCCAAGCAGAGAAGCAAGCGCCGTTTTTAGTCTTTCCTCTCCAGCTCTGCTTGCAAAATGTAAGGCTTCCCTTCCTCCACCAGGTCTTTGGAGGGGATGGAAGAGAGGTCAAAGCAAGGGTCTGCAGCGTTCCCAGGCAGGCAACTAGGAACGGCACTGGTGCCTTTAAAACAAAAACCAACAACAAAAAGAGCAGAGCTGGGAAGCACAGAAAGAGCCTTCTCAGCTCAGCCTCCTCCTTGGCATTTCCAGCAGCCATCCGCGTGCCCTTCGCAAGGGTCCGAGCAGGTTTTACAGGCAAAGACAAAACATGCACAAAGCTCCAGCACATTGCAGCTTACCAAGCCCAAGAGAGCAGCTGGTTGCATCATGACCCAGGGCTCTCTGACAGCAGACCAGGAAGGAGCGGAGGTGGATGTGCTCAGATGTCTACCTTCACCAGAGTCCCCCCTTTTTTTTTTTCTCCTTAAAAACCAACCTTCTAGGAACCTGAAACTTTGCAGCACTGTTGCTCCGATCTGAGACAGGCAGTGAATGCAGGTCGACCTGCGAGAGGGCTGCCAGCAGGGTGACCGACCCCTCTCCAGCCCCGCCGCGCAGAACCGCGTGCGGGGGCACCAACACGGCGGGCGAGAGGGACGGCGCCGACCCTGGAAGCCCTGGGGCGATGGAAGCCCCAGCCCAAGAGGCTGGCACCTAGGGGACACCGGCCCCCCAGGGGTGACACCGCCAGCACGCGGGGCCCCAGGAGCCACAGACCCCGCCAGCTGCCACCCGCCAGCCACGGGGCAGGATTCCACCCCCAGCGCGGCGGCGGCGAGGTCTGCAGAACGCACTGCAGCACGACAGGGAGGCAAAGCTCCCGAGAAATGATGCAAGTCCAGCAGCAGCACATCCACATTCACTCTCGGTTTTCCCTCCTCAAAGACAACCAACAAACCCAAGTTGCTCGCAGTAACCTTTGCCTCAAAGAGAAGGCAAACGTTTTGTAGCTAATTACTTGGGAAGCGATGATTAAGAAAACACTCGTGGAAAGACAGCGTTTCTCGTGGAGGCAGCAGGAGATGGCTGATCTCAGACCCCAGCACTGCTCAGGCCCCGCCGTGCAAGGGCAAGGCCTGGGATCACCGCCCGTGGGGGACGCTGACCGCAGGCCTCTCCTTAGAAGCAGCAGGAGAAGCATTTGATTTGGAGAAGGAAGGAAACGTAACGCCAATGTACCTGGCCTACAAAGCAGCCACCGGTCTCACAGCTCCTTTTCTAGGTTAAGGCCACTTCCTTATAAGCCTCGTGCAATCATGTGAACGTGGAATTTTATCTGCAGCTCACAACAAGCACTCCTCTCAGCCTGAAGTTCGTCCCCAAATCCAACGAGACCTGCAGTTCTTTTGTCTCCCACATCCCTCCCATCCGGGCTCTTCCTAAAAGGACAGAAACATTTCCTCCTCTGCCCCCATGGCTCCCTCCTACTCCAGCCGCACAAATCAACTCCCCAGACAGGGGGAAGGGTAGAAACGAGGCGCAAGTCCCTGCATGCAAAAGCTGGGAACAAGGACACGCTGGCATGAAAGGCACCAGGACCAGCACAAGGCAGCCCACAATGGAGCTCGGGCTCCTGGCAGGGGGGTTTGCAGAGCCCGAGCTCCACGGAGCTCCCGCAGCGGCGAGGCGACGAGCGGGACAGCAGCTCTGGCATGGACGCAGCGACGCTGTCTCGCTGCTTCCATGCTGGGAAGAGTTGCAGCCATCTAACTGTGTCCCAGTAGAGTTAAAACCAGTACGACTTGTATGTGCAGACAAGTGTAAATCCAGAGCAGACAAAGGCATCTCCTCCTTCCACTGGCTGAGGTTAGCAAGAAGTACAGCTGCCGCCTGCCTTCTCTTAGCACCAGGGAGGGGGAGCAGGGAACCCTAAAACGGAGCCAAAGATTCCTCGTCCTCTCTAGCAAAAGCAAACCAGCCATTTCAGAAACACCAAGTCGCCAGGAAGGCTCAGCAAGGATGAAACCAGAGCACCAAGAGCCTGGAGCGAGCAGTCTGCAGCACCCTGGGGCACTGGGGCGCAGCAATCACCCCCATCAACAGCACCCAGGCACCTCTTCGGCCTCCACGCTCCTCTTCCTCCCTCCCCCAAACCACCGCAGCCAGAGGAGCAGCTCCCTCGCCCCTGCCCAGCCCGGGGATGCCGGGCAAAGGTGCTCCTGCTCCAGGCTGGAGCAGAAGGAGGTGGCCCCAGCCCAGGCACTTCCTTGGGAAGGCCCTCACCCCGCGCACACCACCTCTTCCGTGCCACCTGCAGCCACAGCGACGCCTGCGAGCCGGGAAAGCAGACAGGGAGAGGAAAAAAAGGCAAAAAAACAACACAGAAGTTGCACCCTAGGGCCTGTCCCTCTAATAGCTACAGCAAAACCTCACCAAGACTTTACTCTCCTGGAGGGTGAGAAAGGCACGCAGCGCTGCCCAGCACCCGAAGTCCTAGAGGTGGCAGCTCCTCACCACCTCGCCTCCATGGCCTACGGGCTTCGTCCTTCGTGGGGCTTTTTTTCTGCTCTGTCATTAAGAGTGGAGCCTGGTCTTTTCCTTCAATCCCAAGAATTGCACTGAATTAGATCATCTTTCTCGGCTCACCTCCCCCTACAGGCAGCTCCCGAGCATGCTCAGCTCGGCCTGGCGCTGCCATTTCATAACTGCATTGTTTACAGACGCACACTGACCTGCCATTTTTTGACAGTAAGAGAGGAGCTGGGGTTTGCAACCACGGGCGCTCGCAGCCCCTGCTCCTCGGCACCGCCGGGGCGCGGGCGAGCTCCTGCCTCGCAATAAAAATCCAATTTGGAGAAGGGAAATTGCAAAGTGTGGAAAGTAGCAGGCTATTGTTCTTGTTGTTGTTTTTCGCCTTGATTTAGGTCAAAATCCACCTGCTCTGAACGCGCAGTCTAGGAGGAAGAAGTTAACCCCTCTCTGGGGCGAGGGGAGCACGGGTCTCGTCCAGCTCAGTGCAGAATGCCAGCCATGATTTCAGCTTCTTCGAATCACAACTGTGCTTCGATGTCACCTAAAAATACAATGCTCAGCCCGGTCTGCCATCCTCCGTCAAGCCTTCCTCTGAGAAAGAAAGGGTTGGAAATATGGTATTTCCCTTGAATAAACAAGTTGGCTTAGTCCCAGCACATACAGTTTTCTCCTTTAAATGCAAACCAGAGTATTTTTGCAGGCACACAGGAAAATGAGGAGAGGAGGAGGGGAAAAGTTCCTCATTTAACACCAAGAGCTCCATGAAAAGCCTTGTAAGGTTGCTCCCAGTCCCTCTCTGTTCCAGTCCTCTCCCCGTCTGTGCTTATCACACTTCCCAGGTGAAAGCAGCTCCGAGTTATGCTGGAGAGAAAATGCCAGAAGAGCTGGAGGTTTCCTCATCCTTGGAACAAGGACAATTTGTGCAAAGCTTCCTTTACAAGAGGCACTGTGCTGCTCCGACACAGTATGGCAGCGTTGCAGGGAAGACGCTCGCTCGGCAGATCTTCTTAACCCCCACCGCCTCTCCCCTTCTCCATCACTTCCACCAGGCTTCCCCCTCCTGAGGGCACTGAAGGGAAGAAGTATAATTACCAGCTTTGGGGGAAGCAAGCTCGTATTTTGGATCCCAGAATATTTTTAAGAGCTTGCTCTTTGTTTTTTTTCCCTACCAATATTTTTTTTTGCCCTTTTTTTTTTTTTAAACACGCATTCCAATTAAGCTTATACAGTGCATGAGCTTCTCTCCTGCTGCTTTACTGCCTACTGTAAACCCCGCCAGGCAGAGCTGTGCTGCCCGTCCTCCTCTGCTGCCCCCCTCCAGGTCCAACGCCACCACAGAGCAGAGCCAGACATTTCCTACGCCGCAGAACAGACCAAGGACTTCAAACGGGCACCGGGAGGGGAGGAGGGACGGACGGACGAATCTGCAGAGGGCTGAGACGGGACGTCAGGGGAGATCACGTTACGGCTGCTGGGGTCTCCTCTGCGAAGAGGGCTTGATTTCAAAACTCATTTAATTTACAGTAGTTGAAAAGAACCGGCTGAAAGTGGTAGTTAAGGGTTATAAATTCAAGATTTGCTTCCAAATCACTGACATTGCAGTTCGCTGCAGGAACATATGGTCCTCCGAGCCTCGAGAGCAGGGAGCGCACGCTGCCAGAGCCCCAAGTCTTTGGGCTGAACCAAAACCAAGAGATTTCTCCCATTGCAGGGCAGTCGCTGCAGCGCTTCCTTCACCTTTAGCAGCTCCGGGAGCAGGATGAGCAGAAGGATAAATTTAAGGGGAAAAAAGAGAAAAGCACAACAAAAAGCCGCACCGGGAATCGAGTCATCCATCCCTCCCCCAGCCATCCACAAACCAGCTGGCCATGACAGCGAAGCTCCTTAAATGTCCTTGTTTACCTGAACGAAATAGCTCCCTGCCATTGTACAAGCAGCACACGATCCAGAGATGGCACCAGGCTGAGGAGGTGGCTCCAGCACCCCCGTGCACACCCCGCAGCAGGATCCGGCCCCCGCACTGGAGGGGAGCGGTGGCTGCAGCATGGCTCACGCCGGGGATGCCTGAGGGCACGGGCAGCCCGGCTGCATCCTGCACCCCCCCTGCCGGGCCTACAGGGAGACGTTTGGATAACAGGGGGCTGACCAGCTGAAAATACATCCCATAGGAAAATCCAAAATCTTCTCGCAAAGAGGGGTGATAAAAAAAATAAGGCGAAAGGTTGGAGAAGAGTGTTGCTTTTTTCTCAGAGGTGACCACCACGGGTGGGCAAAGAAAGCGCTTGGGCTCAGGAGGCCTCATGGTTATTTTGAAAGGCTGGTGGAGGCTGCTGATGTTAGAGTTGAAGGAACTTCAAAGCTGGTTCAATAGGCAAAGGGGAAATAAAAAAATAAATAAATAAAAGGCCCATTTTTAGGACTATTAACCCTTGCTGAAGGGCAGCATGGAAGTCCAGACCTGGGCTTGCTCTCCTCCCTCCTAGAAGTAGGTCAGGCTTTCCAGCACGGTTTTGCCAATGCTTTCTGTAGGCACCAGCCAGCGGTACCGGAGCACGAGGCGCTTTGGGCAGTCGGTCACACAGCCTCTGGCAGCGTGGCTCCTCGGCCTTCACCCAGCCAGCACAGCGGCCCTCCGGGGCACGAGCCGACCAGGCCACTTCCAGGCCTTCACTCGTCGCTTCTAGCAAGAAACCTCATGACTTCTTCCAATACTTTTTCCTTCCACACGCTAGACGACAAAAATGGAGCATGCTGCTAGTCGAAAGGAGGCATGCTAGATGCTCAGAGGAGGCACAGCCGCCTGCCTGCGGGCCCCTCACACCCACAGCCGTGCTCCTGGATGCCGAGCCCCGCAGCAGGCCGGCACCGCCATGCCAGGGGCTCTCCTCACACAGCCTCGGAGCCGGGTGGCTGCCCCAGGCCCGCCCAGCACATCAGAGAGCATCTGCGTTTACCACAAACAGCAAAAAAATGCCAACATGGCAGGGCCAGGGGGCTGAATTTTAGCTAAATAAGCTGCAGGCCTGGGCCTCCTGCCATGAGACCAACCACGGACGGTTCATTTTAATCAGCTGCTTGGATTGCAAGCTACTACCGAAAGAAGGGGGGAAGGGGGAGGAGGGAACACCCAAAAATTTGTTTTTTCCTGGTAAAATAATATTTGTTCTTCCCACCAGCCTCAGCAGTAGGCCTGGCCGGACCCAACCGAGGGCTGCCAGCCCCGACCCAGCAGCTGGGGTCCTCTCCTTCCCTCCTTCCCCTTGGAGCAGCCCGGAGACCCCGGCCTCCCTCCGCTCCTCTTGCCCACAGCTGCTGCAAGGAAGGAGGGCTGCTGGTAGAACCAAATTTTCCAGAGACTTCATGCTTTTAAAATAAATAAATAAATAAACAAATAAAAAGCACCAACAAAATATATATTTTTTAAAAAATGATACCCCCAAACAAGCCTCCCCACTCCAGAAGACAAATAAAAGACTGCTTGGATACAAAGCCCAAGCTTTCCCAGAGCCAGGTAATTCCAGAAGTACGTGCAAGGCCATGGAACAGAACAAAGTCACAATCATAACAACACAAAAGAGCAGTCAAAGGCTGACAAGGCAGGCTCCAGGCTGCTCCCCAAACCGCCCCTGCGCCCTGCCCCACGTGGCTGCCTTCCTGCCGCGCTCCCTCCCTCGCACAGGGCAGGAAAAAAAGAAAGAATTGACAAAAAATAATCCAGCCATGATTATCTGAACTGTCTTCCTCCTCTCCGAGGCTTCTCCTTTCCCACCTGGCGCCAGGCTGCCTGCGGCCACAACCGGAGGGAAGCTGCTATTTATGAGGCATGGGAGATGGACACTGCGAGCTACTGTACCTGCAGACATCTGTGGTCTTCTCCTGGGGAAGACTCAAAGAGTTGCATATTCCAGATCCTCATGAGCAGTGATTCAGTTTCTGCTCATGTGATAAAAGCTCCCTCTACAGAGTGAGCATGCCCAGAGGAGACCATTTCACTGCTCCCTCCAAGCTGCAGCCATTTCACAGAGAACCTGCAGGCTCCAGCGTCCATTGGAGCGGCGATCAGCCCGGGCATCCCGGGGACGCCCCGGTAATGCAGATCATCTGTCAACTTTCTGACAGGGTGCCAGGCCTCAAACTGATCGCTCGCCTGAAAAAAAAAAAAGCCTTTTAAGCCCAGAATGTGTTCAGTTTCAGTGGCCTTCAAGAGTAGCCCTTGCCCACAAAAAAAAAAGGGAAGGGGAGCAGGGATGGGGAGGGATGCTGCGTGGCTTGGGGACATCCCTGTGCTGATTTTGTTTTGCTTGATCAGGTGTCTGTCCTGCGAGGAGGGGGATGAAGGCACACGGGTTAAACTGGTGAAGTGTGCAGTGTCCAACTGCAAGTGAATTTGAGATGTGATCTGCTGAGCTGAAGGGGTGCTGGTTTCCACTGCGGGGATTTATAATACAACATGACCTGGTACAACCAACCTTAAAAGTGTATCGCAGGCACTATCACTAAAAAAAGAGGGGAAAACCTAATGAAGTGATAGTGAGTGCACTGTGAGGTGCAGTAGCTCTGAGCTCAGCCTATGTCAAACCATATGATGCAGCTGGCCCAGCCAGCTAGATAAAAGAAAGAAATTTTAGCTTCAAAATAAAAGTTGTTTGTCTCTGTTCCCCTGAACAATTAAGCACAAACTCTTGGCAACCTTCGTATCTGCTCAAGCTCCCGGGAAAACGTGCAGGAACATCTGCGAGCAGAGCAGGGCTGGGAGGGAGGCGAGCGCCCGGCCGGCCCTGGCGGGGAGGCAGCGCAGCGGGGTGCCCGCGGCCCCCCGGGACCGCCCGCCCGGCAGGGGGAGGGCGGCCACGGCGAGGAGAGGCGAGGAGGAAGAGGAAGCTCAGAAAGGGGCCGTGGCACCTCCCGGCTGCTCTTGGCCAAAGCAAAGCAATTCCTCCATGAAATCAGAGCACAGAGGACAATTGTCTTTAAGGCTACGTGTTAAAAGTGAAGACGAGCTTGGCGTAGTGCGTTGCAGTGGGCTTGGGGGGAGGGGGAACAGGCTGCACAGTGGGAGGAAAAGCCACAGAAACCATGGAGAGGTTTCGAGAAGCCCGGTGATTTTATTCGCCTTGCACCTTGCATGAAAAGCAGGCATTCAAACCGACGCCTTCAGCACAAGCATGGAGCCATCGCCTGCTCTGCTCTACCCATCCCCTGCTCTGCTCTGCTGAGCACCGCCGGCGTGTCCTGCTGTTGCATTATCGCAGCCTGGAAGCATCAACAAGCCACGTTTTCCCCAGACCAAGCGGCTACTTCACCACCGTGTCCATGCACGTTTGCAAAGCGGCAACAGTTAAAGCAGCAGAAGAGCCTGCCGTGGGTCTGCCTCGCCTGCAAGGACATTATTTTTCTCTCCGTGCTCTGGAGAAGTTTCACTCCTAAACAGTTAAAGCACACAAGGCTGAATTGAGATGACTGAAATTCGTTGAGAATGAATATTTGGGATGACAGTACAAAGCACGGATCTCTCACCCACTGGGTTTTTGTTTGATGTAAATTTTAAGTTTTAATATACATAAAATGAGATTTTGCTGGCCTTTCTATCAATCACTGAGAGGTAGAGAAGTACCTGATGTAAGGCAATCCCAAAAAGCCCCAAACAAAAGCAGACTGGAGCTGTATTATCCACTGCATCGAGAGATTACTGTAGTTCAAACCAAGATGGCTTTGTCGATGTGCCGCCCTTCCTTGCGGCATGAAATTACCAAGCTTTCATCAAAAACACAGAAACAGAAACAAAGACATTACTAAGTGCAAAGTCAGCGAGCTACCACCGTCCACATCCCTTTGCAGGGAGAACAGGAGGCCGGAGACCCAGGCTGCAGCGCTCGGTCCTCCTGCACGCCCAGGGACGTGGCGCTCCCCACTGCATCTCAGCGCTAGAGATGCTTTTAGTGCCGAGGTTAGAAATATACTGAGAGCAGAAGCGACCAGAGACACTTTTCACATCTCATGTTCATCCTTGTAAGTATTAAAGACGTTTTAAAAATAAATAAATAAATAGATAAAAAGGAAGCGGCTCAGGCTAGTGCAGATGCTTCAACAACCAACCCAAGCCAAACAAGGGATCCGCATCACCCCGGCGCCTCCTGTCCCAGCCCTATCTCCCCCCTTGCAGAGGTCTGGGCTCCCTCCTAACAAGTCCCTGCAGGACTCACAACCTTCCTTCCGCCCCTGCGACATGGGAGACGTGGCGGGAGCGGTTTAACCGTTCAGGGACTGTATGCAGAAGCCCGCTGGACTGCTTTCCCCTCTCCTGGAAAATGAAATCAGTCTCCCAAATGGCTGGGGAAGGGGGGTTGCTCGCCCATCAGCCCGCACCCCACAAAGCTTTCCCCTTTTTTTACCCCAAGCAGTTCCCCCTTAATTTACCCCAGCAGTTTCCCCACCTAACCTTGCCCATGGGGGGGCCAGCGCAGCCCTCCCCATTTCAAACAGGGCCTGCCGGGGACCAGCACAGTACCCCGTGTTCTGACACCGAGCCTCCCCGGCCTCGGTTCTCCCATTCAAAGCTTGAAAATCCCTTTCAGAAATCTCACGTTTCCAAGAGGAAGGCAGCAGCACAACACAAAGGACACTGGGTTCCTCAGGGCTTTTGCTTAATTACACCATTACACACGGCATTTTCACAGCTCCCTTGCAGCGGAAACACAAGTGGGAGGCAAGGGGAGACGTTGCTTTCTATAGGAAGAACAATATTTAGCTCGGCAAAATGCAGGGGTCTCTCCTCATTTCCATCGGGCTCCTCTCTCCCTTCAGACCCTCTGCTTGCTCAGATCCCAAGCTCACTTTCAGCCTCCTCAGAAGCTATCCCCGAACACAGCCAGACACACCACCAGCACTCCAGGGGCTTTCAGTATAAGAAGAGCACTTCTGCTGGAATCCTGATTCGCTTCTGCCTCGCCAAGAACCGCTCCTCAGCTCAGCCCCAAGCTCTTAAAATGCCTCCTTGCCTCCTCAGTGATTATTTACAGCATTTCCCTGTGAGAATGCCCATTCCCAAGACACAGCCAGCGTCCGCAGCATCCTGCAGGAGAGCCGAAATGCCCACGTCCAGGCTCAGTAACAGCCCTGAAGGAGCAGTCACCCACCAATGCACACTTCTGGAATCACAGTTTTCTCCACCTCTTGAAACCTTTTTTTTCCCCCCCAAAAAAAAATAAATAAAAAAAAACTTTCAAGCCACCTCCTCCCCTCCTGCTTTTAGTTTTAGAAAACTGCCTTGAGTTAATAAGAACCATGAAATGTTCCCTGGGACTCTGGGTTGAGTACATCACACACACCAACAGGAGGAAAAAGGAAAAAAAGACGCCGTTGTGACAGATGTTGAGATGTAAGCTGGAAGATGTTGCCATGTTTTGATAAGAATATGCATTGAGCATTTCATTTATAGGGCAATGCTAGAACTTTATTTAGAAGCATATTGGCCAGCCAGCTGTAATTCAGAGCACACTGTAGTCCTAACAGTTCCCAATTATAAACTCCTTCAGCTTTAACTTCGAGTAACCACGGCTCCTGCTCTGGAGACGTGAAAACACCATTCCTCTCCTTCATCCAGCTCCCGCACACCAACAGCTCCCAGCACAGCAAAACCGGCCGTGCCCGAGAAGGGTTCGAAGCGGCATCCCTTGCACACCCCATCTCGCCATTTGCTCAACGGACAAACGGTTCATGGGGTTGTTCTGGGGCCAGGAGGTGGGGTGGGAGCAGCACAAAGCCACCCTGCTCATTAGCAGTCTTCTGCCAGGAAAGCAGGCAGTGAAAATGGCTGCTCGCACTCAGCCTCGCTTGCGCTGCAACGCTCAGCTCAAACACCAGGGCTCGGCGCGGATCCTGCCCACGAGCCTCACGTGTTCGGCGGTTCCCCTGTTCTTTGACCTCACACCTATTTTTTTTTTTCAGCATTAGGGCACTCACGTGAAAACAAGAGAGCTCTTCATTGGGAGAGAGTCGGTGCTTCATGGTGCTTTTCTCTCCCCCAAAATCGCGAATACCGCAGTCGATGGCTCTGCGAGCGATTCCGCCGACACTACGCGTTTCTCCAGGAGCAGAAGGAGCAGATGAACTCTTTAAACACAAAGCTCCTGCCTTCATGCAAATATCACCAGTTAAGAAGAGCGGAGAAATAAAGCGAGCATGATGTGTGTGCGGAATTGGCTCTGAGGCTGCGTTTCAGCAGCTGCCATAAGGTGGCAGTGGGTCTTTAAGGCTACCTTACACCTTCCGCACAAGCACAATAGGAAATTATCACACCAGTGGTTTTCAGCATCTCAAACTGTTTAATCAAATTTCCTCATCAAGGGAGCCAGACCATACAGGAAAATTGGGCCCAAGATCATTTCAGTGCCAGAGTCACACAAGGAGAAAAAGCCACCGGGATCAATTTGGAAAAGCTCTAAATGCAGCCCTCGTCCGAGCCAAAGGAAATCAAAACCTTTTACTTTCAGCGTACAATTACAATGCCGTTTATTTTACATAAACACTTCTCTTTGTGCATTCATCCAACCACAAACAAGCCAGCATCCATTTAAAAATAGCGAAGCTTGCATCGCCAGGAAGCTGGGGCTCGAGCTGGCCTTCTGCAGGGACTGCACAACCAACGCCTTCGAGCTCGGCACGGAGCTGCCCCACGGGCCGGGTCACGCAGAGGCTGGATCCTGCCCTGCCCCATCTCTGGCAGCTCAGAGAAGGCGGTGGAAGCGTTGGGTATGCCAGAAATGCAGAACTGGGCAGCAAATATGCGAGTAACTTCAGGTAGCAGAGGGACTCATCACGCAGACTGACCTGATCCCGCGAGACCATCACCTGGGACGGAGCAATGGCACGGAGATGTACGTGCTCTTCATCGCATGCTGAACTGCGTGATGTAAAGCGGCAAGAATAGCCCTGAAGAGCCAGCCAGCCTGCTCACAGCATGCGGGATGAAGACTGTAACCTCAGAGATTTCTGCTAATAAAAGTTAACCATGGGAAGTCTGCAGTGCCAAAGTGCTCCCAAGGCCCTGACACAGCAAGCCTTACCTTCAGAATCACAGAATATCCCGAGTCAGAAGGGACCCACAAGGATCATCGAGTCCAAAGGGACCCACAAGGATCATCGAGTCCAAAGGGACCCTCAAGGATCATCGAGTCCAAAGGGACCCTCAAGGATCATCGAGTCCAAAGGGACCCACAAGGATCATCGAGTCCAAAGGGACCCACAAGGATCATCGAGTCCAAAGGGACCCACAAGGATCATCGAGTCCAAAGGGACCCTCAAGGATCATCGAGTCCACCTTTGCTCAGACCTGACCGACGCCACCGTGGGCACCCAACAGCACCGCTCCCAGGGGCACAGAGGCAGGCAGCCCCTCCTGCCCCACGCAAAGCCCCACCTCCCCTGCCCCTCGCTGACACAAGCCTGGGAGCCCACCCCAGTGTCCCAGCGTCACCACGGGGCCTGCTTGTGGGGCAAGAGGGGTCAAGCAGCTCAGCGGCACGGAGCTGCCGGTGCCTTCTGTCTGTGAGCCGGCAAGCGCACGCACGCTGCACGAGCCCAGCCTCGCACACGCTCCCATTCCTTCCCCACACTCACTCACCAGCACCTGAAGTCCAGAAAGCAACGCACAGAAAACATCATCATCATCATCATCATCATCAGCCCAGCCAAAGGAACAGACACTCATACTCCTTCCTTCCCTTGCAAATCTGGAAGGGCCGACTTGGCAAGGTTTGTTTGCAACCCTTGGAATGCAAAACAAGACCGAGGACGGGAGCTGGAGTCTGACATTCCTTCGCCCTCCCACGATCAGGGACGGACCTGGCGGCAGAGCAGGTCGGTGCCCTGCGAGGCCTCCCATTAATAACAATTAGCGCCCGAGCGGCGGGGCCACGCTCGCACGCCTTGCAAGGGGAAGGCGCAGCCCAGCGGGTCCCCGCAGCCCTGGCTGCCAGCCCTGCCCCTCGGGGCACCACCCTGGCGCTCGCCAGGCCCCTGCGTGATAGAGGCTCGAGGGCAGCCAAGGTCAGGGTTTTCAAATCCTCCCCGCTGATCCGCGGGAAGCGGCACGAAGCCGGTGGCAGTGGTTGAACTGTGCTGCGCCTGAACCGCTGCCCAGAGCCGCGCTCCCGGAGCCACCGCGGCCCCGGGCAGGGCAGGGGCACGCAGCCGCCCTACCTGGGCGCCGCGGCCGCGTCCTCCCGCGTCCCGACTGCAGGCCAATTCCTCCTCCAGCCACAAATCCATCTATCTATCTCCCTCTATGGGTGCAGCTTCCACCCCGGAGCATGCTCAGTGTGGGCTGATCTTCAGCCATTTCAGAGCTTTGATGAAATGTGAGCGTAAGGAAGTGTCATTAGCAGAAGGGGGGAAAAAAAAGGAAAAAGGAAGGGGAAGGCGAGGGATCCCCGGGGATCCAGGAGACCTTCTGCTCCCACCAGCCAGCCCAGGCTCCGGCTGCAGGGCTCGCAGGAGGGATGAGGCTGCGAGCATCTCACTCCAGAACAAAGGCAAGGCAAGTCCTGGCTCAGGCAAGCCTTGTGCAAAAAGTAGTAGTGCCTACAGCCTCTCGAGCCAGCATATCTTTCACTCTGGGCCTTCCACAAATTAGTGTTTTTCACAAAATGCCATTAATCACATTGATATCCCCCCCCAACGGGCTTCATCTGATGCTTGCAGCTCGCGGTGCAAATAGCGCTTCCCGTCCGACTTAGAGCTAAAGCCGCAGCTCCCCATCCCACGTAACCTGCACAATTCCAGCTCCGTTTACAAGAAACTCAAAAAGCACGCCAGAAGAAGGGGGAAAAGCCTACAGCACGTACACGTCATGCTGTGCTTTCCCAAGAACATGAGTTTTAAGAGGTTTGGGTTTAGCTAGCCAGCCCGGACCCTCCTCCATCGCTACATTTTGTCTCTCTAACACAGCAGCAGTTTCACAGCAGAATACATAGAGCATTTTTTTCCTCCTCTCCAGTCTTCCAAACAACAAAATACCCAAAGACAGAAGATAGCTCCTGCAGAAGGAAAGCTTTGCAGGCCAGGGCAAAAAGTGGCCGCTAATCCCACTCAGCTTTTAATGCGTGCCCCAACCCTCCTGTTGGGGCCAAGCCAAAGCCAGCTCGGGGCGTTCAGATCCGTGAATTGTCCGTGCACAATGCCGCGCCGTCCTGGCTTCCTGCGCGCTCATGGCGAATATTCCTGTCCTGGACGTATGGGGGCTGCTTCGGTGCCGCCGGATTGCTGCTCCAAAGGAAGATTAACAAATAATAATAATAATAAAAACTTAACGCTGCACTTCTGAAAAAATCACGGTGATAGATGAACGCCAAAAACGGGCCCTTTGCCTGACCTGCGCTTCCAAGGTAATCACAGAAATACCAAGAGATGCTGTAAAATGCAGTAAGCCCAGGTAAATGATTCTCAGCAGTGCCCAGCACACCCGTGTCAGATGCACCCTGCAGACAGCTCTGCATGTTGTCCTCCCGCTTGAGAGACAGCTCTCTTCCCCGCTGCACTGCGGCTGAACACCAAGCCGGAGCATTCCAGCAGTTACCCTGACGGCAAAGTCCTGCCATTCACATTTGACTTCTGGAAGCAAGGCAGCGTGCCACGCCGAGCGCTGGCAAGTCGCGTTGTACAAAAACATTTTCAGAGCACAAAGCGTTTGGTAAAGTGACCCGGGATGAACCAGGGTAATTTGGTGCTTAGCTGCCCCCGGGCCCCACCTCGGCTGCAGCATTTCAGCAAAGCGCCAGGGCTCAGCCCCGCAGCAGCACTGGGTCCCTCGGTGCCCTTTCTCCAGGGACACTCAGGGACACCACTTCCAGAGCAGGATGCCACCCTCCCGGCACCGCATTAGGATCACCGAGGCACCACACAACACACCAAGCACGGGCTGGCAAACCCTGCCGACAAATTCTATTCTCGTCCTCTCGCCTGCCTTTAAATTGGAGGTGGTTTAAAAATAATATTCAGACCACAGGATCCTGAGGCATGTCTGCTGAATCTAGCAGTGTTTGCATCTAGCACAGCTCAAGCATGTCAAGTTTGTTTCCTTGGAAACAAAGGCCAATTTGCAAGCATTGCTTTCTTCTTTTTTTCCCCTTCAATATAATGAAGGCATACCTGCAGCTGTTGTTGATACAAAGGAATTAAAGCTGATTCACGGACCACCAAAGTTCATAAGAGAATTATTAATACATTTCACTAATGAACAATTGGCTTGCTGCACCGAGGGAAAACCACAGTTCATCGCTATTTAAAAATCCCCTTTTCCCTTGCATAGATGAACACTCAAGGCACGGCATTTATATTGTCTCCTTGGGGAGAGGGAGGAAAAAAAAAGGAAAGCCAGATTCATTTGCTTACCCTAGGCTAGGTACACGGGTTCCAGCGGAGGAACAATCTAAGAGGGAAATCCTGTATTGCTCCTAACACCGCTCCGAAAGCTGCACCAGCAGTGCTCAGAGCACACCTGCTTACCACAGGCTGAAGAGCCAGCACAAGCTCAATAAAAGGAAAGCAGTAACATCTCCTACGTGGGTTCGGCCAGTTTTAAGCCCAACTTTTTCTCGGCAAGGGCAGGCATTAGGGCTTCAGTGGGGAGTCAGCCCTTCCGTGCAGCCGTAACTCTTCTCCCACACAGAGCCTGCTCACATCAGAGGTGCTCGCGCTGAAGGCAGTAAATCCCGCGGCGATGACACAGCCTCTGTGCGGGCAAGAAGGGAGGGAGGGCAAAAAGTGTCCGAGCAAAGGCACCTGCACCTTCCAGAGCCTTCATCGGGCATCACAGGTGCTCAGCACCTCTCAAAAACCTGTCAGAAAAGGAGTAACAAGGACACACATGAGGATAGCAAATAGAATTATGGCTCCTTGAACACGCTGTCCCGGAGGCTGACCCGGCACAGGGCTCGCTTCCCAGCGCACCGGGGCTCCAGCTGCAGTCTCAGCCTGGGGTTACCCGAATGTCCGAGGGAGCAGAGCCCGGCCCTTCTCTCGCTGGCATCAGCACCACCACGTCAGAGAAAGCCAACGGAGCTGCACCAACAGGAGCTGGTGGAGCAAGAGCAGACTCCTTCCCCCACATAAAGGACAAAGCCTCGCGATTCCCTGCCCCTGGAGGCCCAGTTTCACCACCAGAGCCACCAGCACCCACCACCGACCCTGGATGCCCCGGCACTTCTGGGGGTCGGGGCTCGGGCTCCAGCACGCCCCGTCCCCCACGGAGGCTCCGAGCTTGCAGATGCCTCTTCACTGATAGAGCAGCCTTGGTAGGACCAACCACTGCGCTCAGCTATAGACAAAAGGCATCAGAAACCACCCCCACAACGCCAGGCAGAACTGCTCAGGGTCTCACCCTAGAGCCTGAGAACCGGACCTCCGCTACCCGGACGGACAGCACCCAACAGCAGCACCACGCTTCCATCCCTGCTGCGATCCAGCCATCCTGGAAGCAAGTCCCCCGCTCTGCAAATGGGAGCACCCTGTGCCGGGGATGGGCAGGTATTAAAATTACTTGGTTTTATCCCAACCCGTGCTCTGAATTCTGGGGGGAAGAACAAGGAAAATGAGCTAGCTCTTCCCAGTCAAAAGCAGAACCTATACTGAAAAAAAAAGCACCTAAACACCATTGTGTAAGAAAAGAACCAGGCAGATGCACGGTGATTTGCTAAAATATACGGCAACAATAAAAATAGTCGTGGCTTCTTTCTAAAGGAGTTCATAAGAGATGTGAGGAGTAGGTAACGTTAACGTCTCCGTTTTACACGTGGAAAAACTGAGGCTTGGAGCATTCATTGCTAAAAGTTTCTGGAGCGGTCCTACATGCGCGTATGGGACAGAGGAACGAGGGAAAGGTGACCTGGACCTGAAGTCCTGCTCTGCTGCCCTCCTGCCGGGTCGCATCGGGCGGCTGAGCTGGGGAGGTGCTGGGACAGGCAGCGTGGGACAGCTTCACCTTGCGCCTCAGGGAAGTTGGGGCATTTTCAGCTCCTTTGAAAATCTCATCCTCTATTATTTAAAAATAAAATTGACTAAAACAAAATGTACCAATACAATAACAAATGTCTCGGTATTTTCTCTATCGGATTCCCTGTAACTAATATGATTTCTGGAGGGGAGGGGAAATATTCACCCAAAACAGCGAGCTTCCAGCCCTGAGAAGCTCTCCCTGCCCACTGCTGAGGTCTGAAGCAGGAGGGTGCCACGGGGGTGACTCGGTGACAGCAGGACGCAGCCCAGACTCACGCAGGAGGGAGGTCAGACCCGAACCGAGCACGGGGAGCAATAAATTCAGATTTGTCACCTCGCAGAAATTTCCTGCCGGGTAAGTGGGGGCACGTCAAAGCATCCAGGCAAGGACAAGGAGCTCACTTCTTTTGTCATGCAGATGTGCTCAACACCTGGCAAGCGTTTGGGTGACAACGTTGTATGGAAACCAACGCCGACACGGAGACAGGGCGAGGGTGCACCACTTAGTAGCAAACTTAAGACTTGCTTCTCTTCCCTTCCCTTCTCCTCCCCTCCGGCCTGGCAGGCGCTGCCGTGGGCACGGAGCCAGCGCCTGGGGCCCCACGTATTCCTGGAGATTTCCGAACACAAGATTTAAATTCGGGAAGACGGTCACAGGATTTATTTTAATGCCCAAATCATTCAACCATCCTCTTTGATTGGGTTCCCAGGGCTGCACCGATAAAGACTTGCTGTATTCCAGCGGACACACGCGAGGCTGAGACTCAAAGCTCAGCTCAAAGACTGATGAGCTCACTCTGATACTTTCCCACATGAAAGCTCTGCAGAAAGAGCAAATCTCAAATCGCGAAGCCCTCACTGATCTCGGGTGGTCAGCTTGGACAGCGCCTTTCAGGCCTGCCTCTCCTACAGCAAGGTGCAGCAGCCGGTGCACTTGACAATAAAGCACCAGCTTCACATCAAAAATTAAACCATTATTGAAAAAAAAGAAAAAAAAGTCTTCCTTCCAATTCTCCCAGCTTTTCCCTCCATGTGTAAATGCTTACTTGCCTCTCAAGGAGGCATAATTGTGTTAACATTTTAAATTAACGTGCTCGGAAGACAGCAGAGCAGCAGAAGAGAAGCAGGGCGCTGCGGCGACGCACCCAGCTCGCAGAGCCCCGAGCCAGGGGAAGGGCAAAGCTGAAGGCTGCAAAACGGCCGCAGCACAGCCCACGGCTGCCTGCCCTTGGCCACCGCAGCCAAAAGGCTCTGGAGGCAAAGCGGAAGGCAGGAGGCTACTGGGGGGAACTTTTGCACACTTTTATTATAGGGGGAAAGGGCTTCAGCCCTGCCCCTGCTCCGCACAAAGCTCAGGCTCTGCCTCCTGCGGCGCGATCTGCATCCAAAGCCCCACAGGCCCCTGGAAGCTTCTCCTCCGCTCTCTCGTCCCGGAGGAGAGGCAAGCAGGAGTGCTGCCGCTCTGGGCTGGCAGCGCACCAAAAAATAGTGCACAGGCAACGGGAGAAGACAAATCCTGATTTTTTTTTTTCCCTTCTGAGACAGGAAGCCAAACGTCGGCCGTTGGCAGCCGCTCGCTCGCTCCCAGGCCTCAATGAAACAACCTCCAGGACAGCCGAGGTCAGCCGGCTCCTCCAGCGCCCTGCCCCACGCCTGCTCGGCAGCATCAGCCCTGCCGCCGGCCCCGAGCCGCGTGTTCCTGCCCCTCTGCCTCTGCAAGGGGCTGAATGCCCGCTCAGCGCCGGGTGAGGGCCGTGCCAGCTGAGATGGCCACAACGGGGCCATCCCCTGGGCGTTGCCATCACCACGGCAATATTTTGGGGATTCCCCTTTCATGACGTGCCTCGGATATCGGTGTGAAAACCCGCACGGGGACATTCACAGGCCAAGATGCTGGCATGCCTGCGGCACCACTGTTGTTTCTTTTTCTAGATCCTTCTGTAGAAGGAGCAGAGTAAAGGAGCAGCTGGAAGGCATCCTGAGGCGCTTGCCACTCCAAACCACATCTCACACCCTTCTTCCTCCCTGCAGTGAGCAGAGCCTTGCAGAAGTCCTGCAGTGCCCCGCGTACCCCCCCCCACCTAAGCGCACCGTTCCCAAGGAGGCCGAACGGATGCCACAAAGCAAAGTTTAACATCAAACCATAAAAACGCACAACAGGCTGCACCCACTGCGATACCACGTGCGACACACGGACAAAAGGAAGAGAAACGAGGTCCATAAAAACCCCAGTAAATGCAAATGCTCCTGCAGCAGCGTAGCTCACATGGACCAGCCCATGGATAAACGCCAGGCTGCAGTGCTCGCACGGCAGGGCAACCTGCAGGGAGGGATGTGAGCACGTGGGAGCTCCTGCATGGCTGTAAGCAACAGAGGGAGGGCACTGACACCGAGGTAGGACACCAGTGTGTGCATAAAGCAACCGAGCCCAGTAGCCTGAGGGATCCATTTATTTTTGTCAGGTGCTCACACCTCCTTTCCCTGTAACGCTGCCCTGCACTGCCAGTTACCTTCAGCTTCAGGAGCCCATCAGACTCCTTGGGAAGGAGGACGTTGCTGCCATCATTTTGCTTCACAAGGGCCGTGTCCCGGTGGTTCCCACCCCGATGATTTGCACAGCTGCCCTACAGCAGGCTGCTCACAGAACCGCGGCCATCTCAGCCTGCGTCCCACCGTAACAACTCACCGAGTGTCCCATGAACACAACGCACTGCTAGAGGTGAAAGCCAAGCCTTTTGGTAAGGAGCAAGCTCCGCCGAGCACACGCCTTCAGACTGGCGATGCCTGCTGGTGACACAATTCATTCTTCTCTCCGGGTGTGGTTAATTCAGTGCAGCATCTGCCTGCACTGCAAAAGCCAATGCTTCTCTACTAAAAGGGCTACTCGGAGGTAGGTTGCACTGAGGTTGACATTCTATCACCTTGTAAGCGTACAAAATACCAAGTTGACTTTAATTAGCCAAATAAAAATAGGCTTTGCCTCCACCAGGCTGCAGAGCAGCCACCCCCCTGGATGCCAGCACAGCGCTTGTGGCAGCGTGGACAGCGTGCACCTGTGGCACAGCCACACAAGACAGGGAACTGGCGCCCCTCTGCCATGCCCACAGAGAGAAGTGGGGCCAGCCCTTCCCATTCATCGCTCCATCATGATCTGGGGGCTTGGGGGATTTTTTTACTCATTTTTTAAGCACCAGCGTAAAGGACAATTAAAGCAAATATTCTGTAACCTGCTGTGGAGACAATGATTGGCACTTGCCTCTAAATCCCTCATTTTGGTTGCCATCTTCAACCGCTTTCCATCTTCCTGCCTACACATCGAGGTGTCTTTCCTCATTTACTTTGGGAGCAGGGATTTTTCTGTTTTCAGCTGATGACAAACACGTGCCCATGTCTGCATGTTTCAAAGTTTCATTGTCCGTGTCATTTTGTTCCTTTCAGTTTTGAACTCTCTTCCCCTATTTGTAATTCCCGTTTTTAATTTCCCCTCCGTTTCTGATTTATTCTCCGTCCTACTGCTCCCGTTCTAGGCTGCACAACACCGGCCCTGTGCTCACCTCCGCTGAAGTTAATCTATGCTACGGGGTCCCTACAGCAAAGCTGCAAAGCCAAGACAGGGACAATGGGATGTGCAAGCAAGCAGCCAGATGTCCTCCCGAGGACCTCATCGAGCCTGGGACCTCTGTCAGGCTCCGAGGGCACAGCCGGGAGGCGGCCAAGGACCAGAGTGATGCTCATTTCTCTTCTGACTCCAGAGCTCTGCCTCCCCTCCCCAGCAGGCCCATTGGCTTTGCAGGGAACGTTTATGGTGATGGCCTCTGCTGCATCACACCTTATACTGCCACTTGCTTTCTTCTACCACGAATCATTAACAATCCCCATTTGTCATCACACAATTATTATCCTCTACATTAAAATAATTAAGAAAATCGCACTAAGCTTCAGGCTTGAAGTGAGACCAACTATCCCACAGGAAGGTAGGCACTTTTCCTTCCTTTTTAGCAGACAAAATAAAGCACGGCTGACTTTTGAGCCTGCCAAGCTGCCGTTCTGCCCTTTTTACATCCCACGCAAAGAGGCGATGCACTCCGGAGCCACAGCAGCACGATCCCGCTGCCCACTGCTTTGCAGCGAGGTAGCCTTTTAATACAGCGCAATTAGAAAGGCCTCAAAACACTTTTAACGTTAAATGATAAAAAAGGCTAAAATACAGAACAACTTACAAAATGTGTCAATTAAAAACGAACAGTCCCCAGCTGCCCAGCAATGATGCCTTCCACCTGCTACACAACACGAACGTACTCCCCAGCGCCAGAGTGCCTTTGCCCATCCACGGCAGCGAAGCCCTGCCAAAGTAAAGCACAAGGGGCCTGGCCTCGCCACGAGGCAATGAGGAATTAGGAGAAATAAATAAGCACAAGCAAGACGCCATGCCAAGGCAAACCCCAGCCTCCCCTGCGCCCCAAGGAGGCTCTACGGGATCAGCATCCTCGTGGCGTGTCCGGGACACACGTGGCTCCTTGGTGGAGCAAGGAGAGCAGGGATGGGTTTTAAGTGCTCTCGATCATTCCTCGGAAATAAAATTAATTAAATAAATAAATAAAAATTACTCATTGAGCTATTAGAATGTGCAAACATTTTGCCTCGTGTTCCGACTGCCACATTTAATATTTCAAGCAACATCCAGGCCAATATTGTTGCTTAATTTAACATAACTGGATCCTGAATGCATTTCTAACAGATTAAACCACAGAAATATCCACATGTTTTAATGAGGATTTGGCACTCTTCAGAGCCAAACAGATTTTAGCAACATTTTTGGACTACAAATTCTTTCATAAGAAACGAAAGCCCACTGGTAACGTATCTGCACTCCCTACATTTCAAGTTTGGGGGGATTTAAGTGCAAATTGGAAAACCTAAATATTTAGTGCCATTCTAATTCAAGCAACATCTGGACAATTTTCTTCGCCTCGTAAAAGATTCCAGCCAGCCCCGCGGAGGCTCAGCGCATGGCGCTCGTGCAGAATGGCTCCTTCTCCGTTCGCATGCCTCAGTCAGATCCTGTAGTTTCTATGCCAACAAGCATTTGTAACTCTTTAAAAAGCACATTTGGAAGTGGGGGGAGAAGAAAGATTTAAAATGTGATAAAGATTTTTTGTTTGGGGCGGGGTTTTTTTGGTTTGTTTTGTTCCCTCTGCCCCATTTATCTTTTTTTGAGGAAACCTCAACAAGGCCCAGTAACCACCACCTCTGCAGTGGCAGCTTTCCTACCTGCTTCAAAATAAAGCAGTGACTCAGTAAAAGAAGCAGAAAGTTTGTTCAGTTAATCCAACACATAAATATATACATACAAACAGACACACATATATATACATATATATATTTATAGAGATCTCTCTCCAGAAGGAATCAATGCCAACCATCCACCAGCAGCTCTCCCACCAGGATAACTGAGCACAGACAGACAAACCCACGGCCCCATCCCAGCAGGGCCCGTACCAGACTCCCAGTCCCAGGAAAAACAGCAGAGGCCAGCAGCAGGCCCAAGCCATCACCCCAAAGCCCAGGGGCTGAGCTTTCACCGGGTTTTGCAGCACCACCTCCCCTCCTCCCCACCCCTGCCCTCGCAGCTGGCTCCAATTTGGGACTTAACGCTTGAGCTGGGAGCCGGGGTGCTCGAGGTGCACGGAGACAAAACCACAGCCGTGAGACAGCAAAGTAAAACACGTGAAGCAAACAACATGGTCTCGCTCGTACCTTTCCTTTTGTTTTTGTCCTTTCACGCAGACGCAGCCTCCCAGGCATGTGGTCGCCACAGACTCCTCTCCCACCCGCAGCTCAGCCCTGGCGCTGGGCCCGGCAGCCCCAGAGGACGGCAGGCCGGGAGGTGCACGGCGGCTCCCCGCACCGAGCGTTCACAGGCCCAGCGTCAGTGACCGTGTGCGTGTGTGTGTGTGAGCTCCCTCACTCCACCCTGTGACCCAGGGCCTGATGCTCTGGGCTGTGAGGACGGTGAGGCTGCTGGCAGAGCCACGGAATCCTTCCCCATGGAAACGCCCAACGGGATCACCATGCGCACCCGTCAGCCTGACCCACCAATCCCATGGCGGGGCCGTATCCCTCGGTGACACCTCCACGACCCTCAAACACCTCACGGGGTGGGGATTCCACCACCACCCCGCGAAGCCTCCTGCGGTGCTCAGCCACCCTGTCCATGAAGGAATTCTTCCCAACGGCCAATCTAAACCTCCCTGGTGCAACTTAAGACCATTTCCTCACTTTCTATGAACGATCACCTGAGAAGAGACCAGCACCCTCCCCACTGCAACCTCCTTTCAGGTGGATCGTGTCCTGGAGAAACATGAAAGTACTCTTGCCACTGATGCCACGCAACACTCAATCCCAACCACAGGACCAAGAGAAGACGTTCTCAAGGACCAGCATATGGCAAACTTCTCGTCCTTCAGCTAGGCTGTGGGCATGCAGAGGGGAGCCTTGGGCACCCTCAGCCCAAGCAGAGGGGAGGCTCAGGCTGGGTGTTAGGAAAAGCTTCTTCACCGAGAGGTGGTCGGGCACTGGGACAGGCTGCCCAGGGATGAGGACATGGCACCGAGCCTGCCGGAGCTCAAGTATCTGGACAAGGCTCCAAGACACAGGGTCTGGGTTTTGGGTGGTCCTGAGTGGAGCCAGGGGTTGGACCTGATGGTCCTTGTGGGTCCCTTCCAACTCGGGTCATTCTGTGACTCTATGAAATCATTCACACACTGATCCCCTGGCAGGGCACCAGCTCATCCCCTCCACGAGTGCTGCAGAGCAACACACAGCCGATGTCAGCAACAACCAGCAGGATGATAGGAGAGGTTACGTCCAAAAAACGCTTCTCAGAACAGGCTGATGGGTCATCAGCTCTCACACACTGGCACACACTGACTGGCCTTGAGAACGAGCGAGGTGCCACGCAGAACAAAGCCCTGAACACCCGCTTGTTCTGCCCTTCGGTGTACTGCCCGGCCAGTTCCCATCCTCCCACCGCCCTTGCCACCGATCGTGCAGCCTCTGCCATTTCACAGCCCTCCTGACAGAAACCCCAGCAAGCACGGGGCTCTTTTACACAAAACTCCACATGACCGACGTTCAGACTCTTCCTTCACACCATGCATACACAGTGAACGCTGCAGAACAGGATCATAACCGGTCAGTGATTTACATCCACTGCAGCAAACTAGATGGAAACCTGGGGCTGCACAAGCTGGACGTGCTGCTCCATCGGTGACTGTAGCAATAGATCCCAAAATGCCGAAATGAACAGCAGCTTTCTATGGAGAGGAGATGGCCACCCACATTCTGTATCTGAGATAATTTGTTCCATGCCGTGCACAATGACCCAAGCATACTGTCAGCAAGCAATAATCGTCCCCATCAGCTTAAGAACAACGAGAAGGGGCTGGTTTCCTGCTGCAGCCCCCTGGGACTTCTGCATGGGAAGCGGAGGGGTCACTGAGCGGAGGGGTCAGTGGTGTGTGAGCACAGAGAGCGATCCTGAATCAATCCATGCCGGAATCAAAGTCTGTCGGGAGTGGCGTTAATGAATTCCCCTGCCAGATTTGTGATGGTTAAAGGCAAACAGAAGGTTGGGGTGGGCAAGGCACAGCAGGCGGACCTTCAGGAGCGTACCCACATGCCCAGTCTGATGGTCCCCAAGCTCACACTGTGGCCAGGAGGCTCCCTCCTCCTTCCCTCCCTGCTGCGAAGGCTGGGAGCTGAGCATCGCCGCAACCCCACCGCCCCCCAGCTGGGTGCCACACAAAGATCACAAACACAACAAGCTCCTACCCTGCTCTCCTCCGTGGCGGATCACACTCTGCTCCTCTGGAGCAATTTCATGTAAGGGAAGGGGCAAATACAACAGATGTGAGGAATTTATTGCTGTAGGGTTTCTTGTGTTGAAACTGCCCTAAAACTGTCCCTAGTTCCTCCGGTGAGCCAAGGACAGCCAGGGCCACGCTCAGGTCTGATGCCAGCCCCTTGTCCCTGGGGAAACAACGAAGGAGGCAAACACATAACACAGCAGGGCAACAAACCCTCCCTGTCACACCAGATGTTAAAGCACCTTCTCCTTGCCTGTCCCCAACACAATTGCCCATCAATCCCCAAGCCAACATTTTTAGCTGTTTCCCAAAGCTTGTTGGAAGGAAACCGAGGAACCAGCCGGAGGGCAGCCTCAGTACCCCCCTCGCTCTGGTTCAAGCCTGGGCTGTGCCACCACCTCTGCCCACAGCTGGCAAAGGCATGGATGCATGGCTGGGAGAAATAATAAATGTGCCGGGGATAAAATACAAAATTCCCTTCCTCAGCCAATGCACCCACAAAAGCTCTAATTTAGCTCTCGCTGCATCACTGCGTATTCCATCACTTCTGAGCCTTTTAAGGAAGCGCTCCGGCATCTTCCCAAATTAACCAGGTAACGCTCCGCGGTCGGACAAAGTTAAAAATAACCAAGAGTGGGGGCTCAGCGAGAAGCTCCTGCAGGGAAAACCTCGTCCCCTCACGGCCGCAAGGAAACAGGCCCTTGTCCATCCGCGGGCACTGAAAGGCAGCGAAGCCACCTCCCCGGCAAACGCACAACAGAACCCAAGGACAACGCTCCCCATTAATGCCGGATAATTATAGGGCTTCAATTGCAGGCAGTCCGTACTGCAAGCAAAATCCTACATGAGACTTGCACTATCTACCACAGCAGGCTTGACCCCATTTTAATATGCAGAAGAAAAAAAAAAAAAAGAAAAAAAAGAGAGAACAAAACCTCATAATCCTACAGAACACAGAGCAAATAGCACTCCCTGGGACTACTTGAATACCACCCTATTAAAATACAAACATGTTCCTACAGTGGCTCACTGATTTTAAATATTCACCATCTTTTCATTTCAGGTTTTAAGCACTTTGCCTGGCAACTGTCTGAAGGGCAAATCATTATGGAAATAGGAAGACAATTAATTTTCTTTTATTCTGGAAGAGGATTATTGGAATAAATAAAATAATCAGCTTAGACAAAAACACAATTCGCAACTTATGAAAAACAGGGGACTTTTTTTTTTCATTCTTATTTCCAAAGGAAAGATGTTCTTGGATGGAGTTTGCAAGGCAAGAGCAGTTTTGGAACTAAATAACCTTGGACTGCTAACTCACAACCCCCTGTGTGCCATCAACAGGAGGAAGGCTGTCATTTCAGACACCTTCAGAGCCACTTCTTTATTTCTGCTGTTATTTAGCAACTTCAAACACCAGAAAAAAAAAGATGCCAAGGCCACTTCTCCTTTTGCACAGGTGTAGGAGCTCCCAGCTAGAGGCAGCCCTAAGCTGAGTGGCAGCATCACACCAACACCAGCAGCCACAGACCGGGCAGTGACAACAGCATTTTAGGGTCCCCTCCCATCCATGCCTCTGCACCCTTTAAATCCACATCAAGTCCATTGGAATGAATGGATTTATCTGGATTGCAGACACTGAAGGGGGTATTAGAAGGGGTTTCAAAATCAAGCAGAGGAAGGCAGTATGCTAATGCCTGCAGGTGAGTTCCGAGGAGAGAGGTCTCATCAGTGCCGCTATCTGATGGCAGCTCAGCATCACCACTAACATGGCTGAAGGAGTATCGGATACCCCGTGACCTGCATGCATGCCTGCAGACAGGAATTAAGTCAGAGATAATGCATTTAACTCCCAAACCCAGAGGTAGAAATGAATAAAAGCACAAGGCAGCCTTCGGGTGCATGTTAGCATGAGATGCAGTTGTTATTCACTGAGCAATGGTGGGATACCTGGCAAGAAGCGTACCGTTGTTTCTGAAAGACTTCTCCAACAAGCAGTGTGAGGTATAAAAATCGTGTGGAACCTTTGGTTCAAGGTTGCTACAGCCTCGAAGAAGATAGAGAGGTAATTGATGGAGGCACAGATCCCTGGGAACACTAAGGACTGTAAAAGTACTGAGAAATCAAATTGATGATCTGGAAAATAAGACAAGATTAAGAACGATCAGGTTAGTGGGGGCTCCTGAAGGAGCAGACGCAGGAAAAAGCAGACTCGCGGCTCGCAGTGGATTGCGGAGGAGGTCAGGGATGAATAATTCCTGATGTCGGTTGCACATCCCGGTGAGCCGGGTCCCCAGCCGGGACCAGCAAGCAGCACCGCGCACTGCTGCTGAACGGGCTGCCTCACGCCTTGCACAAATCCAAGCCTGGATCCGGGCTCCCAGCACTGTGCCCCCGCGCCCTGGCTTTCTAAAGCAGCCTCTGCACAGCCCCAGGTGCCGATGGGCACGTGGCAGCAGCTGGAGAAGGCAGCAGCTGGATGAGCTGCTGCAGGCACCGGCACCGCAGGGCGCAGCCCTCTCCTCTGTTTGATTTTAGCTGCAAGCCGCCGCGGCAGCAAGTAGGTCACAGGCGAGACAGCACTCGAAGCATCACCTGCTGTTCACTTCCTCTTCTTTTAGAAGCCACCAAGGCGCTTCCGTCCCCCCACTGCCACCCTTGGGACCCGGCACGGCCCCGCCGCCCCTCCTGTCCTCTCCTCCTCCGGCTGTGGCAGCACAGTGTGGGGCTGCCTCCCTGCACCCCGTATCTCCTGGCCGCCGGGCACACGGCCCTACAGCAGGGTTTTCACTGCAGACCATATTTTTCCAAGCACAGCACAGAAGTCGTAAGTGAGTTGCATTGCTCCTCCAGCACTCCGAAGCCTGAACATCTGCCTTCCGCGCTGATCAATTCATTAAGCTTCATCCACCACGGGAACGGGGTTATTCTACTAATTTCACAGCCAGGTTAAGAAATGCTGCTCCTTCCCCTGAGCCTGCCACTTTGCTTACAACAACCCTGGGGATAAACGGGTGGGAATCCTCTGCTCCCAGCCGATCAGGTCCCCTCTCCAGGCAGGGCTTCCCTGGCACAGATCTCCGTGCCCGGCAAGGAGATGTTGTGCAGCCCTTCCCCGCTTCACCCGGGGTGTGCGCAGAGCACGAAGCAGCAAGGAGCCAGCACAAGGTGCCAAGGAAGCCGAAACGCGGCCGTACCCTGGATTTGGAAGTGGCTGGGAAGGCAGGAGGTAAAACTGCTCATCCAAAGTGAGCCTCGGTAAGGCAGAAACACAGAGGTGCTGAGCTTCTTGGCAGAGAGAGGATTCATCACAGCAAGTAATTACAAGGCTGATACCACAATGTCTGGTTTTAAAGTCGTTACCAATTGACTGCAGGTTGGCTGAAGCAGTTAGAATGAAGAGAAGCAAAGGCAACAGGCTTTGAAGCAGTTATTATTTCATTATTAGAGACTGGGACTCGGAGTGACGTACCACCCAGCAGTAACTTTCTCCTTCCTGCAATCGCTGAGGTTGTGCCAGGCTTCTTCAGACATGCCTGTGAGATGCAGTCCCATTTTCTTGTGCCAAACACTGGCTGTGGCTGCCACCAAAGTCCCAAATTTGTGTTTCAGTTCCTCCGCTGAGCAAGGTTATGCCAAAGGAAAAGCAACACAACTGGCCACACGGGCAGGTTTTGTCACAGAAATCCAGGAGCTGCACATTCAGGCAATGAACCCCCAAATGCCATGTTTCACGTCTCAATAAAAGCCACATGGATGCACCCCCTGCATGCACCGCAGTCCACGCAGCCCCACCTGGGCTCCACATGAGCAAAACGCCCTTGGTACCATGTGGGGCTGGGCTGACATCCCCGCTCTGCCCAGAGGATTTGAGCTCAGCCCAAGCACCAGCCAGTGCCTCCCACAGACACCCCCTGTCCCAAGGGTGCTGCTGCCGCCAGCCCCACAGCTCGTGGCAGTGCCCATTCCACCCGCATGGTGCTAGGCTGATGGCTGCACCCTGTGCAGCTCCAGATCACATCTGCAAAGTTTTAAACCGGGCAGAAATTAAATGTGGATGTAGCTATTCTTTTTTTTCCCTTCAGACTTCGCTGCTGCAGGGCCTGCTGGAGCTGAAGGTCTTGGCAGAGCAGAGGAGCGCTGCTTCAGCTGGAGGCACGGCATCCCCAGGACACTGAAAGCTTCCTAAGAGCTGCACTCCTTCTAGGGGCTCCCTCTGAAAATAGCTCCTTTTCCCTATTTTCCTCTGAAACAAGAAGAGGAGGAAGGCTCCACTCATTGGCTTTGAGCCACAAGGCAAGGCATAAGGGAACAGTGCCACGTTTCTCCTTTCACTAAACTTCTTCCATGTTTCCTGGTGCCTGCACCGGGTGACCTTGCACCAGGCAAGCAAATGGGGCTGTACCAGGGACCAGAGGAAGGAGTTTAAAACCCCGGTGCCACCCAGGCACTTGGTCCTGTGCTTGTAGAGCAGGCCCCCACCCGCAAACCTCGGGTTAATGAAGTAGTTTTGTTACATCCTGGTCAGGAGTAAGTTTTAAGGTTTATTTCCATGTTCTTGCTTTCCCCTTTTTTTGAAAGCGTTATTTCCCAGCCCTTCAAACAAGCACGCTTCCACCGGGACGTCACTGCTTTCCTCACAACTCAAAATCCCCTCTCATGGTGATAATTACGTCACTGGCGTAAGGTAAAAGGTAAAAGGCCACAGCAGACAACGCCGAACCACAGAGGAACACGTAGCACCACCGACCCTGCAGAACCTCGGTCCTCCGAGAGGACGAGGCTTTGTCCTCACGACTTCCGAAACGCTGTTCTGAAAGCAGCGACCCTCCCATAGGTATTTATATTGCTGTATCTCTATCATTTTCCTCACACCCATCAAAATGAAGATATAATTAACTCATCCTCAATAGAAATTACAATGATTTTGAAACAGCGAGAAACAATCTATTTGCATTTGGTAGCTAATTATTCCCCCTACGCGCACACCCATCAATGTTCCCTAAAACCATCCTCAGAGCGCAGACAATCTGTGCTAGCCACAGCTTCCGAAAGGAGGGGAAAAGGAGGAACTGAGCGAAA
This sequence comes from Heteronetta atricapilla, assembly GCA_011075105.1. Classification (NCBI taxonomy): domain Eukaryota; kingdom Metazoa; phylum Chordata; class Aves; order Anseriformes; family Anatidae; genus Heteronetta; species Heteronetta atricapilla. The sequence continues at coordinate 1,998,568 of CM021747.1, read as the reverse complement.
AACCTCAACACTGGGCGGGCAATATTTCCTTGGAACACGCAGCATCCCTAGCGCAGCAACGCCCAGGGCAGGACTGCCCTCCTGAACTCATCCGACAGCTTCACCATCCACCTGCGAGCTGACAGCCGCCACAGGATGAACCAGGGGGAGCTGCTGACATTTGCAAACTGATTGAGTTGTTATTCCCTTCTTCGCACCGCGCCAAGGAAGCGCCGTGCCATTCTCCAAGGCACGGCACCGCATGCAGATCCTGCTGCTGTCGCACATGAAGGAAACACCGGGTGACGCTGGAACAACCATCACAGCCATGCAAGACACAGATTTTTGGTAGCACAGGGGTTGCATCCTGTCCTACTCGCTCCTCGAAGGAGGCAGGGCGCGCCCTCCTCTGAGCAGGTCTCCAGGACTGATCCCGAACACCTCGAGCTCCAGGGGAAGGGATTTCCTCCAGCGAGGTGCTCACCACCCAGAACTACGCCTGTGCACCCCCTAAAGCCAGGCGCGTTTTGCCAACAGCTCACCTCAATCTCCTCACCCAGCAGGGTTGGTTCGAGGCTTCTAAGCTGTGAAGACCCGAGCTGTGCTTAGGGAGCTCTCCCGGCTCCAACACCACACTGGAGCAGCCCCAGACACACCAAGCCAGGCAGGTACCACCGCCGGCAGCTCGCAGGCTGGCTCTACGTCACTTGCACTTCAAGAATTTGGCTGAAGCAGACGAAGGGCACCAGGCAGGTCCCGTCCTCCTCCGACCTGGTGTTCAATCACCAAGAGCCCTCCTTCCCCTGGGCACCGTTCCGCGGGTGCAGCCACGAGCTGCCGCACTTACCTCGCCCTCAGCACCACATGTCCTCTAAAGCAAAGCCAAAACTGCTCAACAGTTGGATTTTTTCCCTCCATCTAACACATTTTTGCAGCCCCCTCAGGTATGGGGAGGAGCAGGGAGCATTTTAAAAATAATAATAATAAAAAAATCCAGTCAGAGCTCCCTTTACACATCTCCTCTCCAACAGACGCAGGATGCACCAAGCCCCGCTGGGTCCTGATCGCCCCTCTGAAGGGCTGGGTGTTTCCAGCCGCCAACGCCGCCCATGAGCAGGCCTCACCTCAAACCATCAGGCCTCACCTTAAATCATCGTTTAACTCGGCACCGGGTCGGCCGGGGGCCTGCCCCCGCTCTAGGAAGGCAGCCGGGGCCTCGGCATGGCCTTGCACTGCAAGAGGATTGCTTTGGCCTGGAGGGAAAAAAGAAACCACGACATGAAGGTCACCCATAAAATCATTACACAGCTCCCTCTTCCCCGGCTCTCCTAGAGAAAATCCTTACCATACCCTCAACCTGAAAGGAGAAACACAAAAAGCTATGTACGTTAATCCCATATACCTCCGTCAATTTTTTTCCTCGTGTCTTTAGAGCAGTTGTTTACTGCAGCCAACTGCAGAGAAATTACAGTAGCTTAACTCTCCAACTCCCTCTAAAGGATTAATCTTCCAGTGAGCATGCTCACGCGAGATCTTTTTCAGCAGTTGCATCCATTTCATGAAATGAGGGCTGCTGCAGACATGAGGAAATGCCATTTCAGGACGACAGGCAAGGTTAACCAGCCCCAAAAGCGAGCGCCCGTCCCCTGCTGGGGTTCCAGGAGGGCTCCGTGCCCAACCCTCCACCTCCGGGCGCTTTCGAGCTTTCACATCCCGGTGCCCTCTGGGGAGGGGGGGCGGTGGCTTCTCTGCCAGACCCCTTTTAAACGCCCGATCTTGACTTCCACAAGCTGGTGGACAGTTCGTCCACGGCGTCCCAGGGCACAAGCAGCCTCTCCTCCCTGGAGCTCTGCCTTCTGTAGCACTTGTTGGCCATCTCTGCTTTTTTAAGAAGTAAGGAAGATAATTTGGGGCACGGGGGAGGGGGAGGCGTTCAGATGAAAAGGAACAGCTTGAAAAATCCCGTTCTCAACTGCAGCACAGGAGACAGCAGAGCCCGAGACACATTTAACTCCACAGATTAAGGACCCGTGCAAATGAGGATTTGTGAGTAGACGACAAATCCAGTACCTAAACAAGGCTGCCCAGGTAATCTTGTCCATTCATTCCCAGACCACTGGACATTATAATTAAACTGCCCCCCTGGGGTATTTCCCCCTCACCCCAAACAGTGCACGGTGAAGCAGAGCTTTCCTGGTAGAAACAGAGCTCCAAAATTAAAGACAGATATTTCTATTTTAGTAAGAGCTGCTTCCATTTTCACCTTCCCCCGTTACCTGGCGTTCCCTTTCCCATTTATCAGCTTCCCAGCTGCTCCCTCCCTGCTCCCCCTGCCCCAGGACAGCTCCACAGGGACCAGACCGCAGCCCCTGAGCGCTGGGGAAAACCAGAGCAGGATGAAGCCAAAAGCTCGAGGTTGCATCCCAACCCACGTCAGGCTTCACCCACGTCCCTACAAAGACCTAAACATGTTTGGGTTTTATTTTGTTAAAGTCTTGAATGCCTTTGATGCCATGAGTCCCCTGTTATGTTCTCAGCCCTACACGTGAACCACAAAGGGAAGATGTCACGATAGTGTTAAATAAGGGCTACGTCTGCCTTTAAAACGAACGCTCACCATAGCGACCGCCTCTATAAGGGATGAGAAAACGTATTGGTGACACTGGATATTTTGTTCTGTTGTCACCTAACTAGAATCACCCACAGAAAGGAAATCTCTGTTACCATGCATTAAAACAGACACTTTGTTTTATTTATAAAGCATCCAAACTGGTTGGTTTGGATGTGTCACAGCACGAGGCTGCTCGTCCACCCCTCCCTGCCCCGACCTTTGGGGACTTCAATGAAAGATGCCTGCACTCATCCTGCGCGCCCTCCTCGCCTCCCACTCAGCTCAGGTGGTGCTCAGGCTGCTCCAGCTTCCCAGAGAAAGGCTTGGAGCCCTGCTGGGACCTGTCCCTGAAAATCCCTGCAAAGAAAAATCCCAGGCTCTAAGGCAGGCAGATGTGAAAGCCTTGATGCAGGAAGATTATGTTCTGCATTTCCTCCTCCAGTGCAGGATTACACCCAAACACCAAGTTGGGATGTGAGATATGGAGTCATCCTGACCTGCCATTCCCCATTTGGAAACCAGTCATACTCCCCGAGCTCAGACTTTGAAGATTGACTGCTATTGATTCTTCTTCAAGCAAACAGCCCAAGCTGGCAATCAGTCAATAATAAGCAATTACTCAACAGCCTCTTATCTCCAGATGCCAGCCCAGACAGCTCGATTCATAGCGGCAGCAGGTCAATAAATCAAAGCTGCTCTCAATTTTTAAATATCATCATTTCAAAACCCACCCAGCCTTCAACCTGGCTGAAAAAGCAGCCGGGACAGAGAGCTCCCCGCAGCACAGGACGGTGGCGTGTGACTAATTTACCAAGTGGCAGACAGGACGCCATGTGGTGAAATCCACTCATCGTTTGTCAAGAGGAGCATGAAGTTCCAGCTGGATGAAGAGGAGAGGGGGAAGCAAGCCCTCTTCCTTCAGGCAGGTGCCTGCAGGGAAGCAGCAGAGCCGGGCAGCCTTCCTCAGGTGCTCCCCAGCCCCAGACTCGGCTCACCCGGACTCTCCTCGCCATTTGCCAGGTCATCCCAAACACCACTGTAAACACGTTTAACTGGGACAGCAGGTTTCATCCCAAGAAAGGCACTTCTTTCTAGTCTGCTCTTCCATGGACTAAGCATGACACAAGGGCATGAGCCCAAGTCTCCTCTTGTGCACTTGAGCGTGAGCCAGAAGCGATGCTGTCGCATCCAGTGGTGTGACGTTCACGTAGGCGTTTTGTGCTCCCAGTGCAGATTGCCTCTAAAGAGCCAATTGTTTAAAAAGAACTAAGAATCTCCTACATAACTTGCAGGAGACTATGCATCTGGTCCACGAGGCTGATGCAAGGGGAACATTCTGTCTGGTACTGCAGAACCTAGAAGCTCTGAGAACTTCACTGCTTAGCCCCAAGTTCCCAATTAAGTCATGGGAAAGGCCTTGCAGTACCAACAAAACAGAGCAATGCTCAATAAATAGCTCTGTTTCTGTTGGTAGAAGATGAAGGTGACCTACAGGATGCTGTATCCTCCACATTGGGAATTAGCTGCTGATACAGGAGGTACACGAGGTACAAGCACAGTAAATCCAAGACCCTCAGAGCCTGTGAAGAAAACACTTGCAGAAAGGCTGCCAGAGGTCTGAACAACACCGAGTGCATCATGCAATCAAGAGAAGAACAAGGCACGACTTGGGAGCATGGTATCTCCGAGTACGGGGGACTGGCAGCCCCAAAGCATGCAGAGGGCAGAGGCTTCTCGCTTCATTTGGTCCCAGGAAGGAACACATTTGGACAACATCACGACCAAACTGTGGAGGCTGAGAATCACCAATCAAGCAGCTCGCAAGAAAACAAGAGATGACGTTGAGCCTGAGCCCCAGACGAGAAGGGTGACCCTCCTGGAAGCAGGATCAGCCCATGGCTGGCACTCACCAGGTGGGCCAGGCTCCCACGGGAGCCTACCGAGGTTTTCATCTTTAGCTACCGGCAGCGCTTGCTTCTTTGGTTGAGCGGTGGCTGGGACAGCAGGAAGCTGTGGGAATGCATGCCCAAAACCTGAAAAGGATTTTTCCTCTTCTTCTTACCCACAGAGCACCTGCAGGTGGCTTTTACACCGTCAGCCTCACATACGACATCGTGGCAAAGCATGGAAGAGCACTCAGGAAAAAAAAAAAGTGTTAACTCACAACGCTGCATCACTGTCGCCATTTATAGTACAGCCACAAAATGCCAAACCAGCCGACAGGATCCCACAAACCGCACTGCAGAGCGACTCCGGGCTCCTAAGCCTTGCAGCCTGCCGGAACAATTCTCACACCCCACCTGCATTTCCCTGGTACCAAACACTCCTCCTCTTCCCCACGGATGGACAGCGGACGGCAGGTTGGTGCATCCCCGCTGAGAGGACCATGCAGTGGCAGCACAGCTCTGGAGAGAAGCCTAAAAAGCCCCTGGGGATGTTGGCCACTGAAATAGGTATTTTTTTCCCCCAAAGTAGAGGCCATTCTGCCTGGCTTTGATGAATGCACGGCCGCAGTCTAACCCATGCCGTCACCATCCAAGATAATACAGCAATTAAGAAGCCATAAGCAAGGCAGTAACAGAAGAGCATTCCTGATCTTTTCTGATAAAAGCAATGGCAGCTGCAAAACCAGGAGGCATGGGGACCTGTCACCCACGCCCCCATCTCAAGGCGTGACCATTTCATGCAGAAGCTGACACCCAACTGTTGTGCTTGGCTTCCCTTTCTCAGCACTGCGTTGTCTTCGCCCCAAGACCCTGCTGCTCGGGGCTGAAAGTGCTGGGACAGCAGCAAAGTCTAGGAACTGAGAACAGAAGGGTGGCCCAGCCCCACCAAGGATGTCATCTCAGAGAGAAAAGAACACAAAATGGGACCGAGACACCTCCCGTAGGGCAGGGAGCTGCCATCCCCACCACTTCTGGTGGGCAGAGCGATCGCTCAGCCAGGGAGAAGCGACAGCAGCGCCCCGTGGCTGCTCATTATCAGGAGCCCTGTGCCTTAGTGAGGCTTTGCTCCTCCTGCCTTCATTTCACGCCCAGCACGGAGGTGTCGTTACGCCCTGAGACTTTGCTGCTGGCTTTGGGCAGAGACAGGAACCAGAGGACAGATGTTCCTGTAAGGCCAAAGTCGATCCCTGCCTGCATGCTCAGCACCTGGTCACTTACATCTCACTGGACAAACCCAATTTGGGTTAAATTCCGGAGGTTCCATAGGCAAGGAAGACAAAATTAGATCCTTAACGGGACCTCACCATCGTCCAGTCATCTCATCTGCACGGCCCGCACGGTTGCGATGAACATGGGTGGTTCATAAAGTAATCCTCTGAGCAGATGGCTTCAGGGACTTCCCTCTGGCCCTTCCAGCGCCTTCAGTGTGGAGACACTGCACCAAAGACGTGTGCAGGGTGCTCGACCTGCAACTATTACCCGACAGCGGGCTGCTTCTGTGTGATGGAGGCTCGTGTTCGCTGCGGCACCAGCTTCAATACTGGAGAACCTCAGAAGAGCTCAGAAGATCCTCGTACTTCAATCCACATGGATTCGTTTCGCCCCACGCTGCTCACAAGGATCAAGCTAATCCTGATTTGTCTCCCAAAATAAACAAACATGGTTTAAGGTGATTCTTTCTCACTCAGAAGTGTTAGCAGAAGCTGTCCCTCCGTGCCTGGTCTTCCTATCACCTACATCAGTGGCTTCAGCCTCTGGTCCGACAGGCTCTGAACCTCCTGAAGGCTCTGAGAAGTAGCCAAGAAAAGCAAGCCACTTTTAGGAGCCATGTTTGTTGCACAGACATTTATGCCCTGCTGGCACAGAATTAAAAACCACTCAGACAAACTAAGCAGAAGTAGCAGAAAGGAAGTCATGGAAGCGTCTGGCTTTAAATATAAAATGCAAAAATTAATAATTTTTTTTTTCAGAGCTTAAGCAAATGGTTTGATGAAGCTGACAAAGACAGAAATTCCCATGCTGGTTTATGAAAACAATTGTGACGGCTAACAAAGGCAGTGCCAGCCTCAAGAAGTAAGGCTCAAAGCCTGGCTGAGCTGGCCATGCCTCGTAACACCTGTGCTGTGACCCTGTACAGGCTACAAAACACATCGAGAATAAAATGAACATAATTTTTCTGTCTGGATTAACGTTCAAAGGAGGTGAAGTTACCTGCACTGCTGAGGATGGCAGCGCCAAGAGGCTGCTGTGCCCTGGAACCAGATGGCCAAGCCCCGCGCTCCCACGCCTGCCGTAACGCGCAGGGAACTTGGCGAGATCCCAGACCTCAGTAACACAAGGATTTTGCTGCACCTTGATCCAATGGCCTCGGCAGCACAAGGGTCCAGACGCAGCCTTACGGAGCGGGCAGGTACCAACGCCCAGCGTGCCAGCCCACCGCCTGCACCCCGCTCCCGGCCCCGCTCGGTGATGGACCCGGCCTGCAGCACACAGAGCCAGGGGGACAGGGTCCAGCCCCACCTCACCTGGGATCCACGTTCCAGTTCTTCATCTGCATGTTTCCAAAATAGCTCCTTCCCCACTTGACCCATTAAAAAAAATACACAGAGAAATACAACCTCATGGCATGACAAGGGCTGAAACAATATCGTGTAAAAAAGCCAACTAGTTCAAGGATCCCATTACTGGTCCAGCCACAATTTCGGTACCTTTTTAGCTACCCGTGCTAGAAGCAGCCTTTACAGCACAACACTACTGCTGGGACAGCTCAAGGCACGTCCAGAGTTACGCCAACAACTGTGCTTCTATCAGCACGACCTTGCTCCGCACGCAGGGAGCGGTGTAAACGTGCTCACACCCACGTGGCCGAGCCTGATGCCCCCACGTAAACCAGCTGTCCCCATACAGAAGCCCAAACTTTACCTGTCTGTTAACGGGGATTTGTAGAGGTTCAGTCTGTATGTAAGCGAACTCTCACAGTACAGTCTTAATTAGCAGCCATAGTTTTAACGTGCAAAGGAACCATCAAGATCTCCAGTCAATGGTTACTTCTACAAATCCAACAGCTCCCAAAACCAGCAGCTGCTCTCGAAGGGCACCCACCGCCAGCTCCTGCCTCCTGCTCTGCTGAGGGCTGGGACACGCTCGTCTGCCGGAGCCCTCACCAAGAGGTCGGGATCCCCCGGCAGAAGCGTGCTTCACCCACAGGGCTTTCTGCCAGCAGAATGGCACCCACACTCAAGCAGCACAACGCAGCTGCTCAGCCCCAGCAAGGAAGCGTTCCTGGATGGAGGCACGGCTCCTGCCTACGCCTGGGGCATGGAGGTGCAGCCTACGTCCAAGGAGCAGCCAGCACCCTGCTGCTCTGTCACTGAGAACAGCTCTTCCCGTAATTCTGAACACTATGGCACATTACTAATTATTACTCAGATGTGTAAATGTTTGCAAGATCAAAACCTACCTGTCTGTGCACGGCACGTAATTACGGAGCAGAGCACTGCCGCGCGTGCTTCTGTTCCTCCTCCACCCCGCTCGGACCCGCAGCGCACCGCGACGAGAGGCACCCCGGGCTCGCTCCCACCTCGAGCGGCCTTTCAGAGCAACCAACAGCACACACCGCCCAGAACCACCAAATCGTTTAGGTTGGAAGAGACCGAGATCACCTCGTCCAACCCGCGGGGTATCACGCTGGGCTGCCGGGACAGGAAGGGGCTTTTATGTGATTTTGGTCACCACATCCGTGGAGAAGCTGATACTGTCACGTGAGGATCTGCTAGAAAAGACAAAGATTTTAACGACTCCTCACATTAACAACAAAGATTTTAACGACTCCTCCCATTACCTACAAAGATTTTAACGACTGCTCCCACTCGCTGCCCAGCCCAGGAGGCAGCAGCACCATGCAGCACACCCAGGTCAGGAAGGACAGGCTGCTTTCTGTGCTTTCCATCACATTCTGTGCCTTTCCATCCCTGTTTTCTGTGCTTCCCATCACCGTGCAGCTGGCAGGGTAGGGGAGGGGACAGCACCCAGAAAATGGCAGCGGGGGCGGAAGGTTAGCTCTGCAACCAAGCTGTGGAGAGCAGCACCTGAGTTCACGCGATGAGTAACAAAACCTTCGATTCAAGTATTCCCAGAGAAAGAAACGGGGAAGCGACCGTGTTCCTGGAGATTCGTTTGCAGGTGGCCTGCATCCAGCAGTCCCTGGAAGAGCGATCTGCTGGGTTTGGCTGAAAACCCACAGCCTGGCTGTGCTGCAGGCAAGGGCAGGAAGCCCTCTGCTCCTGCCTTCGCTGCTCAGGCGATGCAACTCTCAGGGACGCTCAGTCAACAGAAAACACTGCCCACGTTGGCCAAACCTTTGCAAAGCTCTGGTAATGCAGTGTGAAAACAATCCTGGTTGGTTTTCCTTCCACGCAACTTAACCTGCAGTAGAACACACTCCTTCCCGCTCCTGTGCCCGGTGCCGACCAAAAGCGAACCCAGGGCAGGAGGTTTAAGTGGGATTTAGGATACGCCTTGGACTTCTGATGGCAGTGCACTAAGGAGTGGATCCTGCCCAGGCTGAGCAGGGGACTGTAACCACATGGTTTTGTCACGCACAGAATAAAAGGAAGTATTGTGAATTCATGCCAAAATATCAAGGGCTTTTCCTCATTCTAAATAAATAAATAAATAAAAATAAAACAGCTGAAAAAAAACAAGAGAGCAGAGCTTTTCCTTGTGCTTTTGCAAGGTCAGACGCAGCCGTGCCAGCCGGCGGCGGGGAGGAACCTGCAGGGACAGGCGCTCCTGGGCCGTGCCAGCCGCGGCGGGGACGCCGACGGGGACTGCGCACCCGTGTGTCCCCTCTGTCCTCTCCCCACTCACCCGCACTGCACACCTAGGCCCGGATCTCCAGCTGCCACTGCTGTGCTCCTTGAAAACCAGATTAAAAAAAAAAAAAAAAACAGATGTGAACAAACATACAGGAAAGTTCACCAAAGAGCCACTTTTATTTTTTCATTTCCTAGCATGGCCACAGAATGACTCTGCAGCAGATGCCGTAACTGCACGGGTTTGTTTGGACTTAAGACACCGTTACGAGTTCTTATCACATCTAAGTTCTTGTCACCTTCAAAGCTTTCTGCAACACAAGCCAACTACTCCTCAGTATCTCTGCAAGAAGTACTGGGCTGGAATAGGTAGGGCACGTTAGCCTAATTTAGGAACGTGTTAAGAGGACATGAGAAAATTAGGGATCACGTTTTGCAGATTTTTATGGATCACATTTTTCCAATCCAGTGTTGTTATCTGAAATCCAAAGGAGAGGTGCTGGAGCTGTATTTGCTGTATTCACAAATACTTCATGAGTTACAGAGAAATTTTTTTTAAAAAGTTTTCCATTTCTCTTAATCAGGGTCAGCCATGATCTCAAGGAAGGAAGCCGGGAACCAGAGCCCAGAAGCAGAGCTTGTAAAACAGGGAAAATTTTGACCTGTTACTTGCTGTCTCTTACCCAGCGAAGATTACATGTACAGCTCGAAATTTACACTCGCCATTTCTGCACCGCTCCCCGTCAAAGGCTTCTAACACCAAGTCACCCACGTAGCCATGCTCCATTGCCTCCAGCTCACAGCTGGGAACAGCATTACCGGGAGTCGCACGCGCAGCGAGCTGCCCCAGCTGTCCCAGGGACACGGGCTGGGGAGCTGAGCACCGCGTCCGGTCGGAGCCTCTGCTCCCCCCGGGGTCACCCCCAGCACGAGAGGACTGAGGGAGGCGTTGGGCTGGGAGGCCACCCCCCAGACCCAGACAGCAAGGACAGCCCGTGGCTGCGGTAGGGGAAGCACCACAAAGGTGACGCCAGGCCACTTAGCAGCGTTTGGACTCGCTGGCACTTAACAAGGCTACGGCATCGTTCGGGGCGCAGTGGCACTGCAGCAGGGACACGTCCCAGAGCTCAGCAGCAGACCCCGCCAGCCAGCCTTGCTTGCACAGTTCTTTGACTCCCTTTGTCTGAAGTGCTGAGGGCCCAGTGCCTGGCTGCACGGGAGCAATCTGCTCTCCTGAGGCTGACGGCAAACCTCCCCCCTCCCGTTTCTGTGGTTCTGGATCGGCTCCCGAGACCCTTTTAATGTAATATTCTATTCTGGCCTGTGTAGTCTTACGGAGGAGGGTCGATGTTGCAAACTCTCCCTGCACATAAGTCCTATTATCCGCCCGCACTAATGCTGCATACGGGGCATTTACAGGTCCTCAGCTCTCTATTTGTACAGCTCCCCAGCCCCAGGCAGCATCGAGGCGGGCATCTGCTAAGCGAGAGGGAAAAAAGAAAACAAAACCCAGAGATTTACCTTACTCAGTACCCAACAGCACTGTCAGTTTTTCCAGTGCTCCCACTTTGCACATTGCACACCATGCACTCCAGAAACTCTGGGAAACAAGCTGCTTCTGTCCTGTGCTTGCAAAGCACCATCTATACTTACAGAGCAATAAAAATTAGCTTAATTAATAATACATCAGCAAGAAAACGTTAATGAGCACCCAGCAGGGAAAAGGCCTGCTGCCTAATCTCCTTGTGCGGACTCCTTGCTTTGGCAGCAATCAGCAACTGCATCGGCGTTCCCGTCCCAGCGCAAGGAAGAATCTGACTCACCCGGGACCGCGCAGCAGCCAGGGGCTGCCTGTCACAATTTACATTTCTCTTTAAAAGCAGACACTGTTGCATCAGGAGCGGCTCTTGGCAGCCCCACACCGACTTCCACTCGGGGAGTTTTTGTCATTTAAAAGAGAATTTTGACTATCTCCGGGCATCCGATGTGTAAATACGCATATGCGGAGGGGCCTCCTGCCGTTGGCTTTGGCCACGTCTGCAAAAAACACGTGGTCCTGCTGCCGGAGCCTGCACGGGCTTCAAGCTGCCGACACAACCGGACCGTGAGCACGCCGGGGGCAGCGGCACGGAGCCTCCCTGCTCCAGGAATATTCTCACTGAGAACACACGAGCCCTCTCCCCAGGGCCTGCCTGCCCTCGCCGTGCCCAGCCCAGCAGGCGGCCAGGCTGGGCATGTTTTGAGGCAAGATGCTGGAAATCCCCTCTCCCAGCTGTTCCTGCCTCCCAGGGCAGGAGGCTGAGCTGGCAGAGGCTGCGAGCAGGAGCCCGGGGCACGCAGCTGCCAGCGCAGCCGTGCCACCGGAGCGCGTCCACGCCGGCACGTGGCCGCAGCGCATCCTCATCAAGGGCTGTGCAGCACGGGGAGGTTTCCTTCAGCCGATGGAAAAGCTGTCATCTCTGCCTTTCATCAGGAAGGAGGCTGGAAACAAAGGCCCGGCGAGGAAAGGCAGGTGGGCGGCTAAAAGTGCCTGAGCCCCAGACCTGACGTGACCGCCCGCTCCCAGCCACCCCGTGCCCTTGCCCCCCATGGCCCGGCCGCGGCGGGTGCTGTCCTTTGGGCCGCTGCAAGGCTGGCCGGGGCGAGCAGGATGCGTGCCACACGGCAGGATCCCGGGAGAGCAGCAGCAGCAACGTAACGCGTGCCTTGTGTCGGCACGCGGCCACGGCAGGGCATCCGCAGCAGTAACACCCCAGTCTGCTGGCACCGGGAGCAGGAGGAGATAAAACACGGCTCTGAACAGCCGCTGTGAGGTGAATCCGCAGGCATGGATTGGAGATGACATCAAAGCAAGCAGCTTTTAAGAAAAGCCATAAGCAATTAAAACCAACGTGCCATCAACATACAGCTTCGCGAGCAAAGGCGCTAAACTGTTAGAAACCCAACTGCGTAACCGCCACTTCCAGTAGGGATGAGGACTATAAAAGCATAAAGTAATCCCAAAAAACCTGGGAGTCAGGCGCAGTGTGCGGCAGGCAACCTAAAACCCACAAAGCAGGGGAAGGACAGCTTGCAGTAACTGGAAATCACAGTGGAAACAACCAAGGCAGAATACGATCCACCCTCGCTGATCTTTTGAACCGACGCAAGCCGGAGGCTGCGCTGACCTCTCTCCTCTGTAAATTCTGACAAGTCAAAGCAGACACATCTCCGGCCAACGTGCTCGGTAGCAGTTTGTTTGCTCACTGGTGGCGTCTCCCTGGCAAAGGGGGAAGTTGATTAAAAGACAGCAGGGCTCCTCACCTCGCCTCTCCACACGCGCTGGAAGCTGCAGGATCTGGCACCACAGCAAGAGTAAATATTACGGCTCATCCGAAGGCCATCCTTAAAGGAGCACTCTTCATTTATCCCCAAAGTCTGGCAGAGCCGATTGCCTGCAGATCCCGCAGGACACCCGCTTATAGACAATCACCTCCGCGTACTAAGGAGGTAGTAAAGCCCCAGTTCACAACGCTGCTTCCTAAGAGTACTGAAACATGCACAGCCTACAGACCACAAGGCCTTCACGCGTATGGGATTCACGGACCCTTAGCACGTAGAGCACAGACAAGCTGACAAAAGCGATCACACGCAAGTTTGCAATAAAAACCACCTAATGTTTGGTTACCAGTGCAGCAGCTGTCTGGTGACTTTTGCAAAGCCTCCTGGATGTTGATTTAATCTATCAAATATTAATCGTGCTCCTCAATTAATAAAATATTTAGACTCGTGCTTTATGTGCTTGTGATCTGGAGTTTTATGTTCAAACTTCCAGGCCAGTGGGACACGGGGTGGAATCCTACAGACCAGCTAGCAGCCCGTGCTCTCCTGAACACCAGCACTGGCTGTTTTACACCGACAAAACCCTACTTGGTGGGGTGTAAACTTGCTGCCTACCCCCTTGGACATACGAAATGCACCTTGGACATAAGAAACCTTCCCTCAATTCTGCGGCACGGCTCTGAAGCCAGAGGTGTTTGGGCAGCTGCGTGCACGAGGCACCACCGAACGTCACCTTCCAACAACCAGCTCCCCGTGCACCTTCCCAGCTCAGCAGCTGGATGAACCAACTGCATGATTTCGGAAACGCTTTTGTCCTTTCCAAGTCCTCTACCACGTGCACGTTGAATTTCCCTCTTCTTGAAGCAATATTATGATTTTTGAGAGGACCTGACTATAGCTTCTGAATGCCTTCGGTCAGCAGCATGAAACATCCCCAGTTGCTGCTGAAACTGGTTAAAACATCTGGGTAATTTGCCTTCTGGCTCTGAGCCCTTGGGAGAAATTACCTATCAAAGCTTCCTCTGAAACTGCAGAGACTAGAAACAACTGAGAGGAAGAAGGCAGCTGAGATTCTCGAGAACCCAGGAGCTCATGTTTAAAAAAAAACAGAAAAGGAAAAGAGAAAAAAAAAAAACGCAATGTTTCACAGCACTCAGGGCTGTGCCCAAGGCATCAGCAGATCCTGGTCAACAGTCCTAGACAGACCAGGGCTCCCTTTGGCCAGCCAACGTGCTGAAACACATCTGTTCACATCTAGGCTCAAGTTCTGAGATGAATTAGAAAGCCGGAGTAGCACTCTGAACAACACACGGATTTATTCTCTTCACCGAAGCGAGGCCGAAGTACAGAATATTCCACGTCAGCCCCCCGGGCTGCAAAGCTCTCTTCATCGCGGTGCCCGGGCTCTTTCCCCAGGCTCTGTGGGTGGCAAAAGCCGTCGCATTCACCTTGGTTGTTCTCAGAAGAAATAAGCTCCACGTTCCTCCTCGTTTTAAGGAGACGAGCACGAGCAGGCACGTCTTCCTGCAGCACCATGAGCCTGCTGGACTTGGCTCAAATGCCTCATCCCACACCACAGGTAAGGGATTGCTGTAGTCTGTGGGCTTCGCTGTTATTTCCACTTACCTCCATTTGCTCAGCTCTCCAGCTCCCTGCTGCTGGTTTTGAATTCTTAGTGACAGCAGCTGGTAACCATCTCCTGGTTCATGCACTGGCCCCTCTGACCCAAGAAGCTCTAATCTCTTTGGATATTTTCATCCCTGTTTTGCATAATTTTACATTTCCCTGTTACAAGGGGGATAAGTCACTTACCTGGCTTTATTTTGAGTTTAGCCTGGTTATCTCGCTCCCTATTTACTTCCTCCCCAGCTGTGCCACCTGCACATTTCCTCCCTGTCCCTGTGCTCTGCAGGATGATGAGCTGTACGCAAACAGAAGTGGACCTGAATTTTCTGCTCTGCCAGTCCGTCCCCCTCCCTGCCTCCCTGTCCTGAGCCGACACTGCTCACCACTGCCTCCGAGAGCTCTCCCTCAAGAAGGGGATATGACACCGAAAAGGATGGATTTAATATTTAATAGCGCGGCTCCAGCCCCAGGCCGGTCCCTTCGGCAGCCGGGCAGCTCAGCCCCGCACCGTGCCGGCTCACCTTGCTCGACATGCCGGGCTGCATTGTGGAACAGCCACTGCTGCGTGGAGCCAAACCAGCCGAAACGCAAACTCGGGCAAAACCGCCTGATGGGAGACGGCCACACAATGGCGAGGATCAGGTGGGAAACAGGAATCCTCCTGGAAGAGCGCTTCCTGCTCAGAAAGAGGATACATGGCACGTCCTTGGTACTTTGCCTATGCTAGAAATTTTTAATTAAAAGCAGGAAAGCCTTTCTATTTTAGACACAGTGATACTAGCGTCAAGAGCTTTTATAAGCACAGTTTATTCTGGGTTTATATGCATTTCACAGAGCTTGGCAGCCAAGCCAAGCCAGCAGGGCTACAGCAAACTCTTCCCCTCCCTGTCGGATTTACTGTGCCACTTGAGCCAGTCCCCATCCGTCACGGCGCGAGGTCCCTGCCCACGGGTGGAGCGGGGACAGCTCGCACATCTTCTCCCTAGCACGACCCCGACCCCAAGGCACAGACAGCTCGGGAGCCTTTCAGACAGACACAGAAGGTGAACCTCCAGCAAAGCACAGCTTAGGGCACCCAAAGGGTCCCCCGAACCCCTTGGAGTCCTGCACAAAGCGTGCCCCCAGAACAGGGGCCAGGCCAGCAGAGCCTGGGGAAATGTAACTCCACCCCCGCCGGGGATCCGGCCTCAGCAAAAGGGGCAGGGACCGTCCCTGCAAGCCCTTCTCCCATCGCGGGTGGCAGAGCAGAGGTGGCAGCGCTTCTTGCTCACCCTCCTGTAAAACCTCTGCCTCTGTGGGAACAGCCCCCTGCCACCTCCTCCTTTTCTGGGCCCCAGGGGCCCGACCCACACAGCAGCAGTGTGCTGCTTCAGCACTTTGCAAGGGAAAGGCAACAGGACCACAGGCTGCGTCCACTCAGCCCACAGCCCCGCTTCTGGGGCCATGAGGTGGCATTGCCCCAGCTCCAGCTCACAAAACGCCAGGACAAGTCACACAGAGCGAGGCCCCAGAGCAGCAGCGACGCAACAGCCTCAGCCCCTTGCCACGCTGACATCGGCTGCTCTCACACACACGTGGAAGTGCAAAACCCCAGGGCACGGGCGCCGCACTCGCTGCCGGTGCTGCTCGCAGGGTGAGCGCCCACCCAGCCACCTGCCTCGGAGCTGCTTTCCTTCTCGCTGCAGCTCTGCGAGGCCTGCTGCTGGCACAGGGGAGAGCAATTGCTTTGCATCTGCAGACAGACAACTAAGTCTGCAAAACTTCTCAAAGGAATACCCAGCCTCTGCTTTAGAAAGCAGAGAGAGCTGCCCTGGTCTGAAATCACCTCTATGCTAATATGTCCACAGCAAGGACTTTTATTAGTGTTACTACTTCAGCAAAGAAAAAGAAACATCATCCTTTCCAGCCAGCATAATTACACTGGAAGGGCTCTTTCAAAGCACAAACCAGGCCTTTGATTCTGCCTTGACTTGACAAACTGTTCTTCAGACGCTTTCTTCAGTCACGTTGGCTCAGCCACATCAGCTTAGCCTCAAACGAGCCCTTCAGTGGTTTTCTTAAACCCTCAGAAGCTGCATTTGCCCGTTCTGTTGTTATTTAAAGTTTGTGCGCGTGGAAGGCGAGGCTCTGTCAGCTGCCGGCTAGCTCAGCACAGCCCAAGTACCGCTGGGAGAATGCCCGTTAGGGAGAGGTCAGCTCGGATTTGGGGTGGTAAAACTTTGTCAGGGGCCAAGGCAGGGTGCAATTTTAACACGTTAGCAAAGTAACCCTAATGTAAAAGCCTCTACAGCAGTTACAAACTTTCCTGCCCTTACCAGATGTCACGAGCAGGGAAGGAACTCCACAAATTGCTGCTAAAATGTTGCACACCACGTTCAAGCTGACCCAACTGAAACACATTTGTGGGGGTCTCACATCAACACAGTATCATCATGCCCTAATGAGACCGCAGACAACTTCTGCCCAGCAGCCAGGAAGCATGCCGGCTGCCAGGCAGCTCACAAAAGACGAGGACAGGGTTTAAAATGCACCGCATTTTCCTGAGGCAGCTCACTGACAGACTCCGTGCTGAAGGCAGTGGCCCTGGGAAAGCAAAGCAGAGCCCTCTCCTGCCTGTGACACCAGCAGGCAGGAGTAAATGAGAGAGGAGGAAGGGCAGGGCAGGCCTGAAAGAAGCCCTGGATTTCACGTCACCTGCAAAACAGAAAGCGGGAAACCGAAGAAACCGTCTGCGTGCTGACTGCTCAAAGGCACTGCTCATTAGGTCCCGGCTTTTCCTATTATCGCTCCTGCACTCGGTGGCCTATTACAGCAACCTCCTTCCAGCCAGGGACCCGTGAATAGGAAGCTCTTTGACATGAGTGAATGTTGCCCCTTAATCCAGTAGGGAGTTCATTGCACAGGCGGAGGACTGCCTACAGCGTGCTCCCAGCCCCAGCTGGCTGAGGGGATGAGAGCAAGGATCAAAGCCGGGGCAGGGCCGCAGCGTCGCCAGCCTGATTTGCAAAACCGCTCGGGCTGGCGAGCCCTCGCCTTCAGAACGTGGGGAGCGACCGGGTGCTGAACTCACCGAAGATCTGCTCTCAGCTCAGGGTGCTGAACGGTGGGGAAATCTGTCCTCTGTGTGGCTTGCACGCCGTCTCTTTGCTTTAAAGATCAAAGCTGCATCTCCAGAAAAAAAGATGTTACAGATCTGAACAGATAGGAAAAAAAAAAAAAACGATGAAAAATGCAGCGTAACTTCTGAGGAGAACCACTTCATTCAAAGCCACACACACCTTGCTTCCTGCTCAGCATGCAGGCACCAGCCTTCCCGAGGTTAGCACGAGCCTGAGGAAAAACATCGTGGCTTGAAATCTGTGTTTTCAAGCTCACGCCGAATGATCGCTTCAGGAAACACACAGTCAGGTGATTCTCTTCACACTGAAACTGATGCAAACTGGAGTAGCAGCGTCAAACTCCATGAACTTGTGCTACCATAAAACTTGCTGAGCGAGGTAAACTCAATCCCTTGAACTTTCATTTCAGTCCTGCATTCACAGTAGGCCTAAGACGTGTACAAGCACCAAGCCAGACGGGATGCGAGAGACCTGCCAAAGGAAGTCAGCAGCAGAAGCAGTCTCTGCAGCGGTGCGGTCAGTGACTGCAGCTCAGCCACTCACCTGGCAGCTCAGCCACGAGGCAGACAGAAGACACCGCCACTGCAGCTCTCCTCTGAGAGCAGGTGAAGCCTCGGTGCTCGCAGAGCTTCTCCCTCAGCCCCCAGCCGCACGGTTTGGCCAGGAGCTGGTCTGTTCCGCAAGGTTTTATCTTAAGCCCACGGGCTGCCGGAGCTCTGCCCGCACAGGCTGGCGTGGGGGCTCGCTGCAGGCACACAGCGGGGCCTTTCCAGCACCCCAGTGTCCCCAGCTCCGGGCTCACATCTTTCCCCAGGACCTCACACTTTCCGCTCTGCCCCCCTCGCCGCTGAGTCAAGCAGCCCCTCGCTTCTGCTCCGTCTCACTGCAGCCGTGGGACGCCGGGCCTTGCCTTCCCCTGCACAGAGCACCTCGTGCAGGCTCTAAATCCCAGCTGGATTTACAGCGACCAGCTTCCTCCCCTCTGGCTTCAGAGGGGTCCAAGCAAAGCCAGATCTGGCCCCAGATTTAACTGAACGTAAGAAGGAGGGGAGGAATTAAACTCCAAACGAGCCAACGTTCCCTGCCCGTAATCCACGGCAACATCTGTGGGTATTAAGCCTGGCCCCAAGAGCAACGCTTCCTAATGCTCCCCACGCGGCAGACCCAGCCGGGACTCCCGGGAGAGGCCCCCTAACAAAAGCCGTGTGCCTGCGTTTTTAAGACAAACCTGGCCAGGCGGAGCTGCGGGCCCAGTCCTGCCCCAGCTGTGGCCGCACATCGTCCTGCAACAGCGCGCTGAGGGAGCTGAAGGCAACACCAGGCCACGGAGCACCGGGACACCCGCGGGCTCGTTCTTCTACCGCCCCGCAGCACTCGCACCCGGCCATCCTCCGGAGCCCAAAGCGAGGCAGCGGGACCAGGCCCTGAGACGTGGTTGGGATGGAACTGAGAGCAGAGGGGAAAGAGGCTCGGACAGAGCTCTGACAACGGGAGCCCTGCGTGTTTGACAAACGCACACCGTCCTTGTGGCGCTTCCCAGCGTGTCCAGGCAGGGCCCCCAGCCGCAGCACGGCCCTTCGGGTGCGATGTGCAAGTCCTACGTTGTTAGGGCTGGAAGGGACCCTGACGATTTCCTGGTCCAACCACCCCTGCCACCAGCATCACCCACGGAGCCACGTCCCCGGGCACCACGTCCAGCCTTTCCCTGAACACCCCCAGGGACGGTGACGCCACCACCTCCCTGGGCAGCCCGTCCCAGTGCCTGACGGCTCTTTCTGACAGAAATGTCTCCTCACTGCCCACCTCAACCTCCCCTGGCACAACCTGAGGCCGTCCTTGGTTGGGACGGGGCCAGGTGAGGAGCGGCCGGGGGGTGCCTGGGGCTTTGTGCCGTGCCGCTGGCCGAGGTGTGCCGTGCCATCGGTGTGTGACCGTGCTGAGCTGTGCCCATGCCCCGTGCCACCAGCGTGTGGCTGTGTCACCGACACGTGGCCGTGCCCTCGTGTGGCAGCCCCAAGGCTTTGTGCGAGCGGAGGCCCGGCGGGCAGGAGGCACCCACGTCTCCTCACAGCACCGCTCGGCACCGCATCTCCACAGCCCAGCAGCGGGCCCGGCAGCCCCACACGGGCCCCACGGCCCCTGCCGAAGCTCAGGGCTCGGGGCCGGTGACTGCCGGGCTTCCCAGGGGCTCGGAGCCCCCCGCGCCGGCCGCTCCGAGGCCGCTCAGCCCCGGGGGCCGCAGCCGAGGCCGGGCCCGGGACCCTGCATGGCGGCGGCTGCCCCCGCCCCGCCGCCCCGGCCCCTGCATGGCGCACGGCAGCGGCCCGCCCGCCGCCGGGCCCCGCCGGGCCCCGGACCCTGGA